>CAXKVI010000005.1:60776733-61178422 GCA_964058755.1 Campiglossa producta | reverse complement strand
CGGCGTTGTTATATAGTGACGGATCTCATCAAAATGTTTACGTAGATGCGACCTTATGGTCCTAGGAGGCGGAATGAGTTCAAGCAGTTGTCTACCGGGATGCTGTGGTTTACAGCAATTCAGTAGATACTGCTTGTTTAGCATTTCATTATGCTCCCTAACTGGAAGCATTTCCACCTCATTATGTATATGAGATATAGGTGACATAAGGACGCACCCCGTAGCGGTTCTGAGCGCGGTGTTTTGACAGGCCTGAAGCTGATTCCAGCGAACGTCTGCAAGCCCCGGCGACCATATCGGCGACGCATAGTTCAGGATCGGCCGACCAATTGCCTTGTACGTTACCAACAACGTTTCTTTGTCTTTACCCCAAGTACTGCCGGCTAGTGACTTGAGGATTTTGTTGCGGCTCTGTAATTTTTAGACAATTGCAGCTGAATGGGCAGCGAAAGTGTGCATGGTGTCAAAAGTCACTCCTAAGATTTTTGGGTGAGCGACAGTAGGTATTTTATGATCACCTACATAAATTTCTAATTCCATGCCAACCTGCGCCGTCCACGTCGTGAATAAGGTCGCCGAAGACTTTGTTGGCGACAATGTCAAGGTCCGGGCAGTGAAGAACTCGACTAGAGAGGGGAGATAACCATTTATTTTGGAGCACAGCTCATCAACGGAAGTACCAGTTGCCAATATCGTGCAATCGTCTGCGTAAGAAACAATCGTAACTTCTTCTGGTGGAGGAGGAAGCTTCGAAATATAGAAGTTAAACAATAACGGGGAGAGGACACCACCCTGTGGTACCCCTTGTTTTATCTTCCTGGCTTTAGATTTTTTGTTTCTGAATACAACAGACGACCGACGACCACTGAGATAATTGGCGGTCCAACGCTTTAGACAGGGGGGAGTGACGAGTCTTCCAAATCAGCTACAAGTTGCCCATGATTTACTGTGTCAAAACCTTGACTCAAATCAAGTGCAACTAGAACCGTCCTGTCATTAGGCCTATTTTGATTTAGACCGTCAGTTATCTGAGTGTTTATGACATTTAGAGCAGATGTTGTGCTCCTACCTTTCCTGAAGCCATGTTGGTGCTCGGCTAACATCAAGTGTGATGTGTAGAGCGGGAGTAGGACCGCCTCAAGTGTGTGATATCGGGCGATAAGACTCCCCAACGTTAGCTGGCTTGCCAGGCTTTAGTAGTGGGATCACAGTTGCCTGCTTCCATTTGTCCGGTATGACAGCTGTGATCAGAGACAAATTGAAGACGGCAGTTAAATATTTGACTCCCGCTAGGCCGATGTGTTTTAGATGCACCATGGCTATGCCACCAGGGCCGATGGCTTTGGAGTTTTTGGCCTTCCGGATGGCCTCTTGAACCTCTGTAGCGGTGATGGGAACGGGGGCATAGTTTTTGTGTTTATGCGCACGCCTGAAGATTCCACGTCTAGCCCTGTCTTGCGCAGGGTGTGGGACATATTGTCGACAAAAAGCCTGTGCACATTTCCTGGGGTCATTTATTGTCTTGTCACCAAAGGTAATGTCGACATTTTTTGGTGGACCCGAAGGATTCGACAAGGACTTGACGGTGGACCATAATTTCCCAACACCGGTAGAGAGGTTACAAGACCTGAGGTGCTCCTCCCATTTGGTTTGTTTGTGTTCGTTAACCAGCCGTCTGATTTCCACGTTGAGATCACCGATCTGTGGGTCAGATGGATCGATGTTGCGTATGAGGTCACGTTCGTTGGCCAAGGCTGCGGCCTCAGCTGGGAAGTTAGGCCTGATATCTTTTATCCTACCAGCTGGTATAAAACGGGCTGTAGCCTTTTTAATGACCTCACGTATGTTACGCTCGCCAACGTGTACGTCAGTGGGAATGGGAAGATCACCAAAGGAGCTCTCCGTGAATTCCAAAAAGCCGACCCAATTGGCCTTTTTGAAATTCACGTAAGTTCTTTTCTCCGACGTGATAAAATCCGTGGCACGATCGACAGACAGGATGATAGGCAGGTGGTCGGATGACAGGGCCACCATAGGTTGCCAGTTGATGCTGTTAATTAACCCCGGGCTAACAATAGTTAGGTCCGGGGAGCTACTGCAGTTAACAGCCATCCTAGTTGAGGAGTCTCCGTTCACAGTACAGAAAGAGGAGTTATCAATTTGCTCGGCTAATTCCCGTCCTCTGCCGTCCACAGAAAGGTGTGAATGCCACATATCATGATGGGCATTAAAATCGCCCATGATGATACGGTTGTCGCCACAAAGAAACGCCCTAAGGTCAGGACGATAACTTCTGGGGCAGCAGGTGACGGGAGGAATGTATATATTGATTAGCTCGAGATCAACGCCACCAGCTTGTATAACTATACCTTGACACTCTAAAGGTAAGTCTCTTTGGTCAGTGTTGATATCAAATTCCCTATACTGCACCGTATGGTGAACAAGGAACGCGAGACCACCTCCGCCGTCCGTACGGTCATGCCGGAGTACGTGGTAGCCTCCACTCGCTCGGAGATTCGAGTGGGGGCCAAGTTTTGTCTCCTGGATTGCAGCAATTTTGATTTTATGTAGCTGCATAAATGTTAAAAAATGTTAAATTGCAACAATTTAAATTGCGAAGGAGAGGCAATGGGCACTCTGGGAGTTAAAGACTGATGTGTTCGCCTAGATGGTTGTTGTTGTAACGATGGTGGTAGGTTATGTCGCGATATTGATCTCCGTTGCAGTCCAGAAGCCGGCGGAATTCGTTCACTATTAGATGAGTGTACATCCGTCGGCGTTGAGGGCTGCACAACTCGACAGCAAGGCGCGACAAACACATCAGTCCAGAGATTTCTGTTTGCGAGCCCAGAACATATGCGTAGGTGACACAGGCCTAGGCAGGAGTTTCACTTGATGAAGCACTGCTACAACAACATCAACAACAGGATCTTACCCATATACACCAGCGACCGTATCATGCAATTCGATCCGAAAGAAATTTCTTTCGCATTTGAAAAAAATGTATGTGATTTGACAACTTTCGAATAGCATTCAAAATTTCATTTTTACAATGGAGTTCTATGAAAAAATAAAAGTTTGAAATGCTGTTTTCCCAAAAGTTTTAAAAAGTAAATACATCTGTTTACTTTGGAACCGGCGACATGATAAGGCCCCAGCTCTATTTGAGCTAGTTGAGTTTGTCGGGATTGAAATCTAGAAAAATGCATGCCACAAAATGAAAAATGCATTTATATAAATTGAAGTTCGCCGCTTAAGTCTTTCGTTGCAAAATGATCAAGCACGATAAAATAAAAACAATGCACCAGATACTTTTTATATATTTCAAATTCACTTCAGTACTGCTTGAATAAGACCTGTCTGTAACGTTCAACACGATCAAAAGCATTACGTTCTCCCAAGATTCTCGATACTAAAATGGTGGACCATAAGTAATCTGTGGAAATCAAATCTCAAGGATTACAAAATGATGATGGACCAAATGAGACCAAGCCGTTGTTGTTGTTGTTAACAGCAAAAACACTCCCCGAAGGTTTTGGGGAGTGATGCCGAAATTGACAGTCCTTGGCCGGATATTAACCCGGCAAGCTGTGAGAAAGGAGAATATGGGTAATGAGAGGTGAGAGGCATCATATCTTTAGATCAACCATCGAGTTAGCACGTCATTACCTATGTGCATATTAGTCGCCTCTTACGACCGGTATGCCTACCTCGGGCATATTCTAAACCCCTAACCCGCAGGGGCAGAGAAAACTAAGCCGTCATCCGCCTATTTCATTCGAGGACGAAATCGGGTGTTGATAGGAAGAACTGGGCCACCTCTTCTTAGGTCAGTCTCATAACCAGACACAGGCAAAGAAGTTATCCACTGTTTTTGTTGTATTCCTATGTTGTTGTTAATATTGTTTCGCTCTTTCTAAAGTCAATGTGCATTTCGAAGCATTATAAAGTTCTTCTAACCGAAGTCCTATAAAACTGGAAGTTTCAACAAGTTTGTAGTTAAAGTGTTCCCCCTAATGGTCCAGTCTACTTAGGGTTGGGGATTTAATTAAAAGGGTTCTACTGAATTAAGAGCACTTGGTCGGGTAAAAAACCGGCTGCAGTTGGAATGTCCCTTGTCTGACAGTCGATCAAAAAGTCATCAGACTATCCGGGGCTCGTAATAGGCCTAGAAAAAACCCACGATAAGGTATGTCAGTCGTAAACGGCGACTCAAAGCGATCACGCGAACGTGCCTAAGTCGTCACTCTAATTTCTATCGGGGTTAAATAAATTCTTCCGTAAAATATACTTAGAATAGTCAATTGTACTTCAGAAACGGTAAGATTAATTTAAGAATAAACAATTGTACTTCAGAAACGATTATGAAGTACATTTTACAGCTTTGAAAAAAAAAGGCTTCGGAAGTACAATTTACGGTTTCTGAAGTACGATTTATGGCTTCTTAAATAGAATTGATTACTCTGAAGTACATTGTACTATTTCTGTACATCATTCTAAAGGATGATTAACACGGGTCGAATTTTGTCGGTGCACTCCGTTCTACCTTCAAATACAAGGTGTGAATCGATCCAATTGGTTATTACCCGGTGGAACGACAAAAATCGACCCGTGTAAAGCAGGCTTAAAAACCTTTTACTGTTTCTTATAAAAGGTGTATTACCAATTATACATACATACTTCTTCAGCTAAAAAAAGAGAAGTTATGTACTTATGCAAATATGAATGCATATATTATAGCAGTATTTAGAATATTTTTTAGTATCGCAATCAAGAATGTTTTTGTTTCACAATCGAAATAAATCTACGAAGAACAGTTTGAATGCAATTGTAGCTTAATGTGTATTTATATTCCTTCTTCCAGTCCGCTACCTCCCATATGGGCCTTTTGTTGGCTTTCTGTCCACGCCTTGGCAATCATTTGTTTCGTTTTTGAATCACCGCTGTTGTACATCTTTTTCATTATGTTCACAAGACCATCTTCTGGTGAGCTGTCATTATTTACGTTCTTAAATTCTTCATCTGTCTTTTGCTTTATACGCTTCTGTATTGATGTAAGGCAATCCCAATGTTTACCCTCGGCAACTTTTTTCAGATAAATGGCGACCATATCAGTTTTTACTTTGCGATAACTCTTTTCGATTATAATTGTATCAAGCAGGTTGTTGATGGTCAAACCATAATCTTTGCCATTTAAGTCGCTGACATGCAATATCATTGATTTTTCAGTGAGTGTGATAGCAACATTTGATTCGTCAATGTTTTGGACGCCGTCCAATGTAACAAACAACTTCACAAATTTGTCACTTTGATCCCATGCATATTCCGTTAATTCGACCAAATATCTGAGGAAGAGGTAAATAATTTATTCTTAATAATATGTGCAAACATATATAGCATTGCAGAACTTTAAGAAGGGTCAATATTGTTGCATGGGAACTTTCTTGGACAGCATGGTCGAAATGACCTTCAAGGAGGATAAACACCTTACCTCTTTGATTGCCCGCTAGCGTTGGCCTGCCTTTCCTCAGCAATTCTTGCCTTCATTTCCAGGTTGACGATTTCCTTTTCCACCTCTGCCTTGGCTGCAACTAGCACGTTTCGCACCCGGAAACGAGTCGCCTCCTCAATCAGCTTACTGAACTCAGCGGCGTCCTTCTGCAACTATAAGAAAATCTTAATTCAGGTTCTATGCATAGAATAGACTATTTACTTCTTCCATAGACATTTTGAGGTATTCTATTTTTCAGGCTTCCAGAATTGCAAACGTTTTTTATAATCTCTTTCGACTGTCTTCAAATTGTTCGCGATATTTCTTTTAGAATATCTCTTTTACTGCTCAGCAAAACCTCAAGCCAGGCACAGGGTGTTGCTGAAAAATTGAAAACGTGCCGACCAGGGTTGCTGACCGCCATATTTTGTAAGGCATCACTCAGCGTTGCATTTTTGATGACCTATAAAAGGTCAAAGCATTGTGTATCAATACCAAGTGTAAACTCTTCTGCATAGACGTCAAAATTCCAAAATGAGTTTAACACCTGTTTGAGATTGTGGTTAATAACAAGTGTGATATCATAGACATAGTCGTGAAAACTTCAAAGTGAGTTTAGTCACCTGTTTTTAATTTCCTTTTTTGTCTCACTTCTTTCCATCTTCCCATCTCTTTCTACCATTGGGTAAAAGATAGGAGACCGCCATGTTGATTTGTGCAGGATGTTAAACAACGCCATTGCTTTTCTGTTATTCGGTGCTGGCGACATTTTAATATGTGCAGGATGTAAACAAACCGACATTTTAATTTGTGTTGTCAAAAGAAGAGTTCACACTTGGTATTGATACACTATGGGTCAATGAAAGGAGATAGGTCGCCTTGTTGTAATGGATATTGTTGACAGAAGCAAGGACAAACCTTACTATTTA
This sequence comes from Campiglossa producta, assembly GCA_964058755.1. Taxonomy (NCBI): domain Eukaryota; kingdom Metazoa; phylum Arthropoda; class Insecta; order Diptera; family Tephritidae; genus Campiglossa; species Campiglossa producta. Next base: position 61,172,002 of record CAXKVI010000005.1, on the reverse strand, counting down.
AAATAAGGATGCAAAATTGTGTTATTCTCCGCTTATACGTCATCAAAAATTCAGTCACGGTGAGTGATGCCTTACAAAATACGGCGGTGAATTTCCTTTATTCTGGTGTAATCGATCGACGTACTTGCACAATCGATATCTCGATTACACGAATTTTATTTCCAAACGAAATTCCGTCATAGAATTCCTGTAATAACCCTGCAAAAATCGTTGGATTATGTGTTCCACTTTTTTGATATTGGAGTACTCCAATAGTAATCCATTGTATAACTCATCGGACCACCTTCAGCTTTTTGAAAGCCGATCATTGCTCGTGCCTTATTGACGAAAATCACGACATTATCGCTCTGACAGTAGATATTCCAAGGAGTAACAACATTGGAGTAGCAGAAACAAAGTGAAGGTTGGAGTTTGTGGTCCAGTCCTAGGACATCGCAATATTAGCTCAGCACCTGGTTTCTGTAACTTTTTAACGAAATTCGTTATAGTCATTAACATCGATTTTGACAAATTTTGTACAGAAAATTGTGTCAAAATTAACGATTTTTAAGTAACGATCTCCAATAAAAAGTTATAGAAACCGGGTGCTGATCCCGTTTTCCAATTTGACAGTCAGAAACAGTCACGAAGTACAGGAAACTGATCCCGTACGCACTTTTCTGGCTGGTGAGAGCAGAAAATTGAGTTCTCTTTAGTCAGAGAGTTGCAGGACTTAGTCAGCAGAATTTTTGCTGGTAAATCCTCACTACTTGTTGTAGAACTGTCACGTATTTCATTTGGAGGCCTCTGATGCTCCAATCGGAGTACTCTTTGGATAAGTAATAGAGTACTCTCGATTTTTGCAGGGAATTCTTGGGTTGACTTTCCGAGAGTGCAGCATGCCTAGGAATTTTTTTTGGTAATTGTATACTTTAAGTGTCAACTCGAAAAACACGTCGGAAAATGTACCAAAAGACGCGTATCGGTGTCAAGTATGTGAATCCGAAAGTGGAATACTATTATCTTCAGTTGTTTTGCGAGATATTTGCAATCAAAGTTGCAAATTTTCATGTGGTTGTTGTTATCACATTAGGCCGCCCCTAAAAAGTGTCCTTCGCAGGAATACTGGGCATGGCGTACCCAGTGTTGGACCGGCAGATGGTTATTTTTTAAAAGGGCGGCCGAAGGCTGCCACCTCGCAAAGGTATTCCGAGCATAAATACTAGGATCCCTTAATCGGGATCGGACCCGCGTCATTCTCCAGTTTTTTACAACAATTTTTGGTCCTTTCCCAACGAAGTGTTTTTCGAGTTGACACGTAAAGTTCACAATTACCATTTTTCCTTTTGTGTTAAGCGGGCTACTCACCTGCCAGGAAATGTCAAACTCTATGTATGTATCATAAAATAACGGGGCATTTTATTCTATTTTAGATAATAATATGAAAAGGTCCAAGACATACGATCGTTGCGCTGTGTGTAAGAAAAGCGCAGATAGCCATAAAATACGTTTTTGTGAAACACCCAGCTGCGAGCTAAAGGTGATGGCCCAATGCACGCTTGCTTTGCTGGCTTTGCCTCGAGAAATGTTAAAATTCTTTTGAACTCTACTGAAATATATGCCCAGTGGCAGCCTTACTTTACTTGCTTAAAGCGCTTCAAAGCGTCGAATAGCCCAAATTTCTATTTGACAGCGCTTTACACGCTTCACTATTTGTCTTGTTTGTCTCATGCTGTATTTTTGACAGTTTTTGAAGCTTCTATTTGGGTCATCACCTTAAGGCGAAAGCGATGGGAGGAAAGCTGTGGGTTTAGCTTACCCGCTTCGTCTTTCGTTTGCGAAACCCATTTAAAAAAACTGATTTCATCTGCTGTCCATCCGAGATTAGTGTTTCCAAACGTGCTAGGTTGTACCCAGGTGCCGTCCCCATGCCAATACCATTACAACCAAGTCTTCCAAGTGAGGGAGTTTTAATGAAAAATGTCAGGACTGTTGTGGATTTTAAAAATAGTTACAGTTTAAGGGCCGCTAGCATAAGAGCCGACAAAGAAGAACAAGGAAGGAAAATAAACGAAAACGCGAAAAGGCTTCTATTTGCTGCTGTTGGTTAATTTTCATTTGGAAAATAATCAATCATTTGTTTGCATGTATAGTTCTTATATTTTCCTCTCTTGATCCTATATAAGAGTGGCGAAATTAGCCATTGGACCGCATAGGGTTAATTCATTTGTTTACTTTCATTTGACATTATAGCCCCTTACAAGAGAAAAATATTTTACGTCAATCACACTTTGTTTAATACATTTTGCCATGAACCGGCAAGTCGTTTAAATTTTTTCTTACTATCTCTTTCACTCCCCCTTGAATTTTTTTTCGAAATCGCTTTCAAGAAAAATCTACAAATGTAAACGCGAAAAGAAAATACTAAACGAACGCAAGCAAGAATTCAACAACAAATTGCAATGTTATTCTAAGAATGTATGAATTTATTGTTACATTCTATTCTAAAACTCGGCGTGAACTTCTATGCATTTTTTTTTCTCAAAAAAAAAACTGTACCTTTTAGTATTAGAAATTGGATTAAGGTGATAACCCAATGCACGCTTGCTTAGTCTGCCTTGCTTACCCAGGCTTATCTTGCTTTCCTTATAGCTATATGACACTACGTATTTTCACTTTAATATTTTTGGGTTTTTTGGCCAGTATTTTTTGTCTGCGAAGGAGTGAGACAAAGACTACACGCATGCGCACAAGGAACCCCGTTTGACATGTTTTTGTTTACATACACTTTTTTAATTTTTCTGCACTGTTTTTTCGCAATAGACAAACAAAAAAGACTCTGAAAAATATTTATATGGATATTTTATTTAATTATTTCACAAACAAGTTCGTTTTTATATGAATTCGCGCACAAAACTTTCAATATAAAAATGTAAACAAAAAATTTTCACATAAATAAGAGAGAAACGTCCAAGATACAAAAAAAACTGAGAAATATAAACCGTTTCGTTTGTTTTTAGCTGTCTAGTTTGTATATCGTTATTTTTTTTTTTTGGAGTAAAGCTATCACCCTCGGCCGATCAGTCTCTCATCCTTTGTGCTCAAGACCTTCGAGAGGATAATAAATGACTACCTCTCCTCTACTATTGATAGCAACCTGATCTGTAGCTATCAGCATGCATACACCAAAGGGAAATCTACAGAAACTGCGCTTCACAGCCTAGTTTATGTTATTGAAAAATCGCTGTATGAAAAAGAGTGGCCTTTTTAGATATTGAAGGAGCCTTCAACAACATAAGCCCTGATGCTATAAACACCGCTTTAACAAGTCTGGGCATAAGCAGGTCTCTTATTGGACTTATTGATCAACTGCTAAGGGGTAGACGAATAGTTTCATCACTGGGCTCGGTTGACTCATCACGCTATGTCACAAGGGGAACGCCTCAGGGTGGTGTTCTCTCCCCGCTTCTATGGAACCTCACTGTCAACTGGATGCTGCGAGACACAAGCTGGGGGGGGCGGGAAGGTAGTGGCATATGCAGATGACTTAGCTATAGTATATAGGGGCAAATTCCCACAAACCCTGTGCGACTTGATGCAAGTAGCACTGAGAGAGATTTCCTCATGGTGCTCGCGCTGCGGACTGAGCATCAACCCGGGAAAAGTAGAACTGGTCCTTTTCACCAACCGCTATAAGATACCACCGCTAATACTACCAAAACTGAATAACGTGCACTTGAAGTTGGCTGACAAAGCCAAGTTCTTGGGCACAGTTCTGGATAGGAAACTAACCTGCAAGGAGAATGTTCTTCAGCGCCAGAAAAAAGCGTGTATTGCACTCTACACGTGCAAAAGAGCCATTGGAAAGAAATGGGGGCTCAGCCCCAAAATATGCAAGTGGATCTACACTGCAATCATTCGACCAATCATGCTCTATGGAGTTGTGGTATGGTGGCCTGCGCTGAGCAAGGCAACAAACCTTAATCTGCTAGGTAAAGTACACAGATCTTGCATGATCTGTATAAGCGGTGCGTTAAGAACAACGCCCAATGAAGCACTCCAGGCCATTCTTGGCATTTTGCTACTTGATCTGGAAGGGCACCGAGTAGCAGCAGCATCGGCTCTGCGTCTAAGGGAAACGTCCGGCTGGGGCGCAAGCACTACTGGACACGCCTGTATTTTGGGATCCTATAGCTTTCTTCCGCTGAGCACAGCTCGCTGTGCGACCACAATAGTCGGAGATAGCGGTTTTAAAATCAACATTCCCAGCAGGGAAGAATGAGAGAGCACGGATCGGAGTCCCGTCACTCATGGCGGCACTTTCATTTATACTGATGGCTCGAAGTTAGACGGCAGAGTTGGGGGAGGGGTTTATTCAAAGGATCTGAACCTTGAGCTCTCCTTCAGACTACCTGATCACTGCAGTGTCTTCCAGGCTGAAGTTTCAGCAATCATGGACGCCGCGGCTTGGATAGGCCAACACACTATCAGACAGGACATTTTTATATTCAGCGACAGCCAGGCGGCCATCAAATCCCTTGGCTCTTACTCGTTCAACTCTGAACTGACGCTCAGCTGTCGTCGATCTCTACAAGAGATGGCCCAACAGAATCGCGTTAACCTCACATGGGTCCCGGGGCATAGGGATATTGAGGGAAATTGTAAGGCAGACGAACTTGCGAGGCAGGGCACGACCAAGCAGGTTCTTCGCGATAAAGAGCGCTTAGGTATACCGTTTGCCACATGCAAGCTTATGCTGAAGGAATACACACTCCGCCAAACCAACGAAAGATGGCTGCAATCTCCAGGATGCCGGATATCCAATGAAACCTGGCCGAAATGGGATCATAAAAGAACAAGACAAATTTATGCCCTAAGGAGAAGAGAAATCTCCATATTAATAGGCGTATTAACTGGGCACTGCCTCATTGGTAGGCACGCAGAAAGACTTGGTGTGCCCTACCGACGATACTGTGGGAGTTGTAAGGATGATGATGAGGAGGAAACGGTGGAGCACCTCATCTGCAACTGCCCGGCTTTAAGTGGCGCGATAATGCGCTTTTTGGGAGTTCCCTTCCTGGTCAGCCTACGCAAGGTCACGGAGCTGGACATAAAGGACCTGATGGCCTTCATCAAGTCATCTAAATGGTTCGAGGAGGAGTAACGGTGTCGGTATAGGAAAGTCAGTCCCGGGATTCTGCTATATGTCAGGGTCCCGGAACTGACTTTCCTAGTGTTGGTGGTATCCTAACGGGCCTTTTAATACTGGCTTAGGTGTGCCTCTGCGGCAGCCACTTGAACCTAACCTAACCTATCACCCTCATACCAATACTGAAACCGTATTATGAGTGAGAGTGACAAAAAATACTGCCCAAAAATATAAAAAAATTAAAGTGAAAATAAGTAGTGTCATATAGCTATCAGAAAGCTTCTACGGCCAAATATAAGCTTCAAAAGTTTTCAAAAATACAGGGATGAGGCAACAAGACAACAAAACCATCAATAAAGAAGAGTGTAAAGCGCTGTCAAATAGAGATTTTGGCTATTCGACGCTTAAAGCGTTTTAAGCAAGCAAAGTAAGGCTGCCACTTGGCCATCTTTTACATATTTCAGTAGAGTTCAAAAGAATTTTTACATTTCTTGAGGCAAAGCGAGCGTGAATTGGGCCATCAGCTTTAAGTCTTTTCAGCTTAATAGTTTTCGCGACGTTTTTGGCATCATGTAGCGCGATATCATCAAAGTTATAACTAGAGATCGGAAAAAAAGTTTTAATTAACCTAAAATCATTTTTAACTTTGACTATGCTACGGGCCATTATTTAGAAACTTGCCCTCTTGTAGGTAGTTATGTATGTATGTATCTTCCTTAACACTACACCCTGTATTGTTGTTTTGTCTTATAAAGCGTAAAAAACTGCCCCTTTACTATGAAAATTCCCTTTTCAACTCCTATGGGTAATATTGTTTCGATGGCAACATTGTCGCTGCTTGTTTCCGTCGTGGCAGCGACAGCGACGCGGACTCAAGTTGATCTTTGAATTTGTGTTTGAATATAACAAATGCGCTCGTCGTCGCGATTGTTAAACGTGATAGTGCGTCGCGAGGTTTTCGTCTTCGTCTCCGTTTGCGGTGTTTTTGCATTTTCGCTTGCCGTCTGCAATATAAATTAAAATTTTAACGCGGGTTTTTAAAAATTTACAAAATTACGTTACGTTATACTTATGTACATATATACCGGAGTGATGTTGGATTGGTAAAACTACCAATTTGTAAAAAGAAAATACCTAAAACAGTGTTACAAATTTTTAATAAAAATGTTTGCATACGAATTGTATTTGGTATTAGTGAAAAAGTTTTTTGTTTAAATAAGTATGCAGTTACATTTGATACAAATTTGCGGAACCGGAATACAAACACACACAAGCAAACAGTTATTGCACCCGAATGTGATAACGGAAGGGGATGACAGAAAAGGTTTGTGAAAACAAATCATATAAAAATGTGTGAATGCTTCGATGACTGAGTGCGATAAAAATTATAAATGTGGGTACAAACAAACATACCTATATAAATAAATTCATATGTGTAGGTACATATGTGTTTATAGAAGCGATCGTCACTCATTTCCTCTTTATGTTTCTTATCAAATTTTTTTTGTTACCAAGTAGGTAGCTTATTGGAAAAATAATACACACAGAAAGTATTGTAGAATAAGGCAAAAGAAGAAGAAAAACAAATATGTACAAATAACAACAGTCAGAACAGTTGTTCGGTTCATCAAATTAATCATTTTCTCAGTTAGCGTTCACCTAATTGTTAGTGTTTCGACGCCTGTGGAATTTAGAAACTCTGTGGGTTTTCGGAATTGCATCTTTAAATGACGCACTTTCTCTTTCACTATATCCCACGACGCATTTATCTTGTACTTTTCCAGGAACTCCCTATAAAAAGTTTTTCAGTGGGAGCCTTCAAATATCAAATAAGAAAGGAGGCTAACAAAACACGGCAAACTTTACCTCAATTCGGGATCCTCCAGCAGGAAATCAATACTTCCGAATCCCTCCCTTTTTTGCTTTTTTTCATTTCCCAATAGAACTTGAAGCGAGATCTCCCCGAACGAGGAATAAAAGATTCCTCCCTCTAGCATGATTTTAGAGCAATATGGGAGATATTTTCCATAGCCCTGCGGGTTAGGGCTTTAGAATATGCCCGAGGTAGGCATACCGGTCGCAAGAGGCGACTAATATGCACATAGGTAATGACGTGCTAACTCGATGGTTGATCTACGGATATGATGCCTCTCATTACCCATCTTCTCCTTCCTCATGGATGGAGGGATTACATGACCTAGAAGGTTCCACTGGTCATACCAAATCGCTACAACGACAGTCGTGCAGTACCGCAAGGGTTCATATTTCGGCCAAGGACCGTCACTCCCCAAAACCTTCGTGGAGTGTTTTTGCTGTTAACAACAACAACAACCGACATTTTGCATTATATCAGCGTTGCCGTTTTGTGGGGAATCTTTAACGCTTGTGGGTAATTTTCGGCGAACGCTTATTTCGTTTCACACATATTGGACCTCCATGAAAGGTCTAACATTTAACTACCTATATAGTATATACTTAATTTTTTTCGTATGCACCCTGTGTATTGGAATCCTAGGCAGTGTTTCCGGAATTGGGGATTTCTACCTTTTTTAGGAATATGGATAAAAGATACCTATTTCTGCGGATTTTTCGAAATCTGGACAAAACGCGAAATTAAAATTCTTCTAATAATTTTACCATACACGGTTAAAAAAATGATCCTAAATTTGAAACCCGTCTAAAGTTTAAGCGATTTTTTAAACTTTTTTTTGGAATATTTTAAACTTTCCAAAAGTTTAAAAAGAGTTTCAATTTCTTTTGGTTTCGATTTAAAATCTAGATGAAATAGCAGTCTAAATTTTTTTTGATTTGTTTAAATGTAATTGAATTTTGCCCACAAATACTTTATGTGCGGCATTGCTCAGCTGTAGAGCAGTCGGTTGTGACTCCTGAGAGCTTTCGTTCGAATCCTGCCAAGTGCCACATTTGTTTAATATTGTTTTATTCTTAAAACTTTTCGGTTTAAAGTTAAAACTTTTCGGTTTGAAAACTAAAACTTTTCGGTTTAAAATTAAAACTTTTGGGTTGAAAATTAAAACTTTTCGGTTTAAAATTAAAGCCATTCGGTCCACAATTTTTGTTTTGTTATCACTTAGTTTTGAAAGCTTATTCACGATTGAATTTTGCCAACAACATTTATGTGTGCGATGTAGCTCAGTGGTAGAGCAGACGGGCATGATGCGGGAAGTCTTGGACCGAGTCCCAGCCGACGGACAAAATATTATTTTTTCTTTAGAAAATTGTTAAAACATTTGTGGTTAATAATTGAAACACGTTTCATTTAACCAATTTTCTTGAAAACTGGTCTAGTTTAAATTTGAAATCAAATTTGCTTTGGTCATATATGTAGTCCAAAAAAGTTTAAAATTTAGGTTCAAATTTTTAGCCGTGTACTGTATAGTAATTTTTTTTTTGCAAATTTACTACAGCAAGTAAAGCAATTCAAGTTTTTTAACCAATTTTACAACACTCGGAACGTAAAAGTGGCCATATTTTTCGATTTTACAAACATTTTTGATTAAAATTAACTACACAAATTGTAATTTGATCGCTTATTCGATAATTTACAATTCGCAGTGGTAAAATTACATCCAGAACAGCTAATTTTACAACACGCAAAAAGCGAAATGCAGTTAGAGCAAAGCTGTAATCAGACGTTAGCCAGCTTAAGTATTTGATGGCCTAATGGTAGGCATCTTGGTTGAGCGTTCTAGAGACCTGCGTTCGATTCTCGGTGAATTCCAATATAAGAACTTTGAAAATTTTTATTTTTTTATATTAAATTGAAATTTAAACAGTTTGTCTACCTACCTTAAAGGTAGGAAAAAAGTAACCTTCTTTTAAAGTAGCGAAATTACACAGAAATTTCTAAGAGTGTAACCTGCCACTGTGAAATCGGACGTAAGTGGCAAACATTTTTGTTTTATATGTATGTGGGGAGTTTGAGGGATATTTAAAAATTATATGGGGGGAATTGGGGTGGATTTCGGGGAATTTATTTTTTTATGTGGGTAATTTAGAGATTTGCAAACGGCAACGCTGCATTGTATGCTCCCATATTACTCTTAGTGGAGCAGAAGGAGAGATCTCCTTAAGCCATGAATGAAAGAGCACTCCTTTTGACATGATCGTGGAGCAATAGAAGAAAACTCTCCACTCTTTGCTCCCATATTACTCATACAGGAGCAATCAGGGAGGTGTTCCCAAACGATGCGTCAAACGTTACTCCTATAGACATGATTTTGGAGTAAAAGAAGATACTTTTTTATTTATACTTCACTGATTTTTTGAGTAGGCGATGAAAAACTTGAAACAAAATAATGAAAAAATTAAAAAAAAAATATATACAAAAATAAATAGAAGCACGACAGGATGCAGAATAAGGACAAATTCTTTTAAAAAAATCTGGCGGAGCTGCATTGCATAATCAATATGCACAATTGCATGCCCCCACAAATGTACATATTTTTGCCATTTAAGGAGCAAAATGGGAGCTTAAAAGAGACTCTGAAACTCTCCCAATGATCCGCTGTTATCAATAAAAAAGCATCCCTTATTGTTTTTATGGGAGGTCAAAGGGATTACTAGCCTGCCTTGGACATACAATGTTAAAAGGGAGTACAGAAATTGTATGCTTATACACGGAAATATAGGGAGTAATCCGATGCTCGTAAGGGAGTGATCCGGGATTAATAAAACATGCTCCCCCTTCCTACTGCATTGCATTGTCGTTGACCTTCAAAAGCGGTTGAATATCGTTATCTTAATTTCCAAAGGCCCTATCTGCAAAACAACACAATTCACATGGGTATTAGGGTTTCTGTCGTTTAAAAACTCGTCATAGAAAATTTTGAAAACTTCTTAAATTTTCTACGAAAATTATACAGGCACCCGACAATCGTGTGTTATTATTAAATCGTACTTTTTTAAGTTCCGAGTAATGTTACATATCGTTACCTTAATTCACAAAGGCCCTAATTGACAAATTTTTCGAAAATGACTTTTTCACATATTTAAGTATGATATAGTAAAATACCCACTCACTACAAATTTTAAGGAGTTACTAGCAGTAATAACGGAAATATTCCAAATTTACAAAGCTATATGCGTTCAATGAAAACAATTTTTTGTTTTTTGCTTCTCCTGTAAAACTTTTTTTATGTCAGTTAGGGCCTTTGTGAATTAAGGTGACGATATGTTCCCAGCAAACAAAGAATCTAACGTTAGAGAAATTTTTGTTTTGCACATTAGGAACTAGTGTGATACGACAATCGAGAAAAATATTAGAAAACTACACTAGAAATCTACTCGAAAACGATTAGAGAACTAACGTAAATTCGAGCTTAGAGAAATACATTAGAATTCGATTTAAAACTAACCCTATACTCGACATCGAGAACTAAGTCCCCTTTTTGTCGAGAATGCTGTAGGTAGCTCTCGACAGTTTCTCAAATCGCTCTCTAACGTTCTACCCTAAAGAAAGTCATTAGAATTCGAGTCTTCTACTCGTTATCTAACCTAAATGTTTGCTAGGTTTAGGTTAGGTTAGGTTCAAGTGGCTGCCTCAGAGGCACACTTAGGCCAGTTTTGAAAGGCCCGTTGTGATACCACCAACACAAGGAAAGTCAGTCCCGGGACCCAGCCATATGGAAAATCCCCGAGTTGTTGGGATTTTCCACATAGCAGAATCCCGGGACTGACACTCCTAAACCGACACCGTTACTCCTCCTCGAACCACTTAGATGACTTTATGAAGCCCATCAAGTCCTTTATGTCCATTTCCGCGATCTGGCTTAGGCTATCCAGGAACGGAACTCCCAAAAAGCGCATTCTCGCGCCGCTTAAAACCGGACAGTTGCAGATGAGGTGCTCCACTGTTTCCTCCTCCTCATCATCTTTGCAACTCCTGCAGCATCGTCGGTAGGGCACACCTAGCCTTTCTGCATGCCTACCAATGAGGCAGTGACCGGTTAATACCCCTATCAATATGCAGATTTCCCTCCTAGTTAGGGCATAAATGCGTCTAGACCTTTTAAGATCCCATTTTGGCCAGGTTTGTTTCGATATGCGACACCCTGGAGATAGCAGCCATCTTTCGTTGGCTTGACGGAGTGTGTGCTCCTTCAGCATTAGTTTGCATGTGGCAAACGGCATACCTAAGCGCTCTTTATCCTGAAGAACCTGCTTGGTCGTGCCCTGCCTGGCAAGCTCGTCTGCCTTACAGTTTCCCTCAATGTCCCTATGTCCCGGGACCCATATGAGGTTTACGCGGTTCTGTTGGGCCATCTCCTGAAGAGATCGACGACAGCTGAGCGTCAGTTCAGAGTTGAACGTGTATGAGCCAAGGGATTTGATGGCCGCTTGGCTATCGCTGAAAATAGCGATATCTTCTCCGATAACACGTTTGCTTAACCAGGCCGCGGCGTCCAGGATTGCCGAGACTTCCGCCTGGAAGACGCTACAATGATCAGGTAGTCTGAAGGAGAGCTCAAGGTCCAAATCCCTTGAATAAACTCCTCCTCCAACTCTGCCGTCCAACTTCGAGCCGTCGGTGTATATGGAAGTGCCACCATTTGTTTCGGGACACCAATCCGCCCTCTCCCAGTCTTCTCTGCTGGGAATGTTTATTTTGAAACAGCTATCCCCGACTGTAGTAGTCGCACAGCGATCTGTGCTTAGAGGGAGAAAGCTGTAAGATTCCAGAATACTGGAGTGTCCAATAGTACCCGCAGCCCAACTGGAGGTTTCTCTTAGGCGCAGAGCTGATGCCGCCGCTGACCGAAACCCTTCCAGATCAAGTGGCAAAATGCCCAGAATGACCTGGAGGGCTTCGTTGGGCGTTGTCCTTAGCGCACCGCTTATACAGATCATATTGGATCTATGGACTTTCCGCAACAGATTCAGGTATGTTGCCTGCCACCATACGACGACTCCATAAAGCATGATTGGGCGAATGATGGCCGTGTAGATCCAACTGCATACTGTAGGGCTGAGCCCCCATTTTTTGCCAATGGCTCTTTTGCATGTGTAAAGAGCGATGCAAGCTTTCTTCTGGCGCTGAAGAACATTCTCCTTCCAATTCAATTTCCTGTCCAGAACTATGCCTAGAAACTTGGCCTTATCCGACAAGCCCAGGCGCGTGCCATCTAGTTCTGGTAGGCTTAGCGGCGGTATTTTGTACCGGTTGGTGAAGAGGACAAGTTCCACCTTCCCTGGGTTGATACTAAGTCCGCAGCGAGAGGACCACGTCGAAACTTCTCGCAGTGCTACTTGCATCAGGTCACACAGAGTTTGTGGGAACTTGCCTCTGAATGCAATAGCTAAATCGTCTGCGTATGCCACTATCTTCCCGCCCAGGTTTAGAGTGAACATTTAAAATTTAAATTTTAAATTTTAAACCTAAAAAGAAGAAGAAGAAACAGAAACACACGCACAAATCTTGGAAAATTAAAATCATGTGTTATAATTAACAAACCGTTTTTTTTTGTGGAAGCCTTGTAGTCCGGTTAATACCTATAGACATAACATAGTGGTTAAATAACAATAATTCCCACAGAGCCAAATTTTTACATACAGCTTAGGTTTACCTTCGGATAGAAAACCTCAATAAAAGTCCTCATCGATCCCATGTGTGCTAAAAAGTTATTCGGGGTCAAAGGTCAATATTTTAGGTGGAGTTTTCTCGAAAATGGTAAGGTTTTTCGAAAAACTGGAAATTCTCTACAAATATGGTCCTAGCATTTTTTCTCTAAGAGTAACCAGTTCTGAGATATCTCGACTGTAAAATAAGCTCTGGAAATTATATGAACATATATGCTACGGATTTTTTTCGAAAAATTTAGTATGCGTAGAAAAATTTTCTTTTACCGTTTATTTTGTCACGAAGTTCCCCATCGACAATGAAAATAGTTATTTTTGTAAAGCTTATAGTTCTCGAGCTGGAGCTACCTTTTCTCCTTGTCTTTAACAATAAAAATTTCTTAAACGCTTATTTATTTCTTGAGGTAAACCGGCGTTGCCAACTATCGAAAAGTGCTGTATTTTTTCTTATGAACTGAGTATTAGCTCAAGAAAATTTGACGTGTGAAAACGTTTCTTGACCATTTCTTGAGCATTTTTTTATATGGAGTTTGGCATTTCTTGGAAGGTGGGTAGCCCGCTTCGCGGCAAAGATGAGTATATAATTCGCTGCACATGTTTTATACATTCTTATAATAGTAATCTGCAATAAAATGGAAAATTCCGTAAACGTCAAAATTTCTTGACCAGGTATAAGAAACATATGCTCGTTTTTTTCTTGAGGCATTTCTTGGCAGGTGGGTAGCCCGCTTCAAACGCAACACCCTTTCACCAACCAACCCTCGTCATTCATGCGCAGTACGTGCGTTCTTTTCGTCGGAGAGCACAAAGAAAATCTCCAAGAACGCGCCCTTTGACAGCTGTCTACCCCCCAAATCAGCTGGGTTTTGTTTACGACCCTATGCAGCGGCAGGCGCTCACAGACAGCCTTGGAGAGATTTAGTCGATGTCATATGTCATCCCCTTACCGATTCATTGGCATGCCATTCATGACTCTGCATTGTGATTATCAGAAATCTCATTTCATTGTTGTTTTTTGGCCTACCTGCTACTGCGAAAAATCAGCTTTCCGGGCGCTAGTTGAGCGAAAGCAATTTTGCTGGAGAGTTTACAACAAACTGCGATGTCGTAAAGTCGCACGCGGACCGTCGACGCGTTAATTAGACAAAATCACCATATCTTGAAAGTTTTCGGTTCTTTGCAGATTTGCTTTTAGTGTAACTTAAGAGTCGGTCGATACTTTAGTTGGGTATTTCTAAGTTGAGAAAACCGTTAACAAGAAAAATTTCTTAAACGCGACCACGGGATTGTTCGATTATTTCTGTGATTCGATTTTCTTGTTTTTATTTTTGCTAATTGATATGTTTGTTTGGTTGTTTAACCGATACGCATAGGTACATAACGGAGGAATCTAGTCTGTAAAAATGCCTTAAAGTCTACCCGTTCCGGTATTTGTGATTTAGAAGTGTAAGATTTGAAATACATACATATGTAACAAAAAATAAATAAAAAAAAAGCTGTGTACTTAGCAAATGTCCGCTGGGGCAATTCTTTGGAGTGAACGAAATCGTATATTTGCTGGTTAGAATACTTTTTTGTATTCTCCATTGAATGGAATTACACTAACAAACATAAATAGATTGATACATATATGTAAGTATGTTCGTATGCATCGCTGCAAATGTATACATATGTATGTATGTATCGTGGCGTCTAGTCACAGAACACATAATTATTCATAGGTCAATTCTGAGAGTTTCCTTATCGCAAAGTGACTATACATATCGTATGCAATGCATGTACGTATGCATATATGAAAGTATGTTGTTCTATGTACATTCATATATTTTTAGTCCAATAAATATAAATAATAATTCATATATACATACATATGTATGTTACAGGGTGCTAGACGTTCGATTGGTGTCGGCCAACCAGCTTTGGGGACCCCTTTTTACAATTTATTGAGCTAAACTGATTCAGTCATTTTTGAAACCACACAATTTACACTTTTTGTCAACGCTTCGTTAATTTTTGATACATACATGAAAAGCTGGAAATAAAAAGGAAACTTATAGATTGTTTTATATAAAGGGATGCAAAAGATATTGTCCGGTGAAAGTAAGACAAATCGTTTTAAAAGGAAGCAATATACCTAGTTTTAAATAAAAAACCATTTGTCTACCTTTTACTGGACCATTTCTTTTTTTACTTCTTTTAAAAAAAAAAAAAATTTTATAAGTTTCCCATCTAGTTGCATGGAAAATGCGTTAACCTTTTTACCAGTCTTTAAATATTAACTTTCAAACCTCTATTGGAAAATTAAAAAAAAAATTAAAAATATGTAAGTCACTATAGACTAAAGAGTGCGTCGCAGTTCTTAATGATCTGGGAGCCAAAAATATTATTTTTTAGGTTGGATCCCAGGGCATGAAGGACATGACGGCAACGAAAAAGCTGTTCACTTTGCAAAACAAGGTGCTTATGTGGGCTCTCCAAGGGAAACAAATTGTATCGGCCAGGTTCATTCAATTAGGAAGGGTGCATCTAACAACCCTCACAGGGTATTATACGGGACATTACGGTCTGCCTCTAGAGCGAAATCTCAAACTAGTCAGAAAAATACTAGTATACAACTAGAATTTTCTGGCAGAACTCATACTAGTCAGGAAATATCCATTTCATAATACACCTTTTTCAGTTTATATTCAGAAAGATATTCAGATATTCCATTTGATATTCAGAAAAATACAATTAATATTCAGAAAGTTCCATTTGATACTTAGAAAATTAAAATTAATATTCAGAAAATTACATTTGATATTCAGAAAGTTATAATTCATATTCAGAAAATCTCTTTGTACTCCGAATTTGAAATTTTTTCATATAAATTTGGATTTCTGAATATCAATTTTAATTTTCTGAATTTTAATTTTAATGTTCTGAATATCAATTGTATTTTCCTGAATATCAAATGGAAATTCTGAATATGAATTGTAATTTTCTGAATATGAAATGGAAATTCTGAATATTAATTTGAATTTTCTGAATATCAATTGTAACTTTCTGAATATAAACTGAAAAAGGTGGAGTATGCAACTAGAATTTTCAGGCTGAATTCATACTAGTCAGGAAATATCCATTTCATACTAGTTTACGACTAGGTACTAGTCAGGAAATATAAATTTCATACTAGTATATAACTAAAATTTTCTGGCTGAAGTCCTACTGGTCAGGAAATATGCATTTTAGAATTTCCTGGCTGAACCCATACTAGCCAGGAAATATCCATTCCAGACTAGAATACAACTAGAATTTTCTGGATGAATTTATACCAGGTAAAAAATTCAAAATTCATTCGTTTCGTTTTCTCTTATAATTCATAGATGCTTTTTCGTAATAGGGTAAATACAAATAGCCGCTGCTTTCTTAAGAATAAACATGAAAATAAAGTCAAATGATAAAATAAAGGGTAAGCCAGGAAAATTCTTGTTGAAATCATACTAGTCTAGGTGCCATGCTTTTTGGACTAGTATAGGACTATTTTATTTCATACCAGCCCTTTTTGGACTAGTATGTGGACCAGTTCATTTTATGGAAATTGTAAATGGTCGCGGCGTAAAAAAGGCCTTATAATAATAATAATAACCTAAATTCAAGCACATTTGAATAACATTAGAGAAATACATTAGAATTCGATTAGGAATCCAACCTTTTTCCCGATATCGAGAACAAAGTCCACTTTTTGTAGACAATGCTGTAGTTCTCGACAGTTTCTGAAATCGTTCTCTAATACATCATTTCCAGTTGTATTTTAGAAAACCGAAGTTGATTTTAGAGAGCGTTTATTAGATTTTAGTACACAGAACATGGATGTGATGTGTGGGCTTTTCCTATCAAAAGGTAGGTTTTTTTTCCTGTCGGTAGGATGGTAGGCAAAATCCAACAAGTGTTACTTTGGACTAAATAGGTAATTGAGAAGTAAAGTACTCTCGCGACAAACGAAGATCACGCTCTATAAGTCTCTCATCATAGGCAGTTCTGATGTACTGTTCGGAATCATGAACAGTGTCAAGAGAAGATGAGATGGCCCGTGGAGTATTTCAGAGAAAAGTTCTGCGGAAGATATATGGTCCTTCCCGTGATGCCAACGGCGAGAATCGAAGGAAATTTAACGATGAGCTGTACGAGCTTTACGCAGACTTGACCATAGTTCAGCGAATTAAAGCCCCTGGCTGGGTCATGTTATACGAATGGACCAAGAAGCTCCAGCACAGAAGGTTTTCCTATCGACACCCGAATTCGGCAGCAGAGGAAGAGGGAAGCCTCGACTAAGAAGGAAACAATTGGCGTCAGTTATCGCTAAAAAGGAATGACTGGCGTGCTTTGATACGAAACGGCCAAAATCGCCTAGGCGGTTAAGCGTCAAAAAATTAGGCAAGCTAAGATTAGATCAGGATGGTAAGACGATTTGGTAGGTTTTTACCTTCGTTCAAATAACATCACTGTTTTGCTGCAAAGTCAAATTCTTCAAGGCCAACTCTCATCCTTGTGAGAAGAAGAAGGAGTTTTCAGAGAAAGATGTAACACTTTTGATCTTGAACTTCTTGAAATAATTATAATTCCGTGTTAATTTTGATAGATGCGTTGAATAGTGAGCAAAGATTTTAATGCAATGATATCCGTTAAATTGAATTTGAGAAAAAGGCGAAACCCGGATATAATAGCTGGGGACGAGAAAAAAACGCATGAAAAAAAGTGTATCCTGTAAAAAAATATTGGTGGGATGAAGGCCATTTTGGCAGGTTTTCTGTTGGGTTTTGGTAGAAAAAAAAGTTTCAATATGGCAACCCAGACGCAGAAATTGGAATTCTTTTATTTTTCTATAATCCATTTGACAATTCCAAAATCCAATTGCCGCTTTCTAAAATTCAGTTGACTAAAATGGCGACAGTGGTTGTTGTTGTTAACAGCAAAAACACTTCAAGACGCTCGGGAAAAAAATATTTTGGGAGGTTTATGATGATAATACCTACAGGTTATAGCGCCTCACACTTATTTATTTTTTATATTTGGTGCTAAGGTTACTTTCGGAGGTCGGGTGATTACAAGACTCTATTTTTGATATCGACAAAGAGAAGTAAAATGAGATACTTCGCATAATTTGGAAATCCTATACACATGAATATGGAGTCCATATGAAGTCCATAATATGGAAAATCATGCATACTTTCAGCGTATATACCAGCATGCACACAAATTCGTCATGCCACCATGATACTCTTGTCAGAACATTCGAAAAAGGAAGCAAAGCAAAACAAAGTCGGTATTGCCGAGGAGGTGTTTGTTGGAGGCCAAAGGTACTCCTGCTGCAGAAAGAACGACGACAAAAAAGTTTATTAAAATTGCGCGGCTGAGTCATTGCAATGAAATCATACCCATACGAGTACCTACATTGTTTCCAAAAGGTTGTCTATAAATATTTTTATGTATACGTTTATGTACGAGTATATACATATGTACTAGCCTAGACAAAGGTTATTCGCGAGTTTCGTGTTTGGTTTTCCACGTGTGCGTACTTTTCAATTCAATTGCATGTCTGTCGAACAAACAATTCCCCAATGGGCGAAAGGAGTTAAGGTTTGAGTTGAGGTCTAAAATTGATTTTTCCGAAACATTCATGGGGAGAATGTCGGTGAGTTAAAGTAATGAGTTTTATCATGGATTGGAACTTGTCTATTCAAGTATGTAAATATACTTATACTCAGTGGTGCTTAGTTAGCACTCAAGGTATATGAGATAAGTCTGACTGCTCTAGATATCACAAGAACTAATGTATTAATATAGATCCCAGATATAGAATAATTAAAAAAAAAGTAAATAAAATAACGAACTCAACTCTTCGCAAAAAATAGCAAAGGGGTACATATACATTAAAGCGTCTCGGCTTACAGGCAAAAAAAAAAAAGTCGGCCGTACCTCCTCATATGAAGTGTTTTTGAAAAACGTTTAAAATTTTTTTTTTTTGTGGCAACCCAATTACATTTTAGATGTCGCCCAATTACATTTTTCTTCAAATCTTTGGCATTTGTTGTCGGATTTTAAAGTTTGACACATCAATATTTTCGTCTCAAAGAGGAGGTTTTTTCTCAAGAAAGTTCATTGAGCTCATGCGTAGTGCCAACGCTGGGCAAAAGGAACTTTCAATTTCGACAGCTCGTTTCGGGGTGAAGTGAGAAATGGGAAAAATGACAGCAAAACTGAGAGAAATTTGGCGCTTTTATTTCGGTTTGTTGCGAGGATTTGGGTTTGGCTGTAATAAGACGAATTTCGATACTATCGAAACATAGATTCATATGACAAGAAATCCATTTGTTGTCGATGTGTTGCTATTACCAGAAGATGTTATGGAAGAATTTATAGAATTGAAGGGGATTCTTCTATGAAGATGACTTCCATCTTTTGACGTTGGAGAAATTTTAAACCAATAAATGGCGTGGTTATTCGAAAAATGCATCTCTTTCTTTACAAGTATTAGTTCGCTTTTCTTTAACTTACTTGTGTGAGACAATCTTTTCCGCTCTAGTTTTAATTAAAACTAAACGGCGAAATTGTCTTGCTGTCGATAGTGATTTGATAATAGGTCTGGAAAAAACAGAACCTACTGGTAAAGAACATGTAGCCTCAAGGGTCTCATTAGTACCTATACTCAATTTAAAAAAAATTTTTGGATAAAAAAAGTTATTATTTAATTTAATATTTTACAGCGTTTTTAATAATATAAAAGTAGGTATAAGGCTTTTAAACATATATGTAGTTAATTTGCGTTTTTTGAAAAAGGAAACGGCGCGTGATAATATTACTGCTAGTCAGAAGAGCCTCAACAAAGAAAAGGTTGGGAACCACTGCCCTACATGATTTATTCTTAAAATACGTTTATGAACCATAGCATAGTTATGTGTTCAAATACGAAAGGACTGACGAAAGGCTTGTTGCTTTGTGTATGTATTTATGTAGTTTGTTGTGATGACTCATCTACTTATATATATAAAAATGAAATGGTGTATAATTGTAACGCTAAAACTCGAAAACGGCTGAACCAAATGAAATACTTCCTTTGGGGGATTTGTTTGTTATTACCACGCGCAGGTCATGTCTTAAAATCAGAACAAAATATTAAGGGGGCGTGACACCTCCCATACAAACTGAATTTTTCAAGTTGAATATCTTCAAAAGTGTTTAAGGTAGGAACATGAAAATTGGTATAGAGCTATAGGATAACAACACCATTCTCACCCATAAAACTTGGGATTATCCAATAAGGGGGCGTGGTACCTCCCATACAAACTAAATTTTTTAAGCAGAATATCTGTGAAAGGGTTCAAGGTAGGGACCTGAAAATTGGTATAGACCTATATGGTATCAAAAGCCTTCTTACACATAAAAGAAGGGGTAATCGGAAAAGGGGGCGTGGCACCTCCCATACAAACTGAATTTTTCAAGGTGAATATCTTCAAAAGTGTTTAAGTTAGGAACATGAAAATTGGTATAGAGCTATAGGATAACAACACCATTCTCACCCATAAAACTTGGGGTTATCGAAAAAGGGGGCGTGGTACCTCCCATACAATCTTTAATTATTTTGGTTGTTAATCTATATATATAAAAATGAAATGGTGTTCAGTCGTTACGCTAAAACTCGAAAACGGCTGAACCAAACATATGTATACTTCCTTTAGGGGGTTTGTTTGTTATTACCACGCGCAGGTCATGTTATAAAATCAGAACAAAATATTAGGGGGGCGTGGCACCTCCCATACAAACATTTTTCTTCAAGGTGAATATCTCTAAATGGGTTTAAGGTAGGGACCTGGAAATCGGTACAGACCTATAAGGTAACAACACCATTCTCACCCATAAAACTGGGGGTTAACCAAAAAGGGGGCGTGGCAACTCCCGTACGAATGAAATACTTCATAGTCGATATCTCTGGAAGTATTCATGTTAGACCACTGAAATTTGGTAAGGGATTATATGAGATCGACCCCTACCACCTCCAAAAAAGCTGGGGATAACGAAAACGGGGGCGTGGCACCTCCCATACAAATGAAATATTTCATAGTCGATATCTCTGGAAGTATTCATGTTAGACCACTGAAATTTGGTAAGGGGTTATATGAGATCGATCCCTACCACCTCCAATAAACTAGGGTAACGAAAAAGGGGGCGTGGCACCTCCCATACTAATGAAATACTTCATAGTCCATATCTCGGGAAGTGTTTAGGTTAGACCACTGAAATTTTGTGAGGAGTTATATAAGATCAATCCCGGACACCTCCAAAAAACTGGGGATAAGGAAAAAGGGGGCGTGGCTTCTCCTATATGAAGGAAACATTTCATAGCCCATATCTCTGCAAGTATTTATGTTAGACCACTGAAATTTGGTGAGGGTTTATATGTGATCGTTCCCTAATACCTCCCAAAAAACTCGAGTTAACGATAAAGGGGGCGTGGCACCTCCCATACGAATAAAATACTTCATAGTCCATATCTCTAGAAGTATTTAGGTTAGACCACTGAAATTTTGTGAGGAGTTATATAAGATCAATCCCGGACACCTCAAAAAAAAAACTGGGGATAAGGAAAAAGGGGGCGTGGTTTCTCCTATATGAAGGAGATAGGGATATGGTTTAAAATAGATATAGGGATCGGGTTAGAGAAATAGACAGGGAAATAAATTTGTGGCAGGACAACGTCTGCCGGGTCAGCTAGTTTCCATTAAATGTAACAATATTTTTTTAATGGTCTCTACTACACCACACACGCTGTTATTAGATTCAGATAAATGGATCATGTACTCCGATTGTAATCAATCAGCCTTTCCAATCCGTATGATGCGCAATAATTAAACTAGGCACTTGAAAAAACAATATCCTGAAGACGTCAGTATTAGTCAGAAATAGTCTGAGGTAACCGGAAATCCATTAATTACTCAGTTTTTTTGACTACTGAGATCACAAAAATAGAGAGTAAACAATTTTTGTTGACTACTTCTGGCATATGAAGACATGCATGGATGAAGGGGGTATGTCGCATTTTGAGTAAAACGAGAAAATCGGCTTTAAAGTTTTGCTTAAACATTTGAGGTTTTTTCGAATCTTTATGGAAAACTGACAAAAAAATTATGCAAAGCCATAAAAGACGTTGCATAATATGCAATAAAAAGCATAAGTTTATATTTAGTGTTTTATATGAAAAAATCGGAACATACCCCCTTCTTCCACAATTCATATTGAAAAGTTGTGTACATACCCCCTTCATCCATGAATTATCTTCTACAATTTTCACGATAGGCAGATTCTGATAAGACAGAAATATAGATCTGCATAAACACTATTCACCAATGCCAAAAACAGAAATTGAGTGAGAATGCGACATACCCCCTTCATCCATGCATGTCTTCATATATGACCAACCATCGGGTGGAATGCATCTGACCAAACCATCGAAAAAAGGGGAAAACATAATGAATCCGGACCACTGGAAGATGTGGGCGTGGCACCTCCCATAAAAAAACTTAAGGCGCGATATCCTACAGGTTATCCTCTAAAGAGATTTTGATCCGAGTTTCTATTCCAATTTGTGGTGTGCTGCTTTGAATTTATTCCTATGCCCTAGGCAGATGATTTTTTGCTGAGAAGCCTTTCAAAGAAGAAATACACTCCGAGAAAAACTTGTTTCTAAAGAATTTTTGATGTTGCTTTTGGATGAGAAGCCGGAACGTTGGTGTAAGGGCCCAATTAGTATTTACGTGTACTTAACTTAACTTCAGGCCAACCCGGTATATAAGAAACCCATGAACCAAAGAGAGAAGATTGTGCCAAACACGATACCGTTAGAATGAATTGCTTGTTTTGACATAATCAGCTGATTGTTAAGTCATAAGTTGCCACAGAATTGCCACCATACTCTAATTTTACCGCTGGTGGGATTTAAAAAATTGTGTTGTGGGGCTATGACAATCTGTTTATGAACAACTCACGGTTTGGGTAACATTTTAATTAAAATTATTTCATTCGATTTCATCTCTGCAATTTTAAAAGCCAGATTGTGATAAGGTTGTCAAAAAGACAAGATCTATTCAAGACCATTAATACTTAAAAATATTTCAAATACCCACTAGTATGTACCTACTAGAGTTATACGCCGGCGTATGGCCCTTTTTATAGCGGCGGCGGCGGCAAATTTGCTGAATTTAAAAACTCCATAATTTCAATTGTTGAGATTTTTATTGATCTGACAAACATTTTTGGGTACATTTTTATACATACCCACTGGGTATAATCGTTGGGATAAATTTCGAACGTGTGACACCTGCCATATTTTTTGCAAATAACTATGCCCTTCTGATAACCCTGCCAATCTAAAAACAACCCAAGTTGATAAAGACGTTTTCATCGCCATTTTTCGGTTTGACCATACTTAAATTTAAAATAAAAAATGTAATGTAGTTGACGTGTAAAGTATACAACTACCGTGTATTGAATTAGAAAAAAGTTTGTAAGTTTTTTTATATTTTCAATTTGCATGCATTCTAATGGCGTTGGCTTTGGGAAAATGAAAACATATCAAAATAATAAAAAAGGCCCGCCAAGTGCGTCGAAGGTGTTTCACACAAAAAATTATGGATTAAACCTACGGTCTCTTATCAGGAAGTGTAATTTTTGGGGGTTCCGCGCGGTTTTTCGCGCATAACTTTTGATATATTGAGATATTTAGTTTCTGTTTTCACATTCTTAATCTAGACGAAAATACGCGTCTTACCCCATTTGACAAATTGTTTTGTAGGTATCCATATATATTTTCATACCTTTCATGAATATGAAATGGTATTATAACTTTGGTCCGATGTTTGTAAGTATGAGAAGAAGAAGAGATGGACCCATCAATAAGTATACCAAAATTATCAGGATGACGAGCTGAGTTGAGTTTGCCATGTCCGTCTGTCGGCCTGTCTGTTTGAACGCAAACTAGTACCTCAGTTTTTCAGGTATTTGGCTGAAGTCTTGCATGCGGCCACCATTTTCTAATATAGAAATCATTTGTCGGAACCAGCAAGATCGGACCGATATAACATATAGCTCCCATACAATCGGTTGTTCCGATTTTAGGCTAGAACTCCTGTAATTAAACAGTTAGGAGCGTGAAATTTCGTAAGTAGGGCTAATTTTATATGTGCAATGTCGCTGTTGAAAATCATTAGGATGAGATTAATTTTTCACATAGCCTCCATACAATCGATTGTTCCGATAAACGGATTTTTGTAATTAGACAGGTGGGATCGTGAAATTTCGTAGTTCTTGCTCTTTTAGAATGTGGAATGTCGATGTTAAAAATCAATGAGATTTGACCAATATAACACATCGGCCCCATATAATTGATTGTTCAGATAAACGGGCTTTGGGGTACAACACCTTCAATTAAATAGCGAGAATTGTAAAGTTCCCAATAATTGTTACTTACTACATATGTACGTATAGCGGACGGTAAAAGTCAGTAAGATCGGACCAATATATTCGATTGTTCAGATAGTATCGGTATGACCTAAAGTTATATGGTGTTTCCACCAAAAGCAAACACCGTGTTTTCTATCCCTAGCGTGTTTAAAATCAAACACTACTCGAAACCCTTGTCAAATCTCATGCAAATTTCATAACCCAAACCCATTTCAAACCCCTTTTAAAATCGTGTTTGCTTTGGGTTTGCATACGATTTATCATTAAAAGATGGCAATAATGTTCATTTACGTCATTATATCCTTTTAGTTTTTAATTTCTTATCGTAATCATGTTACCATTGCCTTCAGTTTGTCAAAATTGTTGACAATTAAAATTAAATTAAGGTTTGTTTATTGGGCTGCTCTAGCTTACGCCAGATTGAGATATTTCACAAAATTGTGTTTAACGAACACTTTTCTTGCTCTAGGTTGCTCTATCTTTTGTTTCATGAGTACGCTCAAAACAAAACTAGAGTAATCCAGATCACAAATTTCTGCTCTAGCTTTTTTTATGGAGTAAGTTAGAGCAGAGAAGCAATTGTCAGTCAGGAAAAAGTAAATTTTTGAAAACTTCAAAAAAATTAGCTTGCAAGAAAATCAATGTGTTTGTAAACGTGAATTTGCATTAATTTTGAATATTTAAATAAAAAAAACCAAATAAAAATAAACTATCGAGATTCAAGTGTTTCATGGCATTTCTGCTCTGAGTTGCTCTAAGTTGCTCTATTTCTATTTTGACAGCTGCCCTGCTCTGCTCTGCTCTAACCTGCTCTGAACTTTTTTTTGGTCAGTAAACAAATCTTTAATTTATATTTAAAATTTTTCAAAATGCAACGCAAAATCATAGGGCCAAACACTTGTTTGATAGGTCCCACCGAAAAGTTGGACTATGTTATAAAGGTTATAGCTTTTATAAGACCCAAATGGCTACCAGTGGGCTTTCGACCCTGGATCTGCCTTTTGGGGTAAATATCATTTTCCACAAAATTTTCGAATAATAAAATTACACGAATGACAGATTGAACACAATTTATATCAAACATGCAGTGGAAACAGTTGACAATTATTTCAAACCCAAAACCTACAAACACGGTGTTTGTTTTTGGTGGAAACACCGTATTAAACTCACACAGGCTGTTCTGAGGATCGAACAGTGAAAATCGTGACGCTTATGCATGAAAGGTATATAGCACAGCCGAATACAGCTTTCCTTACTTGTTTTTTATTTCTTCTTCTGTGAACTTAAATTATCGCAAACAAATCTAAGATGCGCCGGCAATTTAGCTTTTCGGTGGCTGCGCACCGAAAATGACTTTTGTCGGCGGCGTATATCTCTAGTACCTACCTACTTAAAACCAAATTTCTAATGGACTGGACACTTCAAATAGAACAGATCGTCTTCATAAATTTGCCACCTTTCCCCTAACATACTGTGATCAGATATGACATCATCTTTGATTGCAAGTAATATAAACAGTTCCTTCTTCACAATTTTCATGGCCAACCGCGTTGGTCGCTCCCTTCCACAAATATAAAGTAAATTGTATCGAAATAAGTTTGAGTCAGACACGCACAGTGGAAGTCAATTAATTAGAACACGCAAGGCCATTGTCGTTGACATTAAAATAAGCAGATATTGAAGTTGGGCAAACAAAGATGGAAGATGTTAATGGAAAATTTCTTGATCATGTGTGGCACAATGAGTCGCTATGAAATTAATTTAATGTAGTGCAAAACAGTTGCACCGTTTCGATAGCAATATGGGAGCAAATACACATGTTGATTGGCATTAATTGGTGATTTCTTAAAAAAATAACGCCCATTGTTGACAACTGTTTTTGTAACTCATCGAGGTTAATAGCAATTACATGTTAATGGAGTCTAGATTCTGACAGCTAAAATATTCTTGTATTTATTTATTACCTCTAACGGAATGTCATATATTTTGACTTTGATAGGGTGTTCCATAATTGAAATTATTTTCTGAGTTTCTTATCTTATCTACCCATATTATGCGAAGCGCTGCATTTTGTGTTTAAATTTAGTTTCTGCTAAATTATCAAAGTGAAAGAATACGACATTTGTAGACTACTCATAGCCGAGTATCTAGTCACTGATGAAATTTTATTTGGGCGTGTTGTCATTTTGGTGACAATTCATTGTGGAGATTCTTGACCTACAACATTTTATTGTGTAATTTAGTCAGAAACACATGCAAGTTTGTTTTTTTTTCTTTAAGTATGTTGAGGGTGGTTGCAAAATTTGGCATAGACCCACTTAAATGTTCACATATTTACTTATGAATATTTACATTGGTATGTGGTTTGGATATACTTTTTTATTGGCGTTTTTGCCGGCTTTTATATTTAAATAATTGAGCGTTGCTATGTGTTAAAATAAAAGTGTACACACTAAAATGATTCATATAGGAATAAAATAATAAAATATGGGGGCGAATGATGACTTTGACTCAGTAGAACTGAATTAAATTTTCGCTGAAAGAAATTAAGTTCTTTGAGTAAGTTCAGATTTTGAAAGGGCGGACTTAGCATGTAGCATAATTTTTATTAAAAAATCTATATCTCTTTCCCTATCCCTATACATATACCTATTCCTATTCCTATCATATGTATGGTAGAACCTGGGATCTTGTGCATTTTGAAACCCCAAAATTTCGGTATTAAGAATATGTTACCTAAATGATGCTGAAAATTTTACTTAAAAAATATTTAGATTTTTTTGGTCTTAATAAAATAAATAATATATTATTTTTAAATACAGTTTTTCTACTTTTTTAACGTAAACACACTTTTGTCGCCGCATACCATTATCATTATAGCTACTAAAGAGATTTTTGTGCCAAGCGCCTCTTCCAATTTGTGGTGTGCTGCTTTTGAATTTTCCCCTACAGATTGGCGGGATTTAGAGTTTTTTGCGGACTCTGAACGGCACCTGCAAAGTAGAGTAGATAAAATGTGGCTGAGAAGCTTTTAAAGGCAGAAATACAATTGGAGAGTTTGCCGAACCACTACCGACGGGCGACCCCGTTTAGAAAAGCTTGTTTCTAAATGATTTTTGATGTTGGTTTTACCGGGACGCGATATCCAAATACACGGAGGAAATTTTTTTACTAAAATCAAGACACAAACAAGAAAATCCGGGCATGTTTTCGAACTAGGAAAATATATTCTTATTTTTGAGAAAATTGAGATTTTAAATATGTAAAGGGAAAATATTTTCTTCCTCAACCAAAGTTTTTTTTATTTTATTCAAATTGTAATTTCAAACCTTACTTTTACCTTCTAGATCGTCATTCCGCATGTGTTTATTTTGCTTGTGAAGAAACCACGATTTATTATTGCAAACAGTGTTGCCATTTTAGCCGTTTTCCGGCTAAATCTAGCCGTTTTTTTGTCATTTAGCCGGACAAATTTAAATCTAGCCGCTAGCCGTTTTTTAGCCGTTTTCATAATTTTTTGGCCGTTTTTAGCTTTTTTGCCAATGTAGTAGTAGTAAACAATTTTTTTTGAAATAAACTTAGTTCAACACATCTAACAATATTGTAAAATGTATATACCTACATTTTTCTCACATCCCAGCAAACAATCGGAGTCATAAATGATGCAGAAAGGAGTCCTAAATAGGAGCGTTTACGCTCTTTATGAGCTCATTTATGAGTCCGAAATGAGTGTATTTCCCTTCCTGCGATGGTCGTCCGATATGAGCTAAATTTCATATATTGAATGAGCCTGAATATGAGTCATTTATGACTCTTATTTGCTCATAAACGGCTCATATACAGCCTAAATAGGGGTCAAATTTGACTCTTTCTTTTATGGAGATTTTTGGATGCATTTATGACTCTTAAAAAAGCCATATACCTACTGCACTTTTTGGTCTTAAATGGCGCCTTTTCGGCATTGAAAGGGGAAGCATACATGAACCTTTGGCATTAGATCAGGGACCGGCCGAATAGAATGTGGGGGTGCATTAGGGAAAGAGCGATCATCGCACCACTAGCAAAAACCGAGGCAACAGCGTATTTTGTTGAGTCGTTGCTTGCAAGTGAGCGACTGAGCGTAAGAAATAAAATATATTGATTGACCAGTGCGTTCATAGCGCCTTCCAAGCGAATTTGGTTCTCACATTTTCGGACAACTGTCCGACCAACTGCCGGGGCTTTCATGAGATGTTTGTGGGGAAATTCCTTTAAATATACGTATGTGGTACAATGAAAAAAGAAACACTTATAGGAAGGTATACTTATCAGGGAAACCGCTAGAACGGTGCCAACAGGATAGCAAGAAAAATTGTCAGAAACAGTCCGCACGCGATGTAATTGAATATTTATTTGAAATCAAGAAATTTTCACAAACAAAATATGAAAATTTGTTCCAAAATTGCTTTGTTAAATGAACAATTTCGGCATACGGCTCATAACTTTCATCAAATCGGAGTCATAAAGGACTCCTATATGATCTTATTTCGGAGGCTCATATTTTTCTAATATTTAGGACTCATATCGGACTCCTAAATTACGAGCGCTCCCAGAATGTTTGAGGGGATTATTATTTTTATTTTTTTTTTTCATTTTATGTCATGAAAGTATATGTTATTTCAAGTATATTCGTTATAGTCTAAGATCCCACCGCAAGATCACTACGCTCATCGAGTACACAGTAAAAAACATATATTTATATTAGTTTACAACGTGGACAAGACGTTTTGGCCATGCTGCCATTTTCAAAATGGCCGCTAATATTTTTAATTAATTTTTGAAAAACCAAATTTGAAAGCGTCATCGAGTAGCCGAACAAGCTATACTGTGACCTATAGATATCCACCTAGAGAACTCAAAAAGTGATGGCAGCAATCCAGCAGTTGGCCGAAACCCGGTGGCAGCAGCGCCCAAAGAGGTGGTATTTGGAGGCGTCACTACGCTCATCGAGTAGCCGAACAAACTAAGCTGTGATCTATAGATATCCACCCAGCGAACTCAAAAAGTGATGGCAGCAATCGGGCAGTTGGCCGCAACCCAGTGGCAGCAGTGCCCAAAGAGGTGGTTTTTGGAGGCGTCACTACGCTCATCGAGTAGCCCAACAAACTAAACTGTGAACTATAGATATCTACCCAGAGAACTCAAAAAGTGATGGCAGCAATCGTGCAGTTGCCTGCAAACCGGTGGCAGCAGCGCCCAAAGAGGTGGGTTTTCCCTCGTTTTTTGGCTCATAACTTAAACTTATCAGTTATATATTTATAGAATGAATACTTACCATTTCCCTTACGTAATAAAGCATGGCTTTCTATAAAAGAAGACGCAAGTAATGGTTGCCATAATGAAAGATTAAAATAATAAAATAACTCCATACATAAATTAAACATACTTTTTGTGAAGACACTATTAATACTACTTGTTGCAAACTACTTCTAACATTTCAAAAATTAATGTGGGTTATCTTTGTTAATTCGAGGTGGCGAAATGCTACTGAATCTAACTGCATTGAGTTCAGCGCGGAGGGAAATAGTTGGATATTAGGCGGTTTTCTTAAACCAATAGGGTTCGAAGGAGACGCAGCACCAGCCCACGTTGAAAGAAATAAATAACTATGCTGCAGAAGAAGATAATTTTTATGTTTGCGACAGGGAAAGTGACAGTGATTCAGATTTTGAATACATTTAATTAACATGTAATGTTCATGTATACTTGTTTTATTATTATAATATATGTATTTATTTACATACATATGTGTTTATATGTTTCATTTGAATTGTTGGAGAAATTTTGAGTACTCAGTTTAGTATAGTAATGTGCAAGTTAAAAGTAACGTAACATTTTTGCGTTAATTATAATTTTTTTCGTCGAGGGTGTTCAGTACTTTTCGATCTTTTGGGGCTGGCAACCTTACCTGCGTTCTCTTTTATAGGAAGCCATGCTTTATTACGTAAGGGAAATGGTAAGTATTCATTTGATAAATATATAACTGATAAATCTAAGTTATGAGCCGAAAACACGTGAAAATGCCACCTCTTTGGGCGCTGCTGACACCGGGTTGCGGCCAACTGCACGATTGCTGCCATCACTTTTTGAGTTCACTGGGTGGATATCTTTAGTTTGCTCGGTTACTCGATGAGCGAAGTGACGCCACCAAATACCACCTCTTTGGGCGATGTTGCCACCGGGTTGCGGCCAACTGCCCGATTGCTGCCATCACTTTTGGAGTTCACTGGGTGAATATCTATTGTTCACAGTTTAGTTTGTTCGGCTACTCGATGAGCGTAGTGACACCTCCAAAAACCACCTCTTTGGTCGATGCTGCCACCGGGTTGCGGCCAACTGCCTTATTGCTGCCATCACTTTTTGAGTTCTCTGGGTGGATATCTATAGGTCACAGATTAGTTTGTTCGGCTACTCGATGAGCGTAGTGACGCCTCCAAATACCACATCTTTGGGCGCTGCTGCCACCGGGTTGCGGCCAATTGCGCGATTGCTGCCATCACTTTTTAAGTTCACTGGGTGGATATCTATATTTCACAGTTTAGTTTGTTCGGCTACTCGATGAGCGTAGCGACGCTTCCAAATTTGGTTTTTCAAAAATTAATTAAAAATATTAGCGGCCATTGTGAAAATGGCCGCATGGCCAAAACGTCTTGTCCAAGCTGTAAACTAATGTAAAAATATGCTTGTTACCGTGTACTCGATGAGCGTAGCGATCTTGCGGTGGGATCTCGTACTATTACCTGATGCCTTATTTTATTGCGACTTTTCATTAAGTCAATTATTTTTAAAGCTGTGAGCTCTGCTTAAAATTTTGCTCGTTGTATCTTTTATATGAGTCACATCTATGTAATAGATATAGCCGGGCGTGTATCCAGAAAATATTTTCGGGGTGGATCCAATTTTTTTTCATAATAACAATTTTGACTGGAAAATGGAAATGACTTAGCTAAAGTTTAATTTTGTTACTAGTGCAGACGCGAACCAAATTTATCAAAGCCTAGAGAAAAACAACAAAAAATAAATAAATTGTCTTTTGAAAGAACATTAAAAAATTTTCGAGGTCCATTACAAAAAAAATAATTATTTTAAAGGAAAAAGATCAAGCTTTACGTAAAAATTAAAAATGCTCAAAATTCTTTTTTAATAAAGTTTTTACACATTTTTATTTTTTTTTAAGTTATATTCGAAAAGAACGGAAAAAATACTTTAGAAAACGGTTTCCATGTTCCTTCTTAGCATGTCAATTACATGTCTTATAATTTAAAGAAAAAATGCTTACACACAAAAAATTGCGAATTCAAACCCGTATATCTCGGTAACCATCCAATATTTTTACGCGAACTTTGGTGATATTTTTTTTCTTACATGGCAGATCACTTTCACCAAATTTCATTCAAATCAAATTTTTAGGTGGTCCGCTTGAGGAATTTTACCCACATATGTAGACAGCGATAGGGATCGGGATGGAGATACAACGTCTGCCGGGACAGCTTAATTTAGAAAAATGCTAGGACGATTTTTATAGTGAATTTTCAGGTGTACAGCTTGGTCGAAGGTAATTTTTCGAAAAAATTAGCGTTTACGAGAAAAAATCGTAAAACCCTAAATGTTCACCTTTGCTCCCAAATAACTTTTTTGCCACACATGATATTAATGGGTACATTTGAAGTTTTCTTTCTTTACCTAAGTTTGGCTTTGTCGAAATATAATATTCCATGAGTTTGGGACTCATATTCCAAATTTTATTTTTTACAGTCACATACAAAAAAATTGCATAAACTTGCGCTTTTCGGGGTGTCCCTGAATACGCGCCTGGATGTAACAAATATAAATGCAAGATTTATTTATGTTTATTATAGCTCTGTATATTCGGATGCAAAGCATCTGTATACGAAACTTTCTTATTGTTATGAAATTGGAGCCGTTTTCTGAAGTAAACTTTAAAATTTATCTTAATTTTTTCATACAAAATTTTTGTTTAGCGTGAACTTTAATATTTAAGGCTAGATGAGAAAACGCTCCTTTATATTGTGGCGAATGTTCTCAAGAATCGCTCATCTCCCAACTCTAGCGTATTTCCATCACTAGCGTCACTACCACAACTATAGCTGTGAGCGCGAGAGGCAGGTTTGCGAATGTGGCACAAAGAGGAGATGACGATAGATAAACGTTTCGAGAACACGGTTGCGCGATTAAACCAGAAATGTGTAGACATTTCTAGGTTGTGAAGCTGCTGTCTGCTAGGGTATATAAACCGCGCAAAGACAACGCAAATCAGTCAGTTTATTTTTAAGTGTTGTACAGTGAAGTACTGAACAGTAAATTAACCCGCGATATTGTACTACGGTTTTTAGTACTGAATAAAGCGTACTACTTATTATACAGAATCGGAGTGTTTTATTTAACGTACAGTGATCGAACTCAGGGAAAATAATCAAGGAATCATCGAATTCGTCACAATTGGTGTCAGAAGCGGTATTGTTAAATAAATACAAGGACATTGTAAAGGTAACAAGGACATTGCAAGGATATGGCAAAGTTTAATGACTTGAAGATCCAACAACTCAAAAACGAGTTGGAGAAACGTGGAATGGTAACAACAGGCAATAAGCCAGAGCTACAATCACGTCTACGCGAGGCTATGGAAGCGGAAGGAATCAACGTTGACGATTATGTTTTTCAGCTTTCGGAAGAGGGAGCGACGAAAATAGAAGAGCAAAAGGATACTCCGGATTCAGTGGCAAATGTGGACACAAACTCGCTGTTGGCTGTATTGGCTCAGATGTCGACGAATATAACATCAAAGTTTGAAGAACAGAAAACTTGCATGGAACAACAAGAGACACGCATGGCATCAAAGTTGGAAGAACAGAAGACACACATGGCATCTCAGTTGGAACAACAAGAGACACGATTGCCATCTCAGTTAGAAGAACAGAAGGCATACATGGCGTCACAGATCAAGGAAGAGTTGATGGAACAGGAAACACGCATAACGTTAAAACTAGAGGCACAAGAGCAAAGAGTCTCATCGCAGCTAGAAGTTGTCAGTGGACGACAGGATAAGATCGAAGCCGAGGTGGATGCGTTAAAATCTCGTATCCAGGAGTTGCAGCTGAATCGTCCAAGTGTTTCCACAAGCACGCCCAAGGTAAAAACCCCATCCTTTGACGGTTCTGTTCCTTTCCAGGTATTTAAGCTACAATTTGAGAAGACAGCAGCTGTGAACAACTGGGGCGCTGAGGACAAAGTCGCTGCATTATTTGTGGCATTGAAAGGACCTGCAGCCGAAATCTTACAGACTATTCCGGACGCTGAAAGAAACAACTATGAAGCGTTGATGGGAGCCGTTGAAAGACGTTACGGCAGCGAGCATAGAAGGCAGATACATCAAATAGAGCTACAGAATCGCTTCCAGAAGGCTAACGAAACATTACAGGAGTTTGCATCGGACATCGAGAGGTTGGCTCATCTAGCAAACGCAGACGCACCAGTGGAATACATCGAGAGGGTGAAAATCCAAAGTTTCATAAATGGAATACGTGACGTGGAGACGAAGCGGGCCACCTATGCAAATCCAAAGAGATCATTTGCGGAGACGGTATCACATGCTCTAACTCAAGAAACCGCATCTCTTTTGAGCAAACCATTGTACAAAGCTCATCGTGTGGAAGTGGAGACGCCAGACTTGGTCAACAAAATCGACAAAATTTTGGAAGCATTGAATGGGGTACAGAAGAAAAGCGATGGCTCCATTAAGTGCGGAAAATCTGGTCATATTGCACGTTATTGTGGATCTAGCTCCAATAATTCCAGTAATGCAAGCGGACGTAAGCGCAAGGCTGAAGGAGATGAGCAAGTCTCCCAATCCAACCAACCGTTAAACTAAAGAGAGTCAGCCGCAAGGGGCGTAGGCTGGCTCCCGCAATTGGATGCCCCATAATCTCTGTCTCACAGATCGGAAGGAAGTCAAGTAATGTTACTGTTGGAGGACTCGTGGACGGAAAAGAGCGTTTACTGACTATTGATACGGGCGCATCTCATTCCATCATTCGATCTGATTTAGTCAACAAAGAAGTGAGGCCATTACATGGAGCAAAATTGCGTACGGCGACTGGTGAGGACACTCAAGTCCAAGGAGAAATAACATGTGAAATCGGAATTGGACATGTCACCGTACTGCACAATTTTATAGTGGCAGATATTGTTGATGAGATCATAGTTGGTGTGGATTTCTTAAGCAACCAAGGCATCAAGATCGACATGCAAAACAGGACCATGAGCTATAAGAACATGGATGTGCCACTCAAATTTGGTTACGAGAACAAGTACATCAGTAAGCGGGTACTCGTGGAAGATAGTCAACAAATTCCACCGAAGTCGGAGGCAGTCGTTTGGGCAAGGATTGATGGAGATTATGGGACAAACAAATTGTGGGTTGTCGAAGCAGCAAACAATTCAAAGACGGATATACTAGTAGGAAAAACACTGGCTATGACAAAACAAGATGGACGTATACCGGTAAGAGTACTAAATGAGTTCCGATCGCCGATCAAGCTTTCCAAAGGAGCTATATTGGGACAATGTCAGGAGGTGGAGGTGATTATAAACTGTGAACAGCTCCAGGGAAATGTCTCTACCAGCAACAGTAATCTATCAGATAATATCACGGCGTGGACGCAAGAGCTCGAAGAAGAACACCAGAGTAAGGCAAACCAACTTCTACTAAAGTACTCTACCATATTTGACAAGGATGACTCCAAACCAGGTCGGACCAATGTAGTGAAGCATCACATTGATACCGGTGACGCGAGACCAATCCGCCAAGCTCCTCGAAGTGTTCCATTGGCCAAACGCCAAGTGGTAAGAGAAATTATACAAGAAATGAGTGACAGCGGCGTGATCGAACCATCAGCTAGTCCATGGAGCTCACCGGTAGTGCTAGTGAAGAAAAAGGATGGAAAAATGCGGTTCTGTGTGGACTACCGGAAGTTGAACGACGTAACGAAAAAGGACAGCTATCCATTACCCAGAATTGACGATACTCTGGATTCACTATCTGGTACGAAATGGTTCTCAACACTGGACTTGAAAAGCGGCTATTGGCAAGTAGAGGTGAAAGATGAGGATAAGGAAAATACAGCTTTCAGCATTGGAGAGGGGCTGTGGCAATTTACGGTAATGCCCTTTGGACTATGTAACGCTCCAGCTACTTTTGAGAGACTCATGGATCAAGTATTGAAAGGGCTGCATTGGAAAACATGTTTGGTGTACCCGGATGACATCATCGTGCTGGGAAAAAGCTTTGAGGAACACCTTAAGAACTTGGAGAAAGTTTTCCAAAGGATAGCTGGCGCCGGACTGAAATTAAGTCCCAAAAAGTGTGCATTGTTCAAGAAGGAAGTAAGTTACTTAGGTCACAAGGTTACTACGGAGGGAATTTGCACTGCTAAAGAGAAGATCGAAGCAGTAAAGGATTGGCCAAGACCGAAAAATTTACATGAGCTACGAAGTTTCCTCGGACTGTGCACGTATTATCGTCGATTTGTACCGAATTTCGCCAGCGTAGCCAGTAGCCTTCATGAGTTGACCAGGAAGAATATGTCATTTGATTGGAAGAAGGAACATGAAGTGGCTTTCCAAACCTTGAAGGAACGGCTGTGCACTGCCCCAATGTTAGCGTATCCAATCACAGGCTCAACATTTATTTTGGATACAGACGCGAGCGGTTACGCGATTGGAGGGGTTTGGTCACAGATTGTCGATGGGCAGGAGAAGGTAGTGGCGTACTATAGCCGCACAATTGGACAATTGGGAAGCCCGAAAGGAACTATTGTGTAACACGGAGAGAACTACTGGCATTGGTGGAGTGCATCAAGCATTTCCACAAGTATCTGTATGGACAGCGATTTCACGTCAGGACAGACCATGCAGCCTTGAAATGGCTCTTGCAGTTCCGCAATCCAGAAGGTCAATTGGCACGGTGGATAGAGCGACTACAAAGTTATGACTTTTCCATAGAGCATCGCAAAGGCAGCAACCACGGCAATGCTGATGCAATGTCCCGGCGACCATGTAACCTAGAATGCAAGCATTGTTCGAAAGCTGAGGCCAAGGAAGATGTTATAGATGTGCGGCTAATGACTATAACATCTACGGACGAATGGAACATGGATCAACTAAGGAAGCATCAGCTAGAGGATCCAGATCTGGTACGTGTGATGCAAGGAATCGAGCAAAACGAACGACCAACAAGAGAGGAGATGTCAGCAGAGAGTCCTGTTGCCAAGTCATATTGGGCACAGTGGAACAGTCTGAAATTGGTATCCGGTTGCTTACATAGAGTATGGGAAAGCGAAGATGGTCAATGCGCTCGGAAGCTGGTAGTTGTCCCAAGGAAGAAAATCTCTGATGTTTTGAATGAGCTACATAATGGCCCAAGTGGAGGTCATCTCGGAGTCACGAAAACGTTGGAGAAAGTCAAGCAGAGATTCTATTGGGTTGGTTGCCGGCAGTCGATCGCGGAGTGGATTGCCAACTGTGAGGTGTGCATCAAAGCTAAGGGTCCGAAGTCGAGAAGTCATGGACAGATGAAGCAGTACAACACAGGTGCACCGTTTGAGAGGATTGCCATGGATGTAGCTGGCCCATTTCCTACTAGCAAACTCGGGAACAAGTACGTATTAGTTGTTATGGACTATTTCAGCAAATGGCCAGAAGTTTACCCGATTCCAAATCAAGAGGCAGAAACCATTACAGAGGTGTTCACTAACAATTGGATAGCGAGGTTTGGTGTACCGATGGAGTTACATTCTGACCAAGGCAGGAATTTCGAATCAGTCGTATTCCAAGAAATGTGCAAGATATTGGGTATTCGGAAAACTCGAACAACTGCATTGCATCCTCAGTCAGATGGCATGGTGGAACGTTTCAATCGAACCTTGGAAGAGCACATGAGGAAAGTAGTGGATAAGTTCCAGAAAGATTGGGATACGCACATCTCCTTGTTCCTGATGGCATATCGCTCGGCAATACATGAAACAACGGGTCAGACTCCGGCAAAAGTAATTTTTGGGAATGATCTGCGGTTGCCAGCTGACTTGAAGTTTGGGATAAATGCTGATGAAGGAATAAATGCCAGGAAATCCACTAGCATCTTGGAAGAAGAAATGAGAGAAATACACGATCTTGTAAGACAACGGACGAAGATCATGAGTGATAAGATGAAAGCCAGATACGACAAAGCCATCAACTCGGAAGGTTTTAAAGAAGGGGATTTAGTGCTGTTATACAACCCACAACGAAAGAAAGGTTTGTCTCCAAAACTGCAATGTAACTGGGAAGGCCCATATAAAGTAATAAAGCGGATAAATGATGTTGTCTACCGCATACAAACTGTTGGAAGACCACGAAACAAAATGAAGGTGGTTCATCTGGAGAGGCAGCAACGTTTGGATCGGGAAATGTGTCTGATCGGGACGATCAGACTTAGGTGGAGGGCAGTGTGGCGAATGTTCTCAAGAATCGCTCATCTCCCAACTCTAGCGTATTTCCATCACTAGCGTCACTACCACAACTATAGCTGTGAGCGCGAGAGGCAGGTTTGCGAATGTGGCACAAAGAGATGACGATAGATAAACGTTTCGAGAACACGGTTGCGCGATTAAACCAGAAATGTGTAGACATTTCTAGGTTGTGAGGCTGCTGTCTGCTAGGGTATATAAACCGCGCAAAGACAACGCAAATCAGTCAGTTTATTTTGAAGTGTTGTACAGTGAAGTACTGAACAGTAAATTAACCCGCGATATTGTACTACGGTTTTTAGTACTGAATAAAGCGTACTACTTATTAAACAGAATCGGAGTGTTTTATTTAACGTACAGTGATCGAACTCAGGGAAAATAATCAAGGAATCATCGAATTCGTCACAATATTATAAAATATTTATATTATAGGTTTTAATGAAAAAAGCGAATAAAACGAGTGAAAAGTTGATCAAAAATTATTTGCCGTTTTTCCGGCCAAAATTATAATTTTTTTCGCCGAAATAATTTTTCTTAGCCGTTTTTTTTCTCGATCTAGCCGGATTGCTGAAAAAATTCTGGCAACACTGATTGCAAACAACAACTATGTATTTCCATCACTGACGTAGCGTGCCTTGGCGGGGCCCCGTATACAATATTGTCTCGGAGCCCTTAGGAAGGGTAAAGATTTCTCACAAAATAAAAATGCATGAAATTAGGAAAAATATTTATTCATATGCTACTTTTCTAAACAGTTTTACTAACAATTCAAACTAAATATTCACTCTCCTTGTCCTTTTTTCGGTAAACTGATTTGTTAAATCATTTATAGCTGATGATGTCTTAAGGTTTACTGAAGTTTCTGCCTCTATGGACAATAGGGTGTCCGTCCAGGTATGAGGATGGTGACAAATTTCTTTTCAAGATACGATAGGCAAGAGGTGTCAAAATTTGGGTAATTGAATACAGAGTTGAATATACATATTTATTTATGTTAAGGTAAATTTCAGATAAATGTGCGAATTTAAATTTCTAAAAACCCAATTAGTTGGTCATAGTGCGTCTTGCAACAATAGCAATATTTTACTCATTGAAGATCGGTAGAGCCCCTGTAAAAACGTTGAAGTACCCATACTACTCCAAGAAAAATCCAATTTCTTATAAAAAAGAGCTCCAATTAACATGGCGATGTCCTAGGATTGGACCACCTAGTCCAACTAGGAGTACTCCATCCCGTACTCCATGGAATACCCACACAAGAGTATTTTCAAAAAGGTCCAACTAGACTACTCCAGTTTGAGTAAATACGTAGCGAGAGAGGAACACCTACTCCAACTCTCGCTTTACATTGGAGTACTCTATGGATCACTAATAGTATACAGATGGTCCAATCCTAGGACATCGCCATGTTAATTGGAGCTATTGGATATTCCGGTGTTGGAATACGTAGAGTACTCTACAGAGTATTTTGCCATTTTTGCAGGGGCCTTCAAGTGGTTGTTTTTAACTTTTGAAAGCTATTTCGTAATCTGCTATCAAACACGAACATTTTAAGCGGTATTGCGTTAAGAAAACCCTCAAAAAAGTATTTCGGGACACACTAATAGGTTGTGTCGAATTTTTTTTAAGTTTTCTTAACACCGTGCTCTCAAATAACTATTTTTGGTCTGTCGACAGCATCTCTTTACAAATTCCGGAATTGTCATAAATAATTTACTTGCACTTGTAAATTTATAAAATTATGAGGATGTAAAAAGCCACAAATGCAAGGCATTTCTTCTTTGAGCAGGTATGAATTATTATCGCACATAAACTCATATGCCTATGCTAGGGTTGGTAAGCTTATTGATGCCTTTGGAAGCTATGCTAAAATCTGCAAAAGATTTATAATGGCGTCAACGTGCGTTTTGCGTTTGTTGTTAATGGAATTTATTAAGAGAAAAAGCTAGAGTCTCAATTTGTAGGTTTTTTTATTACTTACATAAGAATATATGAGTCCCGTAAAGCACAAGTGGTATAAGTCCACGTTTTCTCGAACTGAGATATTGAAGGTTTTGTGTTGTCAACAAATAGGGGGTACCCTTGATTTCACAAGTTAGTTCTGCTATTTATTCGGTTTCTATGGGAGCTAGGAGTTACCCCGTCAGCGTGTTATATAGAACACATTTTCCCTTACATAGCATCATGCCTAACTAAAAAAAAACGAAAACTGGACTTAAACCACTTGTGCTTTAAACGGCTCATATGTAGAATATCCCTGTAGGGAAAATCTCTAGTTCAGAGCTAGTTCGCTTCTAGTGCGTTCCGAACCAGTACTAGCTCGCGAACTATCTTTCTTACATGAAATCAACTGGCGAATTTAACATGGCGATGTCCTAGGCTGGAACTAGTACAAAATTCTACAGTTTGGCTCTAGTTCGTTTATTGGTACTATTTCTATAGTTCTGAACCATTTCTAAGCATAGAAACGAATATAAATTAAATTCAAAAACTTAAATTCAAATACGAATCCAAATGCCTTTTAACGACTCCTCAAACACTAGTTTCGAACTAGTGAAAATGTAATTACTAACGTAGTAGTTTTTATTGGCCACTTTATATCTAGTTCTGAACCTGAAATTTGTTCACTAGTGCCTGAGTTCCCTGCAGGGAACTAGTGAAAATGTAGTCACTTACGTATTAGTTCTTATTGGCCACTTTATATCTAGTTCTGAACCTGAAATTTGTTCACTAGTGTCTGAGTTCCCTGCAGGGATACCATAGACCCACCCAATGCAGCATTTTACGACAACGTATCTTGTGCGACATTAAGCCGCATAAACGTCAGCAACAAACACGAGAATTTTTTATGAAAACAATTTTCTTGCGATGCAATGCTCAAAGGCCCATTAATTAAACAGAAGGGTCAGAATTCGTAAAATCGCACAGGAAAAAAATTCGCTTCGTTTTTTGCGAATTTATTGTAAATAGGTAGGAATACGGCGTAGAAAATTTTTTGCATACCTATTTTTTTTTTCAAACTTTGTTTGACTGGATTATTAGCCAAACTAAACTTTAGCGTATCCTTTGGGTAAAATTTGAATAACTCAGCAACCGTTGTTCCGATTTTATCGATTTTAAAAGCATTTTGACGTAAAATGCTTCAGCTAACTATTATAATTTAATACAATAATCAATTGTCTCCTCTATACTTTATTAAATATTTTGAAAGAAAAAAAAATCTCACCGAGAGCTGTAAATATAACTATTTTAGTCCGTTTCAAACTTTTTGGGGCCGGCATAATTATAAAAGTTGTAGCGAAAAAGGTACCTCTATGTGCAGTGCTACTTGTTGTAATCGGCCAAAGTATACGAAATAACACAGCGTTCTGGGTCAAACTTATTTCTTAAGTCCGAGTTACATAAGACTTTGTGAATCTTTGACAGATGCGCGCATCGGCTTTGAGCATTTGCTTCGCTTTACGTTCCACAAACTTTGTAAGAAAGTGGAACCTGCAATAATAAATGCAATTGGGCGACATCTAGGGCTGCCAGAAAAAATTTTTTTTAAATGTTTTTCAAAAACACTTCACTTTTTTTTGGTGATACGCTCTTATGGTTAAGCTGAGTATTTCTGTGATTTTTATACCTTTCATGAACATGAAATGGTATTATAACTTTGGTCCGATGTTTGTAAGTATGGGAAGAAGAAGAGATAGACCCATCAATAAGTATACCGAAATGATCAGGATGACGACATGAGTTGATTTAGCCATGTCCGTCTGTCTGTTTGAACGCAAACAAGTCCCTCAGTTTTTGAGATATTTGGCTGAAATTTTGTATGCGGCCACCATTTTCCAATATAGGAATCATTTGTCGGAACCAGCAAGATCGGACCGAAATTACATATAGCTCCCATACAATCGATTGTTCCGATAAACAGATTTTGGGCTATAACTCCTGTAATTAAAGAGGTAGGAACGTGAAATTTTGTAGTTATTGCAATTTTTATATGTGAAATATCGAAGTTGAAAATCATTGAGATGGGATAAATATTTCACATAGCTCCCATACAATCGATTATTCCGATAAACGGATTTTGGTAGATAACTCCTGTAATTATATAGGTAGCAACGTGAAATTTTGGCGGTATTGCTATTTTTATATGTGAAATATCGGTGCTGAAAATCATCGTACTAGTGCTAGTACAAGGGTATTATAATTTTGTCCACATAACGGTAGTACGTAACGGCACAAAATAATCGAGATAGATATAGAGTTCCATATATGAAAGTTCTTAGGTTGAAAAGAGGAGTTCATTAAGGCGTATCCGTCCGTCTGCCCGTGTATACGATAACTTGAGTAAAAATTGAGATATTTGCAATTTTGTATACAGGTTACCTTCTGACCAAGGTAGGTTGCTATTGAAAATGGGCGAAATCGGATGATTTTTGATATCGAAAATCACATAAGTTGACATATCTCGGTAGCTGAAATGGCTAAAATTATATAATTTTGTAGGAGAATCCCCCTGGTCATTCTCTTATGATTTTTCCATAAATTTTTTATAGTAGGCGTGGCACCGCCCACTTTTAAGGAAGGCATTTTTAAAAATTCGACTGGTCGCAACTTTTAAACTGATTACGATAGAACGATGAAATTTGGCACAAAGCATACTAGTATCTGATGAAATTGGATAAAACCGCCCTACAACCATACCCACTTTCGATATCGAAAATCACCTAAACTGACATAATTCCGTAACGGAAATGGCTCAAATGATATAATTTTATAGGTGAATCCCCCTGGTTATTATATAATGATTTTTTGATAAATTTTTAAAAGTAGGCGTGGTACAGCCCACTTTTCAGGGAGGCATATTTGAAAATTTCACGGGTCATAACTTTTAAACTGATTACGGTAGAACGATGAAATTTGGCACATGGGATACTAGCATAATAAGGAGTTTACCTGATGTAATTGGACGAAATCGCTTCCCAACCTCGCCCACTTCCGAAATGGAAAACTACCGCTGGGTATTTAATGCTCGGTTTACCCGAACTTGGACTTCCTTACTTGTTTAAATTGACATTGCTCAAAAACTACCGAACTGATTTAGAATATATTATATATAATATTTTATACCAATAATAATATTTTATACCATTCGATAGGTATTTGAATTCCCTTTAACTTGGTATACACATCTTGCTTATTTCTTCAACTTTTGTGGCTGGGGGCACCTCTAAACATGCGAGTAGGCAAATAAAATTGTACACACTTATTTCTGGGCCAGAAACTCAACGTTCTGCAGGTCTGCCAAAAGAAATTAAAAAAAAAAAAAAAATTCACTCCATATTACTCAATACCCTTGACAAAAAAATTTAAAAATTCAGGAAAATCTTTGAGCTTGCTCTAACTTGCACCTTGTTTTAGTAAATTTGCCCTGTATAGCTTATTGGAAAGTACCTAAGAATTAAGTTTGCCACCAGAGCGCTGTTTTATTTCGTATACTTTGGCCGATTACAACAAGTAGCACTTCACAAAGAAGCACCTTTCTCGCTACAACTTTTATAATTATGCCGGCCCCAAAAAGTTTGCAACGGAACTAAAA
This sequence comes from Campiglossa producta, assembly GCA_964058755.1. Classification (NCBI taxonomy): domain Eukaryota; kingdom Metazoa; phylum Arthropoda; class Insecta; order Diptera; family Tephritidae; genus Campiglossa; species Campiglossa producta. Next base: position 61,128,624 of record CAXKVI010000005.1, on the reverse strand, counting down.
CAGTTATATTTACAGTTCGCTGTGAGATTTTTTTAAATTTAAATCGGAGAAAGCAATTTTTTCTAACCTCAAGTTTTTTTTTCAAAATATGAAATAAAATATAGAGGAGACAATTGATTATTGTATTAAATTATAATAGCTGAAGCATTTTACGTCAAAATGCTTTGTAAATCGATAAAATGGGAGCGACGGTTGCTGAGTTATTCAAATTTTACCCAAAGGTTACGTTAAAGTTTAGTTTGGCTAATAATCCAGTCAAAGAAAGTTAAAAAAAAAAAAATTCTACGTCGTATTCCTACCTATTTACAATAAATTCTCAAAAAATGAAGCGATTTTTTTTCCTGTGCGATTTCACGAATTCTGACCCAGAAGCATAATGCAATAAATGCTCTGCCGAATATAACATCAACTGCACGTGGCCATAAATTCCTTTTGCAGCTTCTGAATATTATTTATATTTTGTCTCATTCATTAATTCACCAATTGGTGTACCACAATTGTAAGGCTCTTTTGCTTTGTCGACCCTGGTGGTGGTTCTTTGTTGCTGTAATTTGTCGTGTTTGTTGTTTTTGTTTTCTTCTTTTCACTTTAATGTAATTTATATCATTTGCATACCTACATACATGGATATATATGTAGTTATTTCTATAATATTAATTTTATGGAAAATTTCTCATAAATCCCCCGTTTCCGGCAAATTGAAAAATTACACACAAAGTTGGTCTTTGATATATTTATGTATGTGGATTTGTAGACCAATTTGGAATTTACAACATTTCCAATGAAGAAGTGCTCTTGTAAATGAAACTTTTAATTTTTCCGCTGTATAAAAACCCTGTAGGAAAATCTCTAGCTCAGAGCTAGTTCGCTTCTAGTGCGTTACGAACCAGTACTAGTTCGCGAACTATCTTTTTTAAATGAAATCAACTGGCGAATTTAACATGGCGATGTCCTAGGCTGGAACTACCCTGCAAAAATCGAGAGTACCTACTCTATTTCCTATCCAAAGAGTACTCCAATTGGAGCAACAGAGTACTCCAAATGTAATCCTTTTTCATATAAAAATTGTGCTCCAATTAACATTGCGATGTCCTAAGACTGGACCACCTACTCCAACCTTCGCTTTGTTTCTGCTACTCCATGGAGTACCTACCGTCAAAGTACTTTGCAATGTACTCCAATGTTGTTACTCCTTGGAGTATATACTGCCAGAGCGATAGTGTCGTAATTTTCGTCGATAAGGCAGGAGCAATGATCGGCTTTCAAAAAGCTGAAGGTGGTCCGATGAGGTATACAAAGGATTACTATTGGAGTACTCCAATATCAAAAAATTGGAACACATAATCCAACGATTTTTGCAGGGTAGTACAAAATTAAGTTTGCCACCAGAGCGCTGTTTTATTTCGTATACTTTGGCCGATTACAACAAGTAGCACTTCACATAGAGGCACCTTTTTCGCTGCAACTTTTATAATTGGTCCCAAAAATGCCTCCAAGAGAGAAATAAGATATGTTTTATCTAATAACGAATTTTCATATTATATTATTATTGTAGAATATAATTTTAAAAATATTTAAAAGAGCGCCGCAGGCGGAAATTTCGCGAGAAACAGTGGCTTAATTGCAGAATACAGACTCCTCGCCCCGAGAAAAAGTAAATATGAGGAATGGTTCGTTGTTGTTGTTGTAACGAGGTGTAGTCCTGCTCAACGCGTATTTTTCCTTAACCTAAATTGTCATCAATATCTTCTAACGGGAGTCCAAGGAAACTAGCAGTTTCAATAGGGTTGGACCAAAGAGAGATGGGTGTTAGAAGAGTGGGCTCAGAAGAGCAAGAAAATAAGTGGTTAGTATTGTGGGGGGTGACGAGCCGCATGCCGGACATACATTCGGCACATCAGGGTTTAGTCTGGATATGTAGGAGTTTAACCTGCTACAATATCCAGAGCGTAATTGAGCCAGCGTGACCCTTGTCTCTCGAGGAAGATGACGCTCCTCTTCAGAAATGCCTGGTGTTGCGGCATGTAAGACATTGTTTAGCGGACAGAGCGCAGAGTAATGGCCAACTGACGTTGTATGGATATGCCCCAAGGCCTGCTTATGCACCTGTAGATCAAACGGCGTTGTAATATAATGCCGGATCTCATCAAAATGTTTACGTAAATGCGACCATATGGTCCTAGGAGGCGAAATGAGTTCAAGCAGTTGTCTACTGGGATGCTGTGGTTTACAGCAATTCAGTAGGTACTGCTTGTTTAGCATTTCATTATGCTCCCTAACTGGAAGCATTTCCACCTCATTGTGTATATGAGATATAGGTGACATAAGGACGCACCCCGTAGCGGTTCTGAGCGCGGTGTTTTGACAGGCCTGAAGCTGATTCCAATGAACGTCTGCAAGCCCCGGCGACCATATCGGCGACGCATAGTTCAGGATCGGCCGACCAATTGCCTTGAACGTTACCAACAACGTTTCTTTGTCTTTACCCCAAGTAGGTACTGCCGGCTAGTGACTTAAGGATTTTGTTGCGGCTCTGTAATTTTGAGACAACTGCAGCTGAATGGGCAGCGAAAGTGTGCATGGTGTCGAAAGTCACTCCTAAGATTTTTTGGTGAGCGAAAGTAGGTATTTTATGATCACCTACATAAATTTCTAATTCCATGCCAACCTGCGCTGTCCATGTCGTGAATAAGGTCGCCGAGGACTTTGTTGGCGACAATGTCAAGCTTCGGGCGGTGAAGAACTCGACTAGAGAGGGGAGATAGCCATTTTTTTTAGAGCACAGCTCATCAACGGAAGTACCAGTTGCCAATATCGTGCAATCGTCTGCGTAAGAAACAATCGTAACTTTTTCTGGTGGAGGAGGAAGCTTCGAAATATAGAAGTTAAACAATAACGGGGAAAGGACACCACCCTGTGGTACCCCTTGTTTGATCTTCCTGGCTTTAGATTTTTTGTTTCTGAACACAACAGACGACCGACGACCACTGAGATAATTGGCGGTCCAACGCTTGAGACAGGGGGGGGGGGAGTGTCGAGTCTTCCAAATCGGATACAAGCTGCCCATGATTTACTGTGTCAAAAGCTTGACTCAAATCGAGTGCAACTAGAACCGTCCTGTCATTAGGTCTGTTTTGATTTAGACCGTCAGTTATCTGAGTGTTTATGACATTTAGAGCAGATGTTGTGCTCCTACCTTTCCTGAAACCATGTTGGTGCTCGGCTAACATCAAGTGTGATGTGTAGAGCGGGAGTAAGACCGCCTCAAGTGTCTTTACTACTGGCGAGAGGAGTGATATCGGACGATATGACTCCCCAACGTTGGCTGGCTTGCCAGGCTTTAGTAGTGGGATCACAGTTGCCTGTTTCCATTTGTCGGGTATGACAGCTGTGATCAAAGGCAGATTGAAGACGGCAGTTAGGTATTTAACTCCTACTGCGCCGATGTGTTCGAGGTGCACCATGGCTATGCCATCAGCACCGATGGCTTTGGAATTTTTTGCCTTCCGGATGGCCTCTTGAACCTCTGTAGCGGTGATGGGAACGGGGGCACAGTTTTTGGGTTAATGCGCACGCCTGAAGATTCCACGTCTTGTCCTGTCTTGCGCAGGATGTGGGACATACTATCGACAGAAAGCCTGCGCACTTTTCCTGGGGTCATTTAATGTCTTGTCACCAAAGGTGATGTCGACATTTTTTGGTGGACCCGAAGGATTCGACAAGGACTTGACGGTGGATTTTCCCAACACCGGTAGAGAGGTTACAAGACCTAAGGTGTTCCTTACATTTGGTTTGTTTGTGTACGTTAACCAGCCGTCTGATTTCCACATTGAGATTACCGATCTGTGGGTCTGAGGGATCGATGTTGCGTATGAGGTCACGTTCGTTGGCCAAGGCTGCGGCCTCAGCTGGAAAGTTTGGCCTAATATTTTTTATTCTACCAGCTGGTATAAAACGGGCTGTATGTAGCCTTTTTAATGACCTCACGTATGTTTCGCTCGCCAACGTGTACATCAGTAGGAATGGGAAGATCACCAAAGGAGGTCTTCGTGAATTCCAAAAAGCCGACCCAGTTAGCCCTTTTGAAATTCACGTATGTTCTTTTCTCCGAAGTTGGAGGTGGAAAATCGTATATTTAAAAACTAAATATATGTTAAAATGCATATCAAACGAATTTACCAATTATGAAAAAATCGATTCTGTAGTTTTGGATATATATGCGATTTTGAATGCATGATTTTCCAATTCCCACCCCCTCTAACTCCTAAAATTTTCATTAGCACCAACAAATAAGTATACCGTTATAATCGGAGCAAAATGAGCGTTTTTTTTCAAGTGATCCAAATTTCAACCGCCATGCTACGGATTTTGTTCATATTCGGTCTACTCGTAGGGACTATAAATTGGTTTGACGCGTGATTTTTGTTTTGCCATTTTTTTCGATTTTCTTCGGAGAAGTAATGAAAACATGTACCTGCTCAATCCATCATATCTCGGCTTGTATTAATGCTACAAACTTCAACTTGAGCTCATTTGAAAGCTAATGATTCAGGCTTTGTGTTTCTTAGTAATTTTTTTGCATCTGGCAATTTTTTTAATTTTATTATAAAAACTGCATTTTTAACATTGCAACTGCACAGTGTTAGTCACAACATTTTTAGTTCTAAATAATAGCATTCGATTGATTATTAAATTCTCTACAAAATCAATATATTTCAAAAATGGGGTCTACATACGGACTTTTACTAAAATACATATTTATAAGACTAACCCCTTATTCATAAAAAATATACAAGGTTTATTGAGCTCTTATAATTCAAAATTTGAATGGAAATGTCATTTTAAAAAGCACTATAAACCAATTTTATTTTTTATGAATATGGGGGTAACTCTATATTTTTGTATAAAAAAAAAATTAATCAATTTTTTTAACAACCTTTTTTGTAGTATAACATTGAGGGTAATGCTATCCAAGTGAGAGTTATTAGAAAGGAGCGAGATCGAACGGCCTTGAAATCTAAACTAATGGTTGTTTCAAGCAGAAATTCTGTGACTTCATTTTCCTTACTTGGTTAAAAATTAAATTTTGATAGTTTTTTCCTTAGATACGTCGTACCAACAATTTTTTTTATTTTTTCCTGCCAGATGGCGCAGGAGTCGTTATATCTACAAAATCCTTATTTATGGTCAGATTTAGTTCATATTTGTAAATAAATTTTGTGAATAAATAATTTAAATCTCTAATAGATATTAGAGATCTTTCAATTTGTAATCCACAACATGTAACCACTGAAATGAGGTAAGTTCCGTAGACGAAGTCGCGGGCATCTGCTGGTGTTAACTAAAATACCACTATTCCACTTTTGGTAAACATATATATTGCATAGTAGACTAGGATGGAACTTTATTTTATGACATTGACTTGACAAAATAACAAACAGGAAGAAAATAGATTGACGCAAATTTCATCATTATCGAAGTATAGTGACAAAACCGTACAGAAGATTTTTATATATACCTAGAGAATAGCGCCCGACAAACGTTTTTCTGTGTCCAAAATTGATTTTGCGGCATTTAAAAAATGCACCACCGGGCATCTAAACATTTAGAATCTTAATTTTGAGGCTTTTTAACTTTCACAACCTCTTCCTTTTCCTATCCCCTTCTCTCCCTCATCCTTCCACAACTTCAGTTTCTAGTCATTCATTTAATATGTTGCTCGTCCAGACACCGTAAGAACCTTTTATTTTTTTCCGTTTCCTTGTCCGTACATTATTTTTATTCCCCTTCCCGTCCACCGCTACGTTCGCAATAACAATTTGACTTGCCTGTATTTAAAAAAAAACTATTTTCCCTCTCTTCTTCTGTCGCTTATTTTTTCGCTGACTCCATCTCGCCCTTCCTTCTTCTTCCCAATATCGCCTCATATGACTATCTTTTGTGATCTTCCTATTATCTCACTCCTATTATTTCACAGAAAGTAGGTGTAGTATGTCTAAAACGGTTGGAGACATCCTGAAATAGGTTCTATAGAAACATTTCGTTTAAAATACATTTTCTTACAAATTTCAAGCTCGACTACGTCCTCCGGTTTTTCTTTTGTAAAGGCTGATTTACATGGACCGATTTTCTAGTCGATCTTCTGGTCAATTTTTCATTCAACCTTCAAATACAAGGTGTGAGTCGACGAATTGCTATTTACATCATAGAACGACAAAAAATCTACCCTTGTAAATCAGACTTAAAGGCAATATTTCTCGAGCAAGAACAGCACAAACAGTGCATAGGTACCCAGCCGGAACGGACATCATGGTTTTATTAATCCCGCAGTACTCCTTTAAGAGTTTCGGATTACTCCCTATACTTCTGTGTATAAGCATCCTCTATTGTTCTATATGCATGCTATAGGTACCTGGAACTATTTTGTTCCTCGTTTGGGGAGATCTCGGTTCAAGTAATAGCCCAGCACCATTTGCTACTGTAACAGTTTAATTTTGTTTTTCAACTCATAAGAATTTGTAAAATTAGCTACTGTCTTTTTTATCAGTTCCGTTGTAATAACCATTTTTACACAAATACGCTCTCTTGCCATGAAGTCGTGGTCTTTAGTAACATACTTCGTACATATATACCGAACTATATATGTGTGCTTCCAGCGTTACGGACGTTCCATGCTGTCACACTATTTTAAGTATAAAACCTATAGTAGGATTTGGAACAGAATTATTTTTTTTGTCATATGTAGCCTTTGTACTCATATATCCAACGCGATTAAATTTTTTCTCTATAGATGCCACATTACCACTCAAGAAGGGCTTAAATCTACCGTTCGGTCGTTCCTAAAATGTACCCTATTTTTGAGGTGACATTTGATTTCCCTAAAACTCTGCGAATCGGTTAGTGCTACAAAAAAATTATATATACACGATTAATAGAGGAATAAACAAGGACATGTGCTGCATTAACAGTATCTTGCTTGAGAAGTTTTTATTGCACAAATATCGATTTCAATTTTGTTCGGACGTTCCAGTTTTGTTCCAAAGGAAAACATAAGCTTTTTGAACAACAAAAAAAAATATTGAGCACATATTTTATTGTTGTTGTTGTTGAAACGAGGTGTAGCCCTGCCAAAATGTCAGACAGGGGCACCCCGCGTGTGTTGCTCTGGGCCGGGCCGATATAAAAAAACGGCCCTGGTCGTTTCGGTACGATGGGTACGGTACAAGTACTGGTACCATTCTCGTAGAACCGGCATTACGAGAAACTAGCCGTGTAGGCCATGTAGGTCATTTAGCGTTACCCAGAGTGCACCAACGGGGAGGCGATTTACTCTTACACTACTTCTTTTCGGAAAAGGAATTGATTACTTTTCCCAATTACATGTAATTTGGTATATATGTTTTTAACCTTTTAAGATATCGTAAACACTTCACTTTTCAATACCTGTAGCACAGCTAGCAAATCAATTTGGTTTTCCATTAAGAATTAATTTTCGCGTTAGTTTCTTTCAATTCAGCTACAAAAAAATATTGATGATAGTCGGAAGCACCTAAGATTTGCAGGAACCGATGTTTCAATATCTATCAAATCAAAGCAAAGTTATATATGACATACGTGCCAACTAGGGATTCCAATCCCGGGATCCCGGGATTACTAGACCTAAATCCCGCGTTGTCCGAAAATAAATTTTTAAATCCATTTAAGCAGGGGCGCACCCATGGGGTGGTTTTAGGGGCTTAAACCACCCCTGAGATATAAAACTGTATATGTGAAAACTAGTTTGCATATTACATCCATATTGACGCGATCCATGGCTGTTACATCTATACACCTAAGATACAGGGTCATAAGTGTGCAAAGGTACGAAAACCCGGTTTTGAACCCTTACTCAAAATTTTGAGGGTGTCCGGCCAATTTCTTGTACGCAGTCTTATCTCATTGAGATCTACCAGAAAAATGCTATCTCGTCTACCAGAAAAATGCTATCTCGTCTCATGTATGTAAGTAAGGAAGTCTAAGTTCGGGTGAACCGAACATTAAATACCCAGCGGTAATTTTCAGAACGGGATAACAATGATATAGGCCGTAGGAGGATTTACCTAAAGTTTTTACTATCTTAGCTATTTCTCTTACCGAATTATGTCAATTTATGTGATTTTCGAAATTTTCGATATCGAAAAATGGGGCGTGGTTATCATCCGATTTCTCCCATTTTCAATAGCAACCTACCTTGGCCAGAAAGTAACCTGTATACAAAATTTCATGCAAATATCTAAATTTTTACTCAAGTTATCGTTTACACAGACGGACGGGCGGACAGACGAACGGACATGGCTTATTGAACACCTCTTTTCAGCCTAAGAACTTTCATATATGGAACTCTATATCTATCTCGATTATATTGTGCCGCTACTTACTACCGTTATGTGAACAAAATTAATATACCCTTGTACTAGTACTAGCACGCTGGGTATGTATAAAAAGAAGGCTAGCCCTTGTTATATAAGTCAATATAAATTAACATTTATTGGCAGGTATCTATGTATGTATGTATATTAGACTGGGAAAAATTCCAAATTTCGTTTTTTTTTTTTAAACTTATATTGATTTTCTTTTTAAAGCGGGGTACTCCTGCCAAGAAATGTCAAACTCCATATAAAAAAACGCTCAAGAAATGGTCAAGAACTGTTTTCACACGTCAAATTTTCTTGAGCCAATACTCAGCTCATAAGAAAAAAATACTACAATTTTCGATGGCTGGCAACGCCGGTTTACCTCAAGAAATAAATAAGCTCGTAAATATTTCTTGAGGTAAACGTGTAGATTCACGGCAAAGATGAGTATATACTTCGCTACACATGTTTTATACATTTTTTAATAGTTTTCTGCAATAAAATGGAAAATGCCACTCATTATGGTAATATCTCTTTGCGTTGACATAAGCTTCCGTAAATTGTCAATAAATAGATTTTACGAGCTTTAACTAAGTTACATTCGTTGTTGTTGTCGCACCTACCTTTACATGGCTTTGCTTGGTTTCCATCAAATATCGTTGGCTTATCGGTGGACGAGATCGCGTTTCAATACGAATGCAGCTCAACAGCGTCTACGCGCGTGCGTAGGTTACCAAATGTTAGACGACGATGGAATGCGTGAGTTTACCGATCACTTATTGACGCCAACAACGTGATAATGTGTTGATTATCAACTGGGCACCATTTGTCTAACATTCCGCATAAAAAACTGTCTATTTCATTTGATTTGCAAAATGTGTTCCAACGAAGGGGCCAGGCATAACTGAATAATATGAACAACAAATGAATTTATTTTGTTTTTGTTTATTACTTTAGAATCTAGGCTGTTAGTTACGAAAATGATATCGCTTAATTGAAAGATTACGCTATTTTTTCCATCAAAGATCATTGCGTACACTTAAGAAAATTGATACCATATAGGGAAACTCGAAATTAAAACTTCCATGGCCTAGGCCTGTTAACCATTTAAAATATAATAAATTTAGGTATCACTTTAACAAAAAAATTCTACATACATATGTATATACACCTTGAGTACCAAATACGCAGCCCTTAAGTGACTCTGTGGTATTTATTTGGGCTTCAATGCTATGGGCGCGTAGGTTTGATGGGAATTAATTGTCGATGGCGAATTCGATGCAACCTTGTTCTGAGAAATACTTCTAGCTTGACGAATTGTTCTTAATTGAAGATATGCCATTCAGAAAACTTTGACAATAATATATTCACTTTAAAATGTGGTGGTTGGACTTACGATTCGATTAATTCGAAATTGGAATGGAATAAAATGAAATATGCGCTGAATAATATATATATCATATAGAGTTTCCTGGATTTATTTTCGGGGCCATTTTGGGTTGTTTTTGCCATAATTTTGGGGCCATTTGTCATTTCTTTCGGACAATGATTCCGAATTTGTCCCAAGTCATTCCGAAAAAGTACCGAAAACAGTTTCCAAATGGTCCGGAAACAGCCCTGACTGCAATTACGGAATGATTTCAAAATGGTCCCGAGAAAGTCAGGAAATTATTCCAAAAAAGTGTCGAGGTAAAAAAGGTCGCCAAATTATACCAAAACACCAAAAAATGTTTAATGTTACTTTTACCGGGATGGGAACTAGGGATCTTTGGTGTGATAGGCCGAACACACTATCACTACATCTCGAACGCCGCCCATACCTTGCCACGCCCACAATTTTTCGAAAATGCAATTTCTAAAAATGAGGTTGTGTTTGGGTGGGTAAGATGTACCTCTATGCAAAATTTCATCAAATTCTGGGTTTGATATGAAATTCATCACATTAGCATCTTTATCAAATTGTCGGTGCGTATGACGTTGAGGACGTACACTCAAAATAAAATCTGTTTAAATATAATGAAAACTTGCGTACATTTTACGAAATTATTCGTTGTTTTCAGCCACAGAAGATTTTTTAAATTCTAAAAATCCGTTTTCGTACATATTACGAAAGGGCGGCATTATAAAAAATTAGTACATTTTACGAATATATGCGTACTATTTATAAATTTAAATTAGTACATTTTACACTGATCCAAAAAAGTTCAGGTTTCCAAAGAAAAAGTAAATGGATTTTAAGAATTATTCATTAAAACCCCTCTAAAGATCTTTTTCATAGAAATTTAAGAATATTTCTTAGAATATAAGTACTTGTTCTTAAAATATGTAAACAAATCCTTAGAAAGCATGAATTTACTCATAAATTGTAAAATAATTTTCTTAGAATCTATGAAATTTTTCTTTTATTCTAAGAAATATCAGCTTGACTTTCTATGAAACTTTTTTCTTAAAAAACATATACGTTTTTGGTTCAGTGTACGAATATTTGAGTACATTTTACAGGTTTAAATTAGTACATTTTACGAATATTTGCGTACTATTTCTAGAGGCATCTGGGGTTGCATAATCAAAAAGAGTTTCTTCTGTGTAAATTTCAGACACACTTACTGCCTGCTTCGCACTATTGTCAAGTTGTGCTCCTTTTTCATATGACGGGCAAAGCAATTTAAAAGGCTAAAAAATTTATTGCAATTTCCACCATAAGTACACGTATCTCTTTGAATTATGTTGTGTACAAGACGAAAATGCTTGGACATACTACACTCAGAGAAAAAAATACAGTAGAATGAACTGGATTACAGGTTAAAACAACAGATTTCACAGGCAAAAACCATCCATACGATATATCTGTTGAAACAACAGATGCTGTTCGTTCGTTAAATTTTGAACAGTTTTTCTGTTTAATATAACAAATCCAATCGACTGTAATTAAATCGTTGCTTCAACAGTTTTCTGTGAAGTGTTAACAACCGTGACGTTGATTTTCCAGATTTTACTGTCGAGTTTACAAAGTTTCTGTCCACTTGAAAATTCTTAACAAACGGGAGTGTTCGTATGCCAGATTTGTATGTTTATGCTGTTTAGTTAACAGTTAAGCTGTTGTTTTAACATACAATTTTGTTCTTTTAGGTATTCTGAGTTCGATTCTCGGTGAAGTCAATATAATTTTTTATATACAACTAAAATAAGGGATATTTTAACACCAAAATAAGTAAAAAAAAAAAACCAAATTTTTTTTTCATAGTTCTTATATTGTGACTTCACAGCTACTTCGCTGTTGAATAACCTGTTAAGGGCGGATTTCTCGACTGCCTGTTAACGTCAAAGTTCACTGTCAGTTTAACAGCCAGTTCATTTGCCCTTTATTTAACAGGAGGATGAACAGCCCGATAAAATTTAAAGTGAGCGTTAAGTTGACGGCTAGTTGAGAAATCCGCCCTTAACATTTTTCGTCAAATCAACCATTTTTGGTAATAACAGTAGAGGACTGTTGATATAACTGCGATTTTTTCTCTGAGTGTATGAAGCGAGTCCATATTAATACTGCAAATAAAACAATTAATTCGAAGAATGCCTAAAAAACTAGCAATTGCAAAATTTTAAACAAGGGCGCAAACGTTTAGCAAAACACACTTATAGTGTAAAGCGATCACTACGGATTGCACGAATTGTATTAATCTTATGCCAAAATATCCAAGACTACGAGAGCACCTCTCACTGAGTTTGCTGTAACATCGTTAACAAACATCAAATAAATTTCATTGAAACTGAACAAATTTTTATTTGTTTTCTAAACAAAGTTGGCGCTGAAAATAACATTTACTTTTTGTGAGAAAATTGAGAGGATTGAGCGAAATACATGGTATATTTTGTTCTTGTGACTTTACAATCCATGCAACCCGTGCAATCCGTACAATCCGTGCAAGACTTAGCGAATCCCCCAATATATTTAATTTCCCCAATTTACTTACAAACATTTTTAAAAAATCAAATTTGAAGCACTTAACTTTACTTTCAACTTGTTGCTTTCGAATAGCATTTCACAATAACACGCGTAGGATATTTTACAAAAATTTTCGCACATTGTACGAATGGTAAAAAGGATTTTGTTGAATTAGTACAATGTACGAAAGTATTTTGTACATTATACGTACGGTGCCCATCCGTTCTGTTTTTGGCAGAACAGTTCTGTTTTTAAGGAGCTTGTTCTGCGTATTTTTTTTTCCAAGGAAAATAACAGAAATGTTCTGTTTTTAAGCAAATGTTCTGTTTTTGTTCTGCTTTTTTGTGCCGGCAACCTCTTTTAACAAATGTAATGAGTGGACCTTAGTTAGTTTGCTCAATAATTTCAAAATTTTATGGAAAATTTAAAATCTTTCAAAATATTTTAAAAATAATTTAGTTCATGTTTAACGCAGTCAAGTGCTTCAGCGAAATCAAAAATTGAGTACGTTCCCGGAAAAAATTCGTACCAAAAATGGTACATTTCGGCCAAAACGGCAACCGTGGTTATGGTAAGTTTTAAATTAACAAGGAAATGTCTCTCACCATCAAGAAATACTATTCACAAAAATGAAAAGTATACTTAAAAAAATGACTTTCAATTGATGCACTTTGGTTGAAATTATTTAAGATTGCAATTTTAATGTTTCGAAGACGTTGGCAACATTTTTTACTGCAAAGAGATGATTACGCAATGAAAAACACTATTTTATTCCAAATATTGAGAGTGTAACCCCAAATAGTTTATAGCCGGGTACTGAAATTTTCACGAGAAGGCAAGACCAAGCCTTAAGTGAAAAGAGTTCTGTTTTTTGAAAAAAAATTTATGGTCACCGTAATTATACGAAATGATTCGTACAAAGATTTTTATTATAGTTTACTAAATTGTTTCGTAAATAGTACGCACGAATTCTTTTATTATACTAAAAATATTCCAAAATGGATTTTTCAACTTTTCCAATCTATTTGGGTTGAGTGCAAATAAAAACGATTTATTTCACAATTTTGCCCAACGTTTCGATAATCTCCTTATCTTCATCAGGGGCGCACTATATTGGTAACAAAAAACAAGTAACGAATATATACCCAGCGGTAATTTTCAGAACGGGATAACAATGATATAGGCAATAGGAGGATTTACCTAAAGTTTTTAATATCTTAGTTATTTACCTTACCGAATTGTGTCAATTTATGTGATTTTCGAAATTTTCCATATCGAAAGTGGGCGTGGTAGGGAAGCGATTTCCTCCAATTACATCGGGTATGCTCCCTATTATGCTAGTATACCTTGTACCAATTTCATCGTTCTACCGGAATCAGTTTAAAAGTTATGACCCGTGAAATTTTCAAATATGCCTCCCTGAAAAGTGGGCAATGACACGCCTACTTTAAAAAATTTATTAAAAAAATCATAATAGAATGACTAGGGGGTTCATCCTACCAAACTATATCAGTTAGCCATTTCAGTTACCGAATTATATCAATTTAGGTGACTTTCGAAACTTTCGATATCGAAAGTTGGCGTGGTTGGAGGGCGATTTGATCCAATTTCATCAGGTATACTCCCAACGATACTAGTATGCTTTGTGCCAAATTCCATCGTTCTATCGTAATCAGTTTAAAAGTTACGACCAGCCAAATTTTCAAAGATGCCTCCCTTAAAAGTGGGCGGTGCCACGCCCACTATAAAAAATTTATGGAAAAATCATAACAGAATGATCAGCTGCCGAGATATGTCAATTTATGTGATTTTCGAAATTTTCGATATCGAAAAAGGGGGCGTGGTTATCATCCGATTTCGCCCATTTTCAATAGCAACCTACCTTGGCCAGAAAGTAACCTGTATACAAAATTTCATGCAAATATCTAAATTTTTTAGTTATCGTGTACACAGACGGACGGACATGCCCTAATGAACTCCTCTTTTTAACCTAAGAACTTTCATATATGGAACTCTATATCTATCCCGATTATTTTGTGCCGTTACGTACTACCGTTATGTGAACCAAATTAATATACCCTTGTACTAGTACTAGTACGCTGGGTATAAAAAAAAAATATTCCTTACGAAAGTCATTTCGTATATTTTACGAAAGGTTTCGTAAAATCTAGTGTATTTGTCAAAAGTTCATTCGTATTATGAACGAAATTTCGTACATTATACGAAAATTAAAACTACGAAATTTTATTTTTAGTGTAGTAGAGATGGGACCGGGTTAGCGGTACAAACGGGATCCAGAGTAGTGATTTGGGGGATTAGCCGTTTCTGGAAGATTTTTTCGATACTTCCAATGAAATTTGAAAGGTAAAGACTGCATACTGATCTCGGCTCAAACCTTCATTACCGCGGTGTTATTCGTTGCCAGTTGACAGTAAAGCTGTCATAGAGCGAGATCCCAGAGCCTAAAAGCGTCACTTATTTTATAATGGATGAAACCAATACCGATCGATAGTCCTCCCCGAATATAGAAAGAATGTGAAAATTTTAAAGGTGTGCCTATGACAAGGGCCTAGGAATCGGGGGTCAAAGTCGCCAAAAAATTACCCTAACTTCACTTATTTTATAATGGATGATTTTCACATATTTGACGTAGATTACAACCCCGCGTCAGTATCAAGTGTTGTTAGACCCGTACCAGTGACAAGGCTCCAGCCAGACACCCCCACTTCGCGGATTTTCCTATAGAAATTTTTTCTGATTTACCAATTTTACGCATCCCTCGTGAAGGGTGGATACCTTGCCGCGGTACGAGGGCTTAAGTCGATAGCAGCCTAGCCTCTCTGGCGCGACGACAAAGATCTTCCCCCTCCCAATCCAGGGTGTTATGCGAAACCGTGCCCATTGGACGTTTGCAGCCGGGAGGCAAATCGTGGCTGTATTTGAACGGAGCCTCTCTGATACCGGGTCGCCTCAGAGAGTAAGCATGGCCTTACCGCGGTACGGGGCTCTGCCGCGGCGGACGACACATTTTCCCCTACTCTTCCCTTGACCCTAAGCTGGCCTTGTCCGGCGATGGGTCGTACGAACAAGATGAACTCAAATAACCCAAATAAAAACGATAAACCTAAAAAACAAACAACGCCAAATTTCACTCCTCAGCAAAGGAGAGCTATGGAGGAACAGGCGAGAAAGCAACAACAACGCCGGAGGACAACCTCCGTTCCACAATCAAGGGGGGGGGATCGACAGCGATGGCAACTACGAGTCGGTCAACCAACCCTCTATCGACTAAGATTGACTTGATGGGAGCTAGCACCAGTGCGGTTGCCAACGCAACTAAGCGGACAACGGCGGATGCTAAACTCCCATCAACCGCTGATATGAAAACCAGTATCTTTACGTCTGTGGCAGTGGTCTCACGACCTGGCCTCGGAGTTTCGAAGGAGAAGGAAGCTGCAACTGAGATTTCGGCAAGGAGAGCGACCGCGATTGCAACTACGGGTCCGCACTCCCAGGAGACATCTCCCCGCCGCTTCACATACCACGAGAAAAGATTGGCTGCAAAGATCCTGAAAAGGTATGAAGGGGTACCGCAGGAATCGCTGTCGCCGAATTCCAGTAAATCGGTAGAGCTAGCGAAAGCTGTGATACCGGATTTCCAAAATTCTTACATGCCAAAGAGGTTAAAAGTTAACCCTTTCAAGCGCCAGAGATCGGACCTGGAGTTAAATCCCCCTCCCAAGCGGCATCAGAATACCCCTGGAGCGGGCAAACTAAGCTTTGCTGAGGTAACCAAGGACAGGATCCTTATAGGCGTCCTTGACCGAGGCAATGACCGTCTGGCCATCCCTAAGGACCGGTGGCGTTACGTGCGAAATGAACTCGGCAACATTCTTCTCAATGTTGCTCCAGAGTTTCCGGGTAGTTCGGCGCGAGTAACGGATGCGGGTTGGCACCAGGGTCAGATTAAATTACTCGCATGCGAGGATGCAAAAACCGTAGCACTGTACAAGGCAGCAGCTGCTAAGCTGGGTGAAGTCTACAAGGGCGCAAAGATAGAGGTCGTCGACTGGAAGGACATTCCAGCTCGTCCAAGGGCAAGGGCGTGGATTCCGGCCATCCCAGACGAACCCGAGAGAATTCTCGGGATGCTACGGCTAATGAATCCATCCCTGCCAACGCATGACTGGAGTGTCAATCTGGTCGGGGATGCGGTAGGGCCCGACAGACAGGTGGTGTTCACTATGAATAAAGAGTCAATCGAGCCCCTCAAAAGGTGCAATGGCCTAGTACACTACAGCGTAGGCCAGATCGTTATCCACGTATATCGTGGTGATGCTCAGCGCGCTGCCTTCTCGGTTGCTCCGGGGGAACCGGAAAACGAATTACCAGAAGAGGAAGCGGAGGATTCCGATGCGGAAAGCATGTTATCCGCCACGTCCCTTGGCGATAGTGCTGTGAACAACTCGGAGATGGAGGACAGCCTACAGGACGAGGAAGCCCTCGACGTCACGGTGGTAGCAGCCAACGCTGAGCGATTAACATCTAACGCTACAGACAGCAAGACTCCTGCAACGCCATATCGGGCAGTTAATCGGAACAACTCGTCGTTGATAGGCAACCTCCGGGATGGGGCAAACCTCGACGATATGGGGACGGCAGGGAAGTCTGTGCGCTCTCATGTTGGTGGTGCTTCAAATTAATCTGCACAAATCTAAAGCAGCTTCGGCTGCTTTAAGTAGTCGTCTTTCTAAAGGCGACGTGGATGTGGTCCTCATCCAAGAACCCTGGGTCAATAGCTCGAGAATCTGCGGATTGGGGACCTAGGGCTTCAAGCTCATTCGAGCCAGCGAGGAGAGCAAAGTCAGAACGTGTATTTTGGTCAAGTCTGAGTCCGAAAGTAACATTATTGTAGGTGATTTTAATATTAATTTGAATAATCAAACAACATATAGCGCAAAGCTCATTGATCTCTTTAGGTCATACGCTATGCATCAGAAGGTCAATTTTGATACTCGCATAACAAGTACATCCCAAACAAAAATAGATTTGCTTTTCTCTAACTCAAATGATATAGTGTGTGAAAAGTTAGGAGAACATCAAATTTCAGATCATGAAACAATTCAATTTAATATTAAAGGAAACCCCAAATTTAAGATGAGGAGCATTAAAAAAATAACTTCATGGGAGTATTATAATGAGGAAGCACTTGTTCACCAACTGCGCTATTGCGATTTTAGTAATTTTATGAATATTGATCTTGATAACAAGGTGTTTCAAATAAACAACTATGTTTTAAATGCCATGCAAAATCTGACTTATGAAAAAGTAGTGCAAGTAAAATTAATTAATAAATGGTACGATAGTGAGCTAGCCAACATGAATAAATATAAGTTCGATCTTTATAAGCGTGCCCAACTATCGGGAGAATGGGACGAATACAGAATGGTTAAAAAAGAATACAAAAATCTAGTAAAATCTAAAAGAGCTAGTTATATGGAATATAATATTGATATCAACAGTCATGATAGTAAAATGATGTGGAAATATCTGAAACAGGCTATATGTATTACCAAAGAGAGTAATACCATCAAAAAACTTATAATTAACGGTCAGTTATACAACAATGAATTTGAAATCGCAAACAACCTAAATAAATATTTCGTAGATAGCATATCAGAAATTTGCAATAACATAGAGGTATTTGATAGAAGAGTTAATTCATTTAGTCAGGAAAACTCTGTCTTTAAATTTTCCAAAGTGAATACAGTTGATATATTAGAAATTGGTAGCAAGTTCAAAGCCAAGAGAGGTGGTAAAAAATTAATGTCTGATGGTGTAGTTAAGGACGCAATTCCATATCTAGGTTTTTTCTATTCTGAAATAATTAACGAAAGTTTGAGTAATGGCATAATTCCTGCAGTGTGGAAAACCTCAACAATTGTCCCAATAGAGAAAGTCAAAAATACTATTAAAGCAGAGGAATTACGGCCAATTAATACATTACCGAGTGATGAAAAAATCTTAGAAATTGTGGTAAAAAATCAATTAGTTCCGTACTTAGAGAATAATAAGATACTTATACCTCAGCAATCAGGGTTTAGGAAAAAACATTCTTGTGAAACCGCCTTGAACCTGGTCATAGCGGAATGGAAAGATGAACTTAATAATAAAAACTCGATCATAGCAGTTTTCGTAGATCTCAAAAGAGCGTTTGAAACCATTGATACAAAAATATTACTGGAGAAATTAGAATGCATTGGTATAAAAGATGTAGAGTTAGATTGGTTTCGGAACTTTCTAACAGGTCGGAAGCAAAAAACAATTATTGGCTCGTCAACATCTGACGAAGTGGACGTTAAGATTGGCCTACCCCAAGGCTCTGTTCTTGCTCCAATATTATTTAATATTTATATTAATGATATTAGTACAATTTTGAAATTCAGTTCTATTAAATTATTTGCGGACGATGCACTTATCTCTATTAGTGGAAAAAACGTAAATGATATTAGAGAAAAATTACAAAGTGACTTAAATGCTCTTTATATTTGGTTATGTGCTAATCGTCTTAAAATTAATATCGAAAAAACTAAATTCATGCTAATAACAAGAAAAAATATTGCTAATATAGATACTATTAAAATAAATAACGTAGAAATTGAAAACGTACAGATGATTAAATACCTCGGTATTATCATAGATTGCAAATTAAAATTTGATGCTCATATTGATTACACGATAAACAAGGTAGCTACAAAATTATGGTTCATTCAAAGAACGTGTAAAAGCCTGAATAATAGTTACAAAATAAAAGTATATAGATCCATAGTTGAGCCGTATTTTATCTATAGCGCTACTATTCTTTTCATAATGAAAGATTCGCAAATTGAAAAACTGCAAAAAATGCAGAATAAAGCTATGCGCTTTATCCTGTGCAAACGTTATGATACTCCTATAAAGGATATGCTTCTTAATCTAAATTGGATGAGTATAAAACAACAAATATTTTATTATACTATGAAGTTTATTTATAATATAAAAAGCGGTAATCTGCCGGATTATCTAAAAACAAGCATTAAATTTAACTATGAGGTTCATAACATAAATACAAGAAGGAGAAATGATTTTAAATTACCTAACTACAAAAATGAATCTGAAAAAAATAGCCTTTTCTATAAGGGACTAAAATGTTTCAATGAACTACCGGAAACAGTTAAAAATTGTGATAATAATTTATTCAAAACAAGGTTATATGATTACGCGAAATCTATGAATATAAAATAGATTCTCTGATTTGAATGGATTTGTGGTACATGTTTCAATTAAATTCGATTCAACGCAAGTCGACATATTTTAATTTAAATACTTAAGGCAATAACTGCTATCTCAAGAATGTGTTACTGTTAATTATTACTATATATTATTATTACTATTGATTATTACTATATATATATATGACGGTGGCGTCGGTCTATATGCCCTACGACGCCGAAGAACCCCCACCACAAACGGAGGTGAAAGACCTGGTGTCAAATTTCTGCACGGGTAATCTTATTATTGGAGCGGACGCTAATGCTCACCATGTCCAATGGGGGAGCTCCGACATCAATGCCACGGGCGAGTCTCTGTTTGATTACCTCTTAACAACCAACCTGGTGATTTGCAACGTGGGTAATGAGCCTACTTTTATCACTAAGACCCGCAGGGAGGTCATAGACCTCACTATCTGTAGTGAAGGCGCTTATGAGTGGGTCAGAAAATGGCGGGTTCTGGAAGAACATTCTTTCTCCGACCACCGTTACATAGAAATGGTTTTAGACTTTATTGTAGAACAACCAATCATGAAGCGCAATCCACGTAACACTGATTGGCAGTTACACAATGAAATATTAGACAGAGACCTACCAGTACTGCCCTCACAAGCCCCCTCATCAGTAGAGGAGCTGGAGGATCTTGTTACTACATTTACATCGGCGCTCTCAAATGCTCTAGGACAGGCTTGTCCAGTGCCAAAACCACGCGGTAAACACAGGCCACATTGGTGGTCCTACGATTTGGACTCGCTCCGAATATCATGCCGGAAACAATTTAACAAGGCCAAGAGCTTCGGCTCTGAGCCTCATTGGCACGAATATAAAGCTAAACTAAGGGCCTACAAAAAAGCTCTGAGACAGGCGAAGAGAACCTCGTGGAGTGGAGAAATTTCTGCACTGGCGTCGAAAAGGTCGACGACACAGCGAGACTTAGACGAGTCCTTTCGAAAAGTCAAACAACCATCAGCTATTTGCGAAAACCTGACGGATCCTGGACCAGCACGGAAGAGGAAACCCTTGAGCTGCTCTTGAATACACATTTTCCGGGGAATCTGCATGATGCACCACTAGCACCTGCAACAAACCTGGCAGTAAATATACCCATCACTGAGGAAAGAGTAAGGTGGGCAGTTAAGAGCTTTGAACCGTATAAGGCTGCCGGGCCGGACGGGATTATCCCCGCGCAACTTATAAACACGTTGGAGACATCAGCTAAATGGCTGGTATTTCTCTTCACAGCCTGCCTGGCTCTCAACCACATTCCTGGCTCCTGGAGAAGCGCCACGGTAGTGTTTATCCCTAAGGCTGGGAAGGCATCCCACTACGAGCCAAAAGACTACAGACCGATCAGTCTCTCGTCCTTTGTACTAAAAACCTTTGAGAGGATACTAAGCGACTACCTCTTAACGACTATTGATAGCAACCTTATTTCTAGCTATCAGCATGCATACACCAAGGGTAAATCAACAGAAACCGCTCTGCACAGCCTAGTGTCTGTCATTGAGAAATCGCTGTGTGAAAAGGACTACTGTCTCGTGGCCCTCCTAGACATTGAGGGGGCTTTCAACAATATAAGCCCGGAGGCTATCAACTCCGCTCTAACTAATCTGGGCGTAGATAGACCTCTAACTGATTTAATTGACCAACTTTTAAGGGGAAGGAAAATAGCTTCTTCACTTGGTACGGTTGAGTTATCACGTTATGTCACAAAGGGAACACCCCAGGGTGGTGTTCTTTCCCCGCTTTTATGGAACCTCACAGTCAACTCGTTGCTACGTGACACAAGCTGGGGGGGCGGGAAGATAGTGGCATACGCAGACGATTTAGCTATTGCATTCAGAGGCAAGTTCCCACAAACTCTGTGTGACCTGATGCAAGTAGCACTGCGAGAAGTTTCGACGTGGTCCTCTCGCTGCGGACTTAGTATCAACCCAGGGAAGGTGGAACTTGTCCTCTTCACCAACCGGTACAAAATACCGCCACTAAGCCTACCAGAACTAGATGGCACGCGCCTGGGCTTGTCGGATAAGGCCAAGTTTCTAGGCATAGTTCTGGACAGGAAATTGAATTGGAAGGAGAATGTTCTTCAGCGCCAGAAGAAAGCTTGCATCGCTCTTTACACATGCAAAAGAGCCATTGGCAAAAAATGGGGGCTCAGCCCTAGAGTATGCAGTTGGATCTACACGGCCATCATTCGCCCAATCATGCTTTATGGAGTCGTCGTATGGTGGCCTGCGCTGAGCAAGGCAACATACCTGAATCTGTTGCGGAAAGTCCATAGATCCAATATGATCTGTATAAGCGGTGCGCTAAGGACAACGCCCAACGAAGCCCTCCAGGTCATTCTGGGCATTTTGCCACTTGTTCTGGAAGGGTTTCGGTCAGCGGCGGCATCAGCTCTGCGCCTAAGAGAAACCTCCAGTTGGGCTGCGGGTACTATTGGACACTCCAGTATTCTGGAATCTTACAGCTTTCTCCCTCTAAGCACAGATCGTTGTGCGACTACTACAGTCGGGGATAGCTGTTTCAAAATAAACATT
Source organism: Campiglossa producta (assembly GCA_964058755.1). Taxonomy (NCBI): domain Eukaryota; kingdom Metazoa; phylum Arthropoda; class Insecta; order Diptera; family Tephritidae; genus Campiglossa; species Campiglossa producta. The sequence goes on along the minus strand of CAXKVI010000005.1, from coordinate 61,106,435 downwards.
CCCAGCAGAGAAGACTGGGGGAGGACGGATTGGTGTCCCGAAGCAAATGGTGGCACTTCCATATACACCGACGGCTCGAAGTTGGACGGCAAAGTTGGAGGAGGAGTTTATTCAAGGGATTTGGACCTTGAGCTCTCCTTCAGACTACCTGATCATTGTAGCGTCTTCCAGGCGGAAGTCTCGGCAATCCTGGACGCCGCGGCCTGGTTAAGCAAACGTGTTATCGGAGAAGATATCGCTATTTTCAGCGATAGCCAAGCGGCCATCAAATCCCTTGGCTCATACACGTTCAACTCTGAACTGACGCTCAGCTGTCGTCGATCTCTTCAGGAGATGGCCCAACAGAACCGCGTAAACCTCATATGGGTCCCGGGACATAGGGACATTGAGGGAAACTGTAAGGCAGACGAGCTTGCCAGGCAGACTAGCTTGCCAGGCAGGGCACGACCAAGCAGGTTCTTCAGGATAAAGAGCGCTTAGGTATGCCGTTTGCCACATGCAAACTAATGCTGAAGGAGCACACACTCCGTCAAGCCAACGAAAGATGGCTGCAATCCCCAGGGTGTCGCATATCGAAACAAACCTGGCCAAAATGGGATCTTAAAAGGTCTAGACGCATTTATGCCCTAACTAGGAGGGAAATCTGCATACTGATAGGGGTATTAACCGGTCACTGCCTCATTGGTAGGCATGCAGAAAGGCTAGGTGTGCCCTACCGACGATGCTGCAGGAGTTGCAAAGATGATGAAGAGGAGGAAACAGTGGAGCACATTATCTGCAACTGTCCGGCTTTAAGCGGCGCGAGAACGCGCTTTTTGGGACTTCCGTTCCTGGATAGCCTAAGCCAGATCGCGGAACTGGACATAAAGGACTTGATGGGCTTCATAAAGTCATCTAAGTGGTTCGAGGAGGAGTAACGGTGTCGGTTTAGGAGTGTCAGTCCCGGGATTCTGCTATGTGGAAAATCCCAACAACTCAGGGATTTTCCATATGGCTGGGTCCCGGGACTGACTTTCCTTGTGTTGGTGGTATCACAACGGGCCTTTCAAAACTGGCCTAAGTGTGCCTCTGCGGCAGCCACTTGAACCTAACCCTAATTTTACGCATTTGGGCCACTTTGGCTGCTTTTAACTACCCAATATTTTCCCATTTTTTGTAGAACACTACCCTCAAGTACTATCAGGAATTTTTAGACTTCGTCCCATGGCAAAAACTTCAGCCAGACACCTCAAAACTCGGGAAATTTCACTAATTTGTACTGCGCTTTCACATGTTTAGGCGGATTTGACCAACTTTGGCCTCTTTTAAATAACAGATCTTTACACATGTGTCGTAAAATGCCACCCTTAAGTAGAATCAAGCATTTCTAGACATCATCCCATGGAAAAAACTTCAGCCAGATACCTTAAAGTTCGAGAACTTTTATTTTTCTATTAATTTGCTTTCTCTTGTTTGTCCCACTTTTACTAATTTTAAATGATAGATCTTTTCACATGTGTCGTAGGACACTACCCTTAAGTAGTTTCAGTAATTTTTAGACCTCGTCCCATGGCAAAAACTTCAGCCAGACACCTCAAAACTCGGAAAATTTCACTAATTTTTACTGCGCTTTCACATGTTTAGGTGGATTTGACAAACTTTGACTACTTTTAAATAGCAGATCTTCACACATGTGTCGTAAAATGCTATCCTTAAGTAGAATTAAGCGCTTCCAGACATCATCCCATGGCAAAAACTTCAGCCAGACACCTCAAAGTTCGGGAACTTTTATTTTCCTATTAATTTGCTATCTCTTGTTTGTCCCACTTTTACAACTTCTAAACATATATAACTAATTTTAAATGATAGATCTTTTCAGATGTTTCGTAGGATACTAGCCTTAAGTAGTTTCAGTCATTTCTAGACTTCGCTCCATGGCAAAAACTTCAGCCAGACACCTCAAAGCTCGGGATTTTCACTAATTTTTACAGAGATTTCACTTATTTCAGCAGGTTTCTCCAACTTTGGCTACGTTTAAACGGCGGATCTTTACACATGTGTCGTATAACACTACCCTTAAACAGTATCAGGCATTTCCGGACTTCATTCCCTGAAAAAAACTTAAGCCAGACAACCCAAAGCACGGGGACTTTTCATCATTTTTAATGTGCTTTCACATGGTCAAATGGGCTTACCCAACTTTGGCTGATTTTAAATGGCGGATGTATCGCATAACACTACTATTAACTAATATCAGGCATTTTTAGACTTCGCCCCATGACAAAAACTTCAGCCAGACACTTCAAAGCTGAGGAAATTTCATAATTCTTGCTGCGAATTCACATGTTTAACCTTGGCTGCTTTTAAAGGGCAGATAATTTCACATGTGTCATAGACTACTACCCTTAAGGGGTATCAGGTACGTTTTGACTTCGCCCCATGCAAAAAACTTCAGCCAGACACCTCAAAACAGAAGAATTTTTATAATTCTTACTGCACTTTCACATGTTTAAGCGAGTTTGTCCAACTTTGGCTGTTTTTGAAAGGCAGATCTTTACACATGTGTCGTGAACACTATCTCCAAGTAGTATCGGGTATTTTTAGACTTCATCCAATGGAAAATACTTCAGCCAGACACCTCAAGGCTGAGGAATTTTCATAGTTCTTACCACGCTTTCACATGTTTAATCGGGTTGGTCCAACTTTGGCTGCTCTTAAAGAGCGGATCTTTTCACATGTGTCATAGAAGACCACCCTTAAGTGGTATCAGTTACTTTTAGATTTCTCCTCATGTCAAACACTTCAGCCAGACACCTCAAAACTGAGGAATTTTTATAATTCTTACTGCACTTTCACATGTTTAAGCGAGTTTGTCCAACTTTGGCTGTTTTTGAAAGGCAAATCTTTACACATGTGTCGTGGAACACTATCTCCAAGTAGTATCAGGTATTTTTAGACTTCATCCCATGGAAAAAACTGCAGCCAGACACCTCAAGGCTGAGGAATTTTCATAGTTCTTACTGCTTTTTCACATGTTTAATCGGGTTGGTCCAACTTCGGCTGCTTTTAAAGAGCAGATCTTTTCACATGTGTCATAGAAGACCCCCTTAAAGAAGTATCGCGTATTTTTAAACTTCGCCCCATGTCAAAAACTACAGTCAGACACCTCAAAACTGAGGAATTTTCATAATTCTTACTGCGATTTCACAGGTTTAAGCGAGTTGGTCCAACTTTTGCTGTTCGTAAAGGGCATATCTACACACATGTGTCATAGAAGACCACCTTAAAGAAGCATCGGGTATTTTTATACTTCGCCCCATGTCAAAAACTACAGCCAGACACCTCAAAACTGAGGAATTTTCATAATTCTTACTGCGATTTCACAGGTTTAAACGAGTTCCCTGCAGCGAAACCTCAAACTAGTCAGAAAAATACTAGTATACAACTATAATTTTCTGGCAGAACTCATACTAGTCAGGAAATATCCATTTCATACCAGTATACAACTAGAATTTTCTGGCTGAACCCATACTAGTCAGGAAATATCCATTCCAAACTAGTATACAACTAGATTTTTCTGGATGAAGTTATACCAGTTCAAAAAAACAAAATTCATTCGTTTCGTTTTCTCTTATAATTCATAGATGCTTTTTCGTGATAGGGTAAATACAAATAGCCGCTGCTTTCTTAAGAATAAACATGAAAATAAAGTCAAATGATAAAATAAAGGGTAAGCCAGGAAAATTCTGGTTGAAATCATACTAGTCCAGGTTAAAAGCCTTTTTGACTAGTATATTCCATACTGGTCCTTTTTTGACTAGTTCATTTTTTGGAAATTATACTAGTCCAGGATGAACTAGTATGGAACTGGTATCTTACAACTAGTATGAAACTGGTATTTCCTGACTAGTAAATAACTGGTATATTCTGGTCGAAATCTGACAATTGACATCTTGTAGGACATCAACACGTAAAAAATACCAGTTGCTTATATGGAAAAAAGACAGAACACTGATTATAGTTGGGCCAGGTGCACCAACTAGTCCGTGTTCTGTCTTTGTTCCATATAAGCCCGGTGCACCAACTAGTTGTAAAGTAGTTTTCAACTAGTTGCTTTCGCTGCAGGGTAGCGACATAAGAGTGACACTGTCTGAAATGCAACAAATGCCACATCTGAACACTTTGTATGGGCTGAACTGTTCTAATTTGCTTGATCATGTCCTATGGAGAGATCAATTGCGAAAAAAAACTCGAGCTTTGAGGTGTTTGGATGTAGTTTTTGTAATGGGAAGATCTCCAAAAATGCCTGATACCACTTAAGAGTTGCGTTCTATGACACATGTGTAAATATTCGCCTTTTAAAAATAGTCAAAGTTGGACAAACCTGCTTAAACAATCGAAAGCACAGTAAGAATTATGAAAACTACCCAGATTTAAGGTGTCTGGTTAAAGTATTTGTCATAAGGCGAAGTCTAAAAGTACCTGGTACCACGTAAGGGCTCTATGACACATTGAAAATATCTGCCCTTTAAAAGCAGCCAGAGTTAGACGAACCATCTCCAACATGTGAAAACGCAGTAAGAATTATAAAAATTTCTCAGTTTTGAGGTGTCTGACTGTAGTTTTTGACATGGGCGAAGTATAAAAATACCCGATACTTCTTTAAGGTGGTCTTCTATGACACATGTGTGAAGATATGCCCTTAACGAACAGCAAAAGTTGGACCAACTCGCTTAAACCTGTGAAATCGCTGTAAGAATTATGAAAATTCCTCAGTTTTGAGGTGTCTGAGTGTAGTTTTTGACATGGGGCGAAGTATAAAAATAGCCGATCCTTCTTTAAGGGGGTCTTCTATGGCACATGTGAAAAGATCTGCTCTTTAAAAGCAGCCGAAGTTGGACCAACTCGCTTAAACCTTTGAAATCGCAGTACGAATTATGAAAATTCCTCAGTTTTGAGGTGTCTGGCTGTAGTTTTTGACATGGGGCGAAGTCTAAAAATATCTAATATTAGTTAATAGTAGTGTTATACGATACATTTGTAACGATCCGCCATTTAAAAGCAGCCAAAGTTGGGTAAACCCATTTGACCATGTGAAAGCACAGCATTTTACGACACTTGTGTAAAGATCTTTTATTTAAAAGAGGCCAAAGTTGGTCAAATCCGCCTAAACATGTGAAAGCGCAGTAAAAATGAGTGAAATTTCCCGAGTTTTGAGGTGTCTGGCTGAAGTTTTTGCCATGGGACGAAGTCTAAAAATTCCTGATACTACTAGAGCGTAGTGTTCTACAAAAAATGGGAAAATATTAGGTAGTTAAAAGCAGCCAAAGTGGCCCAAATGCGTAAAACAGAAAAAACTTCTATAGGAAAATCCGCGAAGTGGGGGTGTCTGGCTGGAGCCTTGTCACTGGTACGGGTCTAACAACTCTTGATACTGACGCGGGGTGGTAATCTATGTCAAATATGTGAAAATCATCCATTATAAAATAAGTGAAGTTAGGGTCATTTTTTGGCGACTTTGACCCCCGATTCCTAGGCCCTTGTCATAGGCACACCTTTAAAATTTTCACATTCTTTCTAGATTCGGGGAGGACTATCGATCGATATTGGTTTCATCCATTATAAAATAAGTGACGCTTTTAGGCTCTGGGATCTCGCTCTATTATCTTTTTATGATAATAAGTAACAAAGTAGGCCAAATTATGCTGATATGCTAAAGAGCTAGATGACAAAGCAGGCCAGTTGTTGTTGTTGTTAGCAGTGTTTCGCCCTGCCTAGAGTGCATGATCACTCCGATCAATCAGTGCAACTAAAAAATATTTGATGACGGTTTTAAATGGTAAAAGCTAGCTATGGTAAATTTGACCACAACAATTTACACATATTTATAAATAGCTAAGCTGTTCTTACTAATAAATATATCTACTAAGCAAATTTATATAAGCTACGCTTTTGCAAAGGTCAGTGCTTTAAACTCGCTACGCTCAATGGCGGAAATCTATTAGGCCTTAATTATGTGGGATTTTAGTTGTTTAATGGTCATAAAATGTCAACAAAGAGAAATTTGACGAGTTTAAAAAACAAACAAAACAAAGCAATGCGATTAACTTGTGGGGTAAGGAAGCTATAGCTTCTTTACCTTCAAATTCGGTTTTTGAACTACAAAGTGTTTCGTATTGCAAATATGGTACCAAATATCAAGCTAGAAAGAACATACATATGTATAAATAGCAAGGACTGAAACCGTAACCGTAACCGATTAAAAACGATTCATTTTTCAAAACCGAAACCGAAACCGTAACTGTTATTTTGATCTGGAAAAGAACGAAACCGAACCCGTTTCAAAAGCCGGAAACGGTTCCAAACGGTTTTTAATTTTTTTAATGTATCACTTCTTTAAGTGGGCACAAACAGGTACTCTGAAAAATTTCAGGGCGGATTGTCGAGCAAGGTTACAAAATACCGTTTTAACCTTAATATAAAAATTCTGAAAGAGGAAATTTGACTATAGTTGAATGAAGCGATCGAAAAAAATTTACGGGATACGAAAACGAAATGTTCAGGCTTGACTCAGAAAGCACCACTCATATTAATGTTTTTGGCGATTTATACATTACATTTAATATTTTTCTAATAAAAAAGTAGAGTTAATTTTAGGAATTTGTTTTGCAGAAATTTCATCCATGCATAGCGTTAATAAAATTTATTATTATATTAGAGAAATCCCATCATGGCCGCAGGAAAAAAGTGAAAATGAAAATTCAGATCTATTTCGAAGTTACATAGGTACTTGACTATTTTAGTAGTAAAATTTATTTTGTTTGTGTTTTTATTTGGTAACCGAAACCGGAACGAAACCGAAATAAATGTTGAAGAACGAAACCGGAACCGAAACCGAAACACGTTGCAAAACCGAAACCGTACCCGGAACGTTATTTTAATCGGTTTCAGACCTTGATAAATAGTAAGCAAAAATGCATGTAAACTTCGTACGGGTTAAGGAACAAAAATATTGAAAAAACGCTTTGAAGGTAAAAAGAAAAATTGCTAGGGGTTTGTTGGCTCTTTTGAAGTTGCTGTTAGAACCTTAAAAACATTTATGGCGAGTTGCGTTATTTTTTATTAAAGCCTATCACAATTTGATTCTATACAAATTAATACCACCCTAATGTACAAAATGCAAACAAATTAGTGGTATTCTTTTTTTGAATTCTTGTAAGCGCTAAAAATTAACATAATAACTTCAAAAAACCTGTTGTTTAAACTCTGACTATCTAATAATTAGTTATTTCATCCGCGCGTCTGTCAAAAATTCGTTTAATCACGCTCAGCATGGGATCAATTTTGGCTTCTCAGAACAGTTCATTTCTTAGCTGTTTAAAAGCGGCTTTGATTAGACGTTGTAAGCCAATAATAGATGAAGTATTTTCGAACTATGACAGAATGAATGTTTGTTGTTGTTTGTTCATACTTAATACATATATAGTGTGAACATATCTTAAAGATAAGTTGCGTATGAGGGATATAGGAGACAAGGGAAGCAGTCAATTAGTGTTTATTTTTATATGAACTATTTATATAAGTAGTGTCCAACCGAATATTCGGCCAAGTTTCGATAATCGGCCTATTCGCCTAGTATTTTTTATTCGGCTTCGGCTCCGGCCTTCGGCTGAAAAGGCCGAATAATTGATGTGTTTAATAACAAAAAAAATTGACTGAATTTTATGAGTTTTTGATTTTTTATAAGCGACAGAAAATCGCAACTTCTAGTATTATTTTTGTGTTATTGAACAGGCCTAAGATTTCGAACGATAACCTTAATTATACAAGTATGTCAATCAATTCGTTTAAAGTGTCATCACTTTCGATTATTTGGGTTCAGACTGTAGAACTGTAGAAAATACAACATATTTTTTATACTTTTTTATACATTGTTAAAATGCTATTAACATAAAGACTGAATTTTTTTATTTTTGTTTACAACTATGTATGTATTTTTGTAAGGTGTTTTGTTTATTCAAGGAACAAAAATAATGAATTGTTATGAAATAAAAAAATCTCTTTTGTTATTTTGGTATTCGGCTTCGGCTTCGGTTTTCGGCCGAATATAGGATTATGCCGAATATTCGGCTACGGCTTCGGCCTAAAATTCCAGTTTCGGTCGGACACTAACAAATAGGTAATAAGTGTTGTGTACTCATTTTTTAGTCATGGTGACAGGTGAGATACAGCTACGGTGAAAATAATAGGAGTGAAATTAGATTTGAAATCATTCGATGAAATAAGAAGAAGTAAATCTAGTTCATGCCTTGTATGGAAGAAAATACCCAACACCCTTGACAAAAAAATTCTGAAAATTCAGGGAAAATTTTTAGCGATTTTTAACTTGCACATTGTTAGAGTAAAATTGAATGGGGTACAAAACTGCATACTCAATTTTCTAAATATTCTGACAAAAAAGTTTCAAATTTTGATGCATTTTGTTTAAACTTTTAAATTTCTTTTTTAGTGGTTTCCGCTATAGAATTCGCTATACTAAAAATGAAAATGATTAAAAACACAGCTGCTTCTTGATTCATCGAACGATATCAAATCTAATTTCACTGCTATTATTTGGGTCGTAGCTGTATTAAACAACTAATTGATATAAAATATGCTTTGCATAGAAGAAGCTTTCTTTATTACATTTTAACTAATTTAGTGCCGTTTAGCCTTTAACTTTAAAGTTTACTATAAATTTATTTGACATAAATTAAATAAATAAATTTTGTAAACTCTGGACCATGGTACAACCAACAGGTAACTCAAAACGTATTCAACAAAGTGTGCTTGAATTTGACGTTGCTCTCAATCGGAACCAGGGTATAATGTCAAACAGAAAAATATTTTAACCCACTTGAAAAAAAATTTTTTCGTTTATAAACTTTTAGGAAAAAATTTGTAAATTAACTTTTGTTTTAAATTTTCAATATTTATATTTTACTTTTAATTCAAATAAGCAATACGAAAGAATATTCGGTAGCAAATTTAGAAGTATTTTATTGGTAGTGAAAAAGCTTCGGTGCCAGTGAAGAACGGTTGGAATTCAACTGTTGTGTAAGCTAAGGTAAGAAAACTGTAACCAAACATTTTTTACAAAAATCGCGGATGGTATAAGAGTAAATAATTGCTAATATTAAAGAAGAGAAAATGATACCCAATTTACATGTGGTGGACCATAAAGGATTAATTCATTTGTTTACATTCGTTTGAGATTATGGCCCCTTACAAGAGAAAATATTTAACTGTTGAATACATTTTGAGGTAACTGCATCATACACTGAACCAAAAACGTACATGTTTTTTACGAACAAAGTTTCATAGAAGTTCACGCTGGTTTTTCTTAAAATATAAGAAAAATATCATAGAATCTAAGAAAATTTTCTTACAATTTATGAATGAATACATGCTTTCTGTGGATTTGTTTACATATTTTACGAAAAAGTACGTATATTCTAGGAAATGTTCTTAAATTTCTACGAAAAAGTTCTTTGGAGAGGTTTTAACGAACCATTCTTAAAATCTATGTACTTTTTCATTGGATACATGCACTTTTTTGGTTCAGTGTACAACCATGCATTTCGGCTTCAAACTGTCGATCGGTGTTGACACTTTTTATTTGTTTATTTAAAATTTGAAAATTCAAATTCAAATACAAAATTTTCCGCTATTAATAAAAATCTTTTAAAAAACAAACATTCGCTTCCTTTGTTAAAAGCTCAGTTACGGCTTTCTTTTGCTTTGAATATCTGAGGCCAGGTCGTGAGACAACTGCCACAGCAGGCGCACTGGTGCTAGCTCCCACCAAATCGCTTTTACTTGATCGAAATTTGGGGGTAGTCCCTAATATCCAGAGTTGACCGACCCGTAGTTGCCATCGCAGTCAGTTGACTTTGAAATGGAGATTGTCCTCCGACGATATGTTCTCGATTGCTCTAGCATTGTTCTCCTCTGCACGTTCGTCAATTTCTTTTTCCCAGCAATATGCTTGTAATTGTTAGGGTGTATATCTCTTCAGAGAAGCAAAATATTAAAAAAGCCCTTCCGGATTCGTAATCCTGAGGCCAAACCATGGTTCAATTATACCAGGTTAGCTTTTCGATGACAGATTCTGTCAGTTGCGGCCATCTTGCTCCCTGAAAAATTGTCATTGAAATTCTGGGTAGCCTTTTAGCAAAATCATGTAAAAAAAGTAGTTAGAAAAATAGTAGAGGTTGGCTTTTGGAAAATTGATGAATTTATCATTAATAACTGACTTTAAAGATTTTTCTTCTATGATAAGAGTATGTTATTTTCATTCTTAATCATCAGCCAAGTGTGCAAGAAAGAGTTGGAGGTAAATTTATTGGAACTGGTTAAATTTGGTTAGTAAAATGGTAATACTATCCCTTTGGCACACTTTTTCCGATAATATTTATGACCTGAAAACCTTTCAAGGAACCTTTAGTAAAAATATAGGTTAAGACTGCTTTACATGAGTCGATGTCCTATTCGATTAGACGTTCGATTGTATTCAACCATCAAATACAAGTTGTCGATCGGTCGAATTACTATTAACACGGTGGAGCGAAAAAAAAATCGACCAGGAAATCGACACTTATTTTGAGGCTAGAATACTAGAAAACGGCTAGTCGGAGAAAATTTTAAGCTATGCAGCTTTTGAAGGGATTCCGAGTTCTTACTCTTAACATGAGGTAAAGTTTGTGAAATCTAGAATTTAATGTTAAGATCTGTAATTAATACAGTAATATTTTTTCACCTTTCTGAAAAATAAAATCAATATAATTTTTGAAAAAAAAACTTTTTTGGCCCCGTCGAATGTGTTAGTTTACTTTGCAATTTTTTATTTGCATTACAATTTATATCCTCCTTTTTCGATTTTTCTACTACCATTTCCTTGACGAAAGAAAAAAAACATTCCTACTTTTTTATTCGCAAACGAAACCCGTACACATTTTCATATTGAGAGTGTCAATAATAAACGTCAAGGGAAGAGCAAACCTTCTTATAATTGAACCATGAAGCCAAACCCCTTCTTTTGAACCCGCTCCCATTATTTTACTTAATTTATTAACAGTTGACAGCTAAAGTAGACAATTACCGCGTTTCGTCCCAACGTGACCATCGTTTCGAAGCAACGGGCGTTGATTCAGCGACTACGTTATCGCTTGTGCCACGATCGGGTGTAGATGTTTCAGCCCAGCCGTTGTGACCAGGTGTTTCACGTCCAGTTTTTATAATAATATTTAATCAATACGTGACATTTGGAGCTGAAAGCTACCAACAAAATACACAGCAGTGTTGCATTTCCCATCTACTCCTATTTTCAGAGTTGGATTTCCCCATCTGCATCTCCCTCTTGATTGTACCATGCTCTGGACACATATTGTATGAGAACTGCACACTGCTTTCTGGTATCAAGTCTCGGTGCGAAAAATACAATGGTAACCTTTATTTCCGATAGCACGTGTTTAACTAATGATCTCAAAACAATTAAAAATAAATACATTTTAATTGTGTTATCTAGTTTTGATGTTAACTAACAACTTGGCATAGAATTTAATAATAAATAATTATTTTTATTTGCTCGTTAAAAATTTGATCGTCAATTTGCGTGGCTACAAATAAAAAATGTAGATACAAATTAAAATAAACAAAGTAGAAGAAAATGTTTGAAAGAAAAAAAAAATATTCTATATGGACGTGAATACCTACATACATAAGTGTATACAAACACATCCAGTTTCTTACATGAAGAGGAAGTTATTTAGTTGCCTCACGCGATGATTCACTTGACTTTAGCTGGGGGTTGAGCTCCCTTTCTTGTTGGTCAATTCACTTTGTTTAGGTTACTGCGCTGCAATTAAAATCATAGTATGGTAATGGTATGGTAATGGTATGGTAATGGTATGGTAATGGTATGGTAATGGTATGGTAATGGATGGTAATGGTATGGTAATGGTATGGTAATGGTATGGTAATGGTATGGTAATGGTATGGTAATGGTATGGTAATGGTATGGTAATGGTATGGTAATGGTATGGTAATGGTATGGTAATGGTATGGTAATGGTATGGTAATGGTATGGTAATGGTATGGTAATGGTATGGTAATGGTATGGTAATGGTATGGTAATGGTATGGTAATGGTATGGTAATGGTATGGTAATGGTATGGTAATGGTATGGTAATGGTATGGTAATGGTATGGTAATGGTATGGTAATGGTATGGTAATGGTATGGTAATGGTATGGTAATGGTATGGTAATGGTATGGTAATGGTATGGTAATGGTATGGTAATGGTATGGTAATGGTATGGTAATGGTATGGTAATGGTATGGTAATGGTATGGTAATGGTATGGTAATGGTATGGTAATGGTATGGTAATGGTATGGTAATGGTATGGTAATGGTATGGTAATGGTATGGTAATGGTATGGTAATGGTATGGTAATGGTATGGTAATGGTATGGTAATGGTATGGTAATGGTATGGTAATGGTATGGTAATGGTATGGTAATGGTATGGTAATGGTATGGTAATGGTATGGTAATGGTATGGTAATGGTATGGTAATGGTATGGTAATGGTATGGTAATGGTATGGTAATGGTATGGTAATGGTATGGTAATGGTATGGTAATGGTATGGTAATGGTATGGTAATGGTATGGTAATGGTATGGTAATGGTATGGTAATGGTATGGTAATGGTATTGTATAGTAGGGTGTGGTAATGTTATGGTGAGGGTATGGTAATAATGGTATGGTATAGTAGGGTGTGGTAATGTTATGGTGAGGGTATGGTAATGATGGTATGGTATAGTAGGGTGTGGTAATGTTATGGTGAGGGTATGGTAATAATGGTATGATATAGTAGGGTGTGGTAATCATTGTATACCTTACGCAGAAGCGCAACTCACAGCTGATCGTAATAAACACACTAGTACACAGGCACAGTATACTTCCCATAAGCACAGAAAAATTTATTCTCAAACGTGGTAAATAATTAGGGTCAAACTTTAGAATAATGTACCACGATTTGGACAAAATTTATTTTAGGGAATGGTTAAGGGGGTCGTATGTATCAAAACTGTGAAGGTAGAAACTGTCGGAAATTTATATTATAATTTTTATATTTAATTGTACCTCAAGTTAATACTCATTTAGCAAAAAAGTTGATCTGCTTCTGGTAGTTTATCATTAAATCGAAAAATACGTGAGAATTGACGTTGAAGGTTTCATCTCAAATGCGTCTCAAGTTGATATCAAACAAAATGGGTTTCACACAATTCCTTCATTCCATTTTATCTGGAGTCACTCAGCCAGTGCCTTCCACTCAAATTCGCAAGAAGAAGAAAATAATTTGCCAAACTAGTATGGGTTAACAACAGTGGTAATGTTATGTTGAGGGTATGGTAATAATGGTTTGGTATTCTTATGGATCAGAGTTGGAGAAGAGTTCCCATTCTGTGATGATCTCTAAATTATTTTTTGATTTCTCTCCCTCTTGACTCTAAGTGTGTTCCGAAACCGTCCAAGGTTTCTAAGCAGTATTTATTATGGTGGTTATGGTTTCAAGCCGCCAAGGCTGTTACCCACACATACATACATGCATTACTGCACTTCACACACACATAAAACATAAGCCATAAATCAAATTTCAATATCTTATTCATGTTAAATATTGCAACTATTAATGATTTTTCATGTATCTATATCTTAACCTGAACGTGAATACCAATAGTAAAGACATCGTCAAATTAATTCAATAAAACTGTCACGAAAACTAGTTGGCCAAAACTCGTTGACCGTGGGTGATTGCGAGTGTGAGCGCTAACATGATGATGGTTGACGTTGCGTTGACGTATGTATTTGACGCTAATATATGAGCCGTTTAAAGCACAAGTGCTATAAGTCCAGCTTTCGTTTTTTTAGTGAGGGATGGCGCTATGTATGGGAAAATGTTTTCTATATAACACAATAACGGGGTAACTCCTAGCTTCCATAGAAAACGAATAGCTAGCAGAACTAACTTGTGAAATCAAGGGTACCCCTATTTGTTGGCAACACAAAACCTTCAATATCTCACTTTGAGAAAAGGTGGACTTATACCACTTGTGCTTTAAGGGGCTCATATGTTGGGCCGCACAAATGCTTGTTGACATTTTGGCCTGAAGTTCGACAGCTTGTTGGTGTATAGAATTTACGCAAAGCTTAAAAATGAATTAACCCCTACATAGTATGGCAAAGTAGACGGCAGAAAGGTGGCTGCTGTAAAAATCACACTTCATTGCGGTAATAAAGTACATATAAGTAAATATATGCATAGCTATATCCAAGTGCTCGATTGATATTAAAATTGGATGCCTTGACACTTTGGTAGTTGCGACTCGTTTGACTGTCTGATTACAGTTGCAGTTGTGCGGCAGCGCACATTTTGATTTCAAAAGACACGCAAACGCATTTGACGTTGATGGTGGTATGTATTGAAACGATTTGGCTTTGATAAATGCCGCTTGTTAAGTTCAAAAATTGAGTTTTTCCGAAAATAATATTTAATAATATAGGTAGTCAGTCGAAATATTTTTTTCGTGCTTTATTGCCTTTGTGGGTTTTTACAAGCGTTATAGCAGGGAATTAGGATTCTATTCTGATTATACTTATTTACATATCTACTATCCATACTTACTGAGTGCCTCTGTTTATAAATTATTTCGTTCTGCTGCTTCTCTCGTCCCCCCTTTGCGCAGTTTCTTAAAGGTTGTTCGCTGCGTCGAAAGTAAAACGTTTTCCTCCAACGTAATTTCGCTTTCAAATTCCTTTTGTGTTTACGTTATTGTACAGTACATATATTATTTATTGTATGCCCTTTCCGGTTTTTAATATTAGCCTTGCGTTGAGTTAATAAAAATTCTAAAAACGCATGCGCAAATGACTTTTGTTCATAACAAAATTAATGCAACTGCATTTAAAGTTTGGACCCTCGTTTGTATTATTGACTATAAATACATTTAAGTTGTCGTGGCATATGATCATTTTTGAGGAGATACTATGTAAATTTGTCACCACAACAACGACAACAACAAAAGCATAGATTTGATGTTTTTATGGGAAGCGGTTGGCATCAACAAGATAATTGTGAATATATACACTAGAATATTTTTGTTGTAAATTACGTTTTGTTCGATACCCGGATATTCGCAAACCCTACTAAATTAAAAAAAAAAATCAAATAGTTAGCAACTTCCTAGTGGCAACACTTAAATAGAAGAGCCTCAAATGTGTCATGTGAGGCATATTCAATATATCATCCAAGAGGATAAAATCGTGTTCGATATAACAACGGATATCCCAAAAAATAAATATAATACCATAATGTGGTGGTAACTCTAGCTATAAATAGTTTTGTTGAAATACGACGTAAAAATTGGGGTAATTTCCCACGATACGCGATTTGCGAACAACTGCCAAGGGACCGCAGGGACCAAGTAAGACTCAGTTATTTCCCCAACTACTTACTTGATTTTGTTGTGTCACGGGAGCGCTCCGTTTAGAAAAACTTTTTTCTGAAAATGTGTTTATGTTACCTTTGTCGGCGGCGGCCGTGGTGTAGCGGTTAAGTGTTCGGCCTTCTACACCAAGTCGTGGCGGTTCGATGCCCGGCAAAAGTAAAATAAAAAATTATTTAGAAAAAGAATTTTTCTAAAACGGTGTCGCCCCTAGGCAGTAGTTTGGCAAACTCTCCGGGTGTATTTCTGCCATGAGAAGCTTCTCAGCAAAAAATTCATTTGCTTTGCAAGTGCCGTTCGGAGTCGGCAAAAAACTGTAGGTCCCGCCAACTTGTAGGAAAAACTCAAAAAAGCAAGACAGCACAAGTTGGAAAGAGAAGCCCGGCTAAAAATCTCGTTAGAAGTTATGATAACCTGTTGATATATCGCCGCCATTAGTTTTTTTTTTTTTTTGTTGGGCGGGATGAGAGCCCAAAATCTTTGGTGTGATAGGCAGTTATTCTAAGACTAATCCGTGATGACTCGCAATGTAGCATCCCACTAATTCGAGTTTCGATCTCTTTATGTGAGTTGAACTGTTCTCATTTCTTTTATTATGATGAACTGTTTAACTCTATTCAGTTATACTCGAACAGGTACGAAAGCACATATCCTTCTTTTATACCGAAAAACAAACTGTATTCAAGGAATTTGTGGGGTGGGTAAAGTTCGTAGACGAATTCGGTAGCGTCAACGAAAAAATATACGGCGAACTCAATGAAGCCCACACATGCCGGAAATTGTACATAGAACGTGTTATTTCACAAATGAACAAAGTGAACTTAACACTAGCGTTTTACTCTATCAGAATGTATGTTTATATAGTACGCTATTCTATTTATGAATGTACATAGATACTACTGAGTGTGTGCTGAAGCTCATTTGAAATGTGCGTACTCGACTAGCAGTCTGTCCGGTTTCTAAATGTGTGTGGAACTGCTTGTCCATATGTGGGTATTCCTTGAAATCCAGGAAAAAAAAATCAATAGTGGGACTACTAGTTCAATTGGGCAGAGAAGAAGAATTTCATTCATAATTTCCGCCTGAAAAGGAGGAACTCCACTAAAACAGGCGGAGAATTAAATTGCGTACCTACTTTTTGTCGAACTTTGAATGCAATGGAGATTGTCTTGGGATACAACTGCAACATACTTGTTCCTAAGAATGAAATCTTCAAAATATTGTTCTTAATTCTATGCTTAATTCAATGATTCTGTGAGTGGTTACTTCGAAGAATTTTTCTAAGTGTGTCTACCTCCAGTCAAAGGGGACTCTAAAAAAGCTTCAGAAATGTATTAACAACAGGCTCCAATATGAGTCCTAAAAGATTCCGAAGTACATCTGAAAATAGTCACAAAACGCCCAAACTTCATCGGAATCAAAGTCATTTTGGATTCTTTTTAAGATCCACTTTAGAGTGCTCACGTTTTGCTCATTTTTTGCTCATTTCGAGTTCCGAAAAAGAGATCTTTTCTGAGAAAAATGCTCTGTAAAATGTGCGTTTTATAGCTCCGTATGTAGTATTTTTCCTCCATTTGGTTAACTGGGTTATATGTGGTTAGCAGTTGGTGTTTGGTGGCTACCCAACAAACATTTTTAGCTAATCTCAATTTGAGATGCATTTGAGAACCAACCATCTTCTCAAATCTCAAACGTTCGTTGTCAATTTGAGGCGAAATAACCGTTGATAGCATTCTCAATCTAAAAGGCTAATTTTTAATATGGGATTTTCCCTGATTTTCAAATTGAGAACGGCAGAATTTTCAAACGTTTCTCAAACTGAGCGGAGTGGATCGAAATGGAATCCACATGCTCTCATTGAAATATTTTTTCAGAGATGCCAATCATGCAAAACAAATACCCATTTTAATAAAAAGCGAGTTTCCATTTATGCAGTTAAATTTTACATAATATTTTTTTAATTAATATAGTTCAACAAATAATCCTGTTATATAAACAACATTTGAGGAAAAGTTGAGAATAGATGTTTTCTCAAACGTTTGAGTTTTTGGTGCTCGATGTTTGTTGGGTAATACCTGGTCACTGCACTGTTGCCTACGAATGTATGCGTATGCGTGTTTAATAATTCTGTGTTGCTAATTTTTTTTTATTGAATGAACCCAATATGGTTTATTGGTGATTTGGGAACAAGTTCGTCATAGCCCACGCTGTCCGTTTGTTGCGGCGATGACGCATTCGATGTTTAGCCGATTATTAATTTATTTTCTTGAGTAAATTGTAGAAATAGACTTTTAGCTGCTGGTAGTTGGTTTTTGGGTTTTAATTGTTCATATCTCCTCATGGAAGACTGTTATTTTGTGGTGTAGCATTGAAAAATATTTGTGAGCGCGTAACTGCATATTTTTGTACAAGCTGATTGAGTACTGAACTCCTCAATACCTTTTTGTTAAACTTGCGATGACCATGTCGAGGCGACATCAAATTCTGATTGTTCCAAAGCATGACTATCTAACATCTACTAGACTGTTTTTTTATTAATGCCGTGAGACTTTGGAATGCCATGCCGTAGCCTATTAGGACCTTGCTGAATAGAGGTAACTACAAGATGGTAATACATGATTACTTTAAAAGCATATGAATTATTAATGATACTGCAATCCTTTCATCTTTCTTATCTTTCTTTCCTTACCTCCCGCCCCATTCTATTCTACCCGCTTCATTCTATTCTACTCTCTTCTAAGCTTTGTTTTCAATTTTTCCAATACTCATTAGTTATGTAAGGATTTATGTTACTTTTATAAAAACTTAAATTATGTGCCATTATTGCGACTGGTGTACTTTAAAAAGACTCTGTCTTAGATGTGCAATTCAATATCTCTCAAATAAATAAATAAATAAATAAAATTGCAATTTTGGCTTAACAGAAATTTTTTTTTGAGTTTTGAGTTCAGATAGTTAGAGGAATTTTTAAAATCAAAGTCGAATCTATTTATTGTGCGAGGCCTCCACCAGAGAGTAGAAGACTGCAAATCATTAACGCGGTCTCAATCCATTGGTCATTGGTCATATTTACAGACAATTTCTGGCATTGTTTACATTTTCAAAAAATTATTTTATTAACTTATCATCGTTATTAATTTTAAATCGAAAATGCTTGCAGTCAAACTTACATATCGTCGGCTAAGAGTGTAAACCTGCTAAATCCCGTTCTTAGCCAAATCGACTTTTTGATGCGGTTCGAAGCTGTAGCCGATTCTGCAGTTGGCAAACGGAAGAAAATCCTCAAAATAAATATACAAATATCAAAAAAAATTTGATGAGAAAAGCTAAGTCCAACATATAGATCTTCTGTCGCCCGGTTACTGTTCTATTCTCAAGTATTACTTTCTGGGTTTAAGTCAAGATAATAGCCAGCGAATATGATTTAATTTTTGATATTTCAAGGCAATCATGTCCCTCAAACCATAACCTGAAAGCTCGAGTTAAATTTTGTTTTTTGCCTCTACTGAAAAATATTTTTTTGGTCGTTGGCAGGTTTACACTCTTAGCCGACGATATGTAATACTTGTAAAATATTTATTATACCCAGCTGTACTTGTACACAGGGTATTATAACTTTGTTAGGATAACGGTTGGTTGTACAGGTATAAAGGAATCGAGATAGATATAGACTTCCATATATCAATATGATCAGGATCGAAAAAAAATTTGATTGAGCCATGTCCGTCCGTCTGTCCGTCCGTCCGTCTGTCCGTTAACACGATAACTTGAGCAAATAATGAGATATCTTCACCAAATTTGGCATGCGTACTTATTTGGGTTCAGAATAGATTGCTATTGAAAATGGGTAAAATCGGACCATAACCACGCCCCTTTTTCGATATCGAAAATTTCGAAAAACGTATAAAATGGGTTAATTCAATATTAGAAGCAGCTACAATGATAAAATTTGCAATATGTATTGAATTAGATGTTCTAAGGCCGATTTTATAAAAATTTTTGAAAAGGGGGCGTGGTACCGCCCACGTATATTTGAAGAAATTTTAAAATTTTGACTCTTAATAACTTCAGAACAGTTTATGCTAGTATAACGAAATTTCGTAGAGGACATACTATTGTTGTGGTAAATTGAGCTATAGAAAATAAACGAAATCGCTTCGCGACCACGCCTACTTTTTCATAAAAGTTATATTGAGGTGGAAATATTGAAAAGTCCATATCTAATTAACTGATTTCGCTATAATAATATAATTTGGTACATACATCAACTTTCATATTCTTTACATAATTTTTTCAAAATTTTGGAAAGTGGGCGTGGCACCGCCCACTTATGAGTCAAGCAATTTTTAAATTCGACTGCTAACAACTTCAGAACGGTGTGAGATAGATTTACGAAACTAGGTACCAGGCATGTTATGTTTATGTAGAGTACTACCACAGAAAATAAGAAAAATCGGTGAACGATCACGCCCACTTTATGTGCACAGCTGGGTATGTAATGTTCGGTTTCACCCGAACTTAGACTTCCTTACTTGTTTTTAATTTGTTTACTTTTTTTTGTATTTCAGAACAACAACGGAGGCGCCTCGTTTCAGATATTGCAGTCACTTTGTAAGTTATCTATATATATATAAAAATATTTTAAAAATGAAAAGTACTCTATGTGACCGCGGTTTCTGTCTCAACGGCTTAAACGGTTTCTATTCTATAAAATGTACTTTCTTGGACCTCTTCTGTAGCAGGATTATAAAAAGGGCCGATTAAAAACCTTTTGTTTTGTTGCCGAAATGAAGAAAGCTGAGAAGTGTAAATTTCACAATTTTCTATAGGAAATACGTAATCGTAGACATCACAACTGTGGATGTAGAAACTAAAGGAAATTTTTATTTTAGTTTGTATATATATATACTAGCGGACCCTCACTCGCTTCGCTGGGTGAAAGAAAAAGAGCAATGAAAGATGTTCCTTGTTTTATCATTTAATTCATGTTTGGCCATTATTATTTGACTTATTCTAATAACAATGTTTTATTTATTTTAGTGCCTTACTTTAATTATTGTAAACTAACAACTTATTCTAAAGCCTTCTGATACACAACATTTTTGGTTTTATTTTCATGCGGTGTATAAATATACAGTAACGATGGTTTCCCTACTTATATCTCTGTCCTAATTTTCAGCCACCTACCTTAACGCCATTTAGAGACATTCAACCTCAAGAAATTAAGTTTGTGTGGGAGGCGCCACGCTCCCTTTTTACATAATCCCTACTTACGGTTTTGATATCCTATAACTCTATAGCGATTTCCAGGTCCTTACCTTAGACCCTTTCACAGATATTCTGCTTGAAAATTTAGTTGGTATAAGAGATGCCACGCCCACTTTTTTGATAACCCCCTTTTTATGTGTGAGATTGCTTTTGATATCATATAGGTCTATACCAATTTTCACAGGTATTCTGCTCGAAAAATTTAGTTTGTATGGGAGGTGCCACGCCCCCTTTTCTGATAACCACCCTTTTTATGTGTGAGAATGCTTTTGTTATCATATAGGTCTATACTAATTTTCAGGTCCATAACTTGAACCCTTTCACAGATATTCTGCTTGGAAAAGTTAGTTTGTATGGGAGGTGCCACGCCCCCTTTTCTGATAACCACTTTTTTAGTTATAAACCTTCTCCACATGTGTCTCTTCAATGTGACAAAGTTTGGTTAAAATCGGTTCAGCCATTCTCCGTAAAGTTCATTAAAAAGCGAAAAACGGCTTAATTTTTATATATATAGAAGAAGATAGGTAATCTATATATATAAAAATGAAAAGTACTCTGTCTCAACGGCTTAAGAGATTTCTATTCTGTAAAATGTACTTTCTTGGACCTCTTCTGTAGCAGGGTTATAAAAAAAAAACGATTAAAAACCTTTTGTTTTGTTGCGGAAAAATGAAAAATGCTGAGACGTGTAAATTTCACAATTTTCTTTAGGAAATAGGTAATCTATATATATAAAAAAAATTAAAAGTACTCTGTGGGACCGCGGTTTCTGTCTCAACGGCTTAAGCGATTTCTATTTTGTAAAATGTACTTTCTTGGACCTCTTCTGTAGCAGGTTTATAAAAAAAACGATTAAAACCCTTTTGTTTTGTTGCCGAAAAATTAAGAAAGCTTAGACGTTTAAATTTCACAATTTTGCATAATCTATACATCGCTACCTCAGAATACGAATGTCGTTTGTGAATTTTAGGCATTTCGGGATTATTACATATTCATAGCCGGCTTCGCGATCTCTTTCGAATGGCGTTATCAGTTTGTTTCTATAGCCTATAACTTCTCAGATTTTCAGCATACATTTGGTCGTATGTCATACAATTGCGGCTTTTTGTATAAATTCAAAAGCTTCTCATGAGAAATCATGTTTACATACGACAACTTTATTCTGAGGGGCTACGGCTATGCTGTAAAAGTTCTTTCTTGAACCTTTCTGTTAAAGATTTTTCTAAGTTTGTTTTTGATGGAGAAAAAGAAAACATAACTTTTCATGCTGAGTATCTCTAAAAGTGTCCAAGGTAGAAACCTGGAAATTTGTAAGGAAATATTCGATACCATTATACTCACGAACAAAAATCGAGTTATTGGAAATTGGGGCACCAATAGATACTTAATTTTTAAGGCTGAGTTCCTTAGAAAGAGTTCATGGCAGGGACTTGAAAATTGCCAATGATGTAAACGATATTAATACAATTCTCAGAAAAAAAGTGGGACTTATCGCACCTCAACTACAAACTTAAAATTTGAGGCTGAATACAACTTTACTTATGGGGTAAACGTAAGGCCATTATGTTTGGAATGAAGGTGAACGACATCAATAGACAAAAAATATGGGAGCTTTTGAATAAAGGCGTGTCACCTTCAATACATATTTTAAGGCTGAATATCTCTACAAATTTGTATCGCAGACACCTGGGAATTAGCATTGAGATATGCGATATAAATGACATTTTCACAGGAAATGTTCGAGTATTAAGAAAAGGGGAAGTGGCACCACACAAAATGATTTTTTCGAATAAAGAAAACTAGGATTGGCCGTGGTCGAAATTCGACCATCTTGAATTTTCTTCAACTATCTCGTAATATACATATCTCCCGTTCACAACAAAACCAAGTAAGTGGCTCCCCCGTGACAAATGCAAATTTGGATTAAGTGATACCATACAAAAAATCTTAACATTATGGTGGTGCAGCAAAGTAGTACAACAGAATAGCTGACGACAATACATTAGGATATATCTACAACATATTTATATGCACAAAATCCCGGTATGGGTTTATAATATTTCGATATATAATGGTACTTTTTAATCGTAACCTTGTGGAATTTTACTTTTAAAAAAACCATGTCATTATTTTCTGCTTAGAAGATATACTTTTCCAATATTTTATTTCTCATACGTGAAAAAATATAAATGGAAAAAGCTTAGCACATCAAATTATCAAAGTAGAAAAGGTGTTTTCATACAAAAAAGTGGAGTTACTCATGTAAAACGGTTCTTTAGTAAAAGTTCTTATGGTATTTCCCTCCAAAAAATGCGATTAGTCCAGGATTAATCGCAGAGGAATAGTAGAGTACTATTTTTTTAGTCTCTTCTAGATGGAATAAATTGATCGCATTTGTTCAAGCATGTCCTATGAAGATACTAATTATACCCTTTTTATACCAGAATGGGTATAAATGTATACTACTTGCAGCACACCTGACTTCGATTCTCGGCGAAGGCAAAAATTGAAAAACTGTTTTTTTTTTAATTTTTATGTTTTAAAGCAAGGAAAACTAAAAAATCAGAGTTCTAACAATCGAGGTGTCTACCATGACGCCAGCAACTACTTATACTTGTCAGCGTCTAATTACAGCTTTGCTCTAAATGAGACAATTGGGGATATTTTTCTGGCCAATCTTCAACTGTATGAAAAGTATATTTTCTGCTTATAAAACATACTTTTCCAATATTTAACCCCCTAAAAATTTCATAAGTGAATCAAACTTTTAAAAAATCGAAAAAGCTTAGCACATTAAATTATCAAAGTAGAAAATGTGTTTTCATACAAAATGTGGAGTTACTTATGTAAAAAGGTGCATTAGTAAAAGTTCGTATGGTATTGCCATGCAAAAAATGCAATTAGTCCGGGATCAATCCAGAGGAACAGTAGACTACTACTTTTTTAGTCTCTTTTAGATGGAATAAATTGGTCACATTCGAGCATGTCCTATGTAGAGACTAATTGTCCCCTTTTTATACCAGAATGGGTATAAATGTTTTATTCGATTCTCGGGGAGGCAAAAATTGAAAACTGTTTCTTTTTTATTTTTTCGTTTTTATTTTATTTTATTTTTTAAGCAAGGAAAATTGAAAAAAAAAAAAAATCAGAGTTCTGTCAATTGTTTTTTTTTTTTTGATATTACTATATATACTTTTTAATATTTTGCTTCTCTGAAGAGATATTTACAATCAAAGTGGCAAGTTTTCATGTGGTTGTTGTAATTTTATTAGGCTTTACTTAAAAATGTGTGAAAAAATGCGTACCGTGGCGCCGTGGGTAATTTTTCGATTTTTTTACCATAACTTTCCACAGAAACAAAAAATTAAAAAAGCGGTTCCGGACTCGTGATCTTGAGGCCAAAACCTGTCTTTTGAGCTATCTCCCATAATTTTAGCTAAATTATTAGCGGTTGACCCCTAAAGGAAACAAATACCTTAAAATGTGTTTTTCGTAAAAAAAAAGTAGAGTTATGTTGATTTCGTTTCATCAAAAAATGCACATTTTTTACACTCTTCAATTTTCCGTTTTCGTTTGCAAAATGAAGGTAAAACGTTAAACAGTATATGTTTTCGTTTCCTAAAAAACTCACACTTTTTGCCCTCTGAAGCTTTGACAGGGTAGTTGGTTGCACTGAAAATCAGCTGACGAAAATTTTATTTGACAGATAAATTTGGTGAAAAAAATTGGATTTTGCAATAACAATTGAATATGGTTGATAAGCGAAACCTAATTATTCATGCACATAGCGTAGCAAACGGGCAAATGCTTTTTGTTCGTTTTATCGATATAGCAGTTTCATGTAGAACGTGAACTTGTTCTTAGGTTAAAGTCCGTACGATATTTAAATTTCGATCTTAACATTGTGTAAATATATAAAACCAGAAGTGAAGCTTTATTTCTTAGCTTACAAATAGTGCTTAGATGCCGAAGATGATATGATTTGGTACATTTTGTTTTTTTTTTTTTGGCACAAAAACAAAAGCAAGTGGCAGCTGCTGGATCATTGCATAATTATGGATGTGTGTGTGTAAGGGAATGAGCGGATGGGTGTGTCTTTGGGAGTTTTATAAGAGTGCTGAATAGTGATGTATAGTTCGGGTATAACAGAATTTGGAGATAACAAAATAGCTGGAGAGTTTGGAGACCTCTTTTTTGTTTAATAATAAATAAACTAAGAATAATTTTCAAAATTTTTTTTGGTGAGAGAATTATGAAATGAATGAATGGATTTCCAATACAACTTTTATAGGGATCTATCCATAAATGCTATACGAAATTGGGTTACGAAAGTTTGTATGCGAAGAGTGTTAGCCTATTAATATGGTTGAAATTAAACCACAAAACCTTATTTTATTTTATTTCTTAAATTTTCCTTTCTTTTCCATATTTTTTATAATTTTTTTTAGTTTTCCTCCCTCTTTACACCATTCAGTAATATAGTTTCAATGTTGATAATTATTTATTCTACTTAGGTCGTCTTAATAAGTATTCCTTTCCTTTCCTTTGCTTTCATTTGCTTTTATTTCCTTTCTTTTCCTCTCCTTTCATCTCATTTTATTTCTTTAGCTTTTCTTTTCCATTACATTCCTTTTTTAATTTTATTTTCTTTTTCTTTCCTTTCCTTTCGTTTCTTTTGCTTTAGTTTCGTTTCGTTTTCCTTAGTTTCTTTTCATTTTATTCATTTCATTTCTTTTCTTTTATTTTTTTCTTACTTTTATTTTCTTTCACTTTCTTTTTCCTTAGATTTCTTTTCCTGTCATTTCGTTTCCTTACCTTTCCTTCCCTTACCTTACCTTTCCTTTCCTTCCGTTTTCTTACGTTTTTTCTTTTCCTTTTTGTAACTCCTTTAGTTTTCTTTCTTTTCCATTCATTTCCTTTACTTATTTTTTCGCTTTTCATTACCTTCCTTTCCTTTATTTTTCTTTCTTTTTATTTTCATTTATTTTCCATACCTTCCTCTTCCTTTTCTTTGTCTTTCTCTATTTGCTTCTCTTTTCCACTCCTTTACTTACATTACATTTCCTTTCTTTCCCTTCCTTTTTTCTTTTATATTCATTTCCTTTCCCTACCTTTACTTGCCTTTGATTTTTCTCTCATATTATCCGTTCCTTACCTTAACTTACCTTTATTTTCCTTTTATCTATTCCTTTCCTTTCCCATTTTTTCCTTTATTTTATACTTTTTTTATTTCATTGTTTTATTTTTATTTATTTTATATTATTTCCTTTCCTTTCATTTCCAACAACTTTCTTTTTTTACTTTCAATCACTTTTCTATTTCTTAGTTTACTTTTTTTTTAATTTTATCAATTTTCACGAAGGGCCTTGTGCATGATCTAGCTTATTTGTGCTTTTTTTTCAAAACATCATGTCTGAGCAAGCATTTGCTTCTCTGAACACCCACTCACAGATTTTGTTTTTGTGAACACTGTTTGTACCTAAGCTCAATAAAGTTAACGGTCTGGCTCATGTTTATTATTGCTGCCAAGAATACAACTTTCGTTCTCACACTCGGGCTCTCCCCAACTGCAATGAATGCAAACACAACAATGCAAGTGGTCATACCTACATACACCCATAACAGCGGCTTTATAAGGTTAATGCGTGTTTAGCATTTCATATTATAATAAATTTTTTTTTAATGTTTGGTTTGTTGTCGCACCCCCTGTTCGGGGAGACCTATCGATACATATCAAATTGTATATACCTTAGAATTGTGGTTATTGCAAAAAAGGGAGAAAACTTTTGTATATTGCGCATTTATATATAGATATAGGTATAATCGTGAATTATGGAAATGAATTCAACAAAAATCTGTTTTGTGCAGAACGAAGTAAATATATAATTAACTCGACTATCTTCAATATGAATTTATTATAAAGATATGTGCATAGTAACAACACGGTACAAAAAAATTGAAGTTTTTGAAAATCCCACCAGGTTTCTCAACGGTTCCTAAAGCTCTTGGGTGCGCTGAATTCGAATCTGAAGTCAGATTTTTCGGGTCACCCTAGGTTTTCTCTCCAGAGTGAAGTTTGTACAGAGATCGGTAGTTGTAAAAACAAAAAGTTTTATAATTTTTCCTAATAAATAGGCAAGTGCAACTATTTTTTCTGTTGTCAAGGAACCATACTTTAATTTTGATTTTTATATTTGACCGCGTACAGATTGTTCAAAGTACAAAAAATGGAGGGTTAGTTAGTACAAATTTTTTTTTAATAAATTAACAAGTACAACTAATTTTTCTGTAGTCACGGAACGATAATTTAAATTTGGTTTTTATAGAAAAAATAGGGGTTAGTTAGATCGGTAGTTGTAAAAAAATTGTACAATTTAAAAAAAAAAAAAAAAATTTAGACTTTTTTAATAAATTAACAAGTGCAATTGATTTTCTTTAGTCAAGGAACCATAGTTTAATTTTGATTTTCATATTTGACCGCGTACAGATTATTCATTAAGGTGGAGCGAACATGTTTTTTTTTTGAAATTCATTTTGCCTGACCTCCAGAACGGTACCTTTCTAGCCCAGAAATAAGCGTGGAAATTTGATTGACTTACTCGAATGTTTAGAGGTACCCAACAAAGTTGAAAAAATAGCACGATCTATTACAAATGGGAAATTTCGAAAATTATAATATCAAAAAAAATTCATTAATGCGTTTAGTTTTGAAATAAAAAGAAAAACGACCCAATTTGAACACTGCGTTGAACCATGCAACATTATTGCTCGCCACCGACATCTGTTACTGAAAAATTTGGGTCATTAAACGCAGCTAAACCAAAAACCAATTCAACACAGCGTGAACCAGACTCACATACGACTTCGAATATTTCAGTTTAAATTTTCATAAACATTCCTAAAAATTTTATCTGGCAAATTTCTTACTTGCTATTGAGGCGTTCCATGGCTGGAAGAACTTTTGAATCTCAGATTTTGTTCATACTTGGTCAATTTGTTGTGGTTTTGCAAAATTTCAATTATTTTGCAAGATATTGCAAATTTAATTTTTTAGCTACTTTTTTTTATTAATCGTAGAAAAAAAAGTTGTATGCAAAAATTGTAGGGAAAATATTGAAGTTTACTTGAAAAATTTTTAAAATAAAAAAAAAAAAAAATTTTTTACTAATTTGTTAAAAAAAAATATTTTTTGTTGTTGTTTTTTTAATAGAAAGCGAGCACCGATTTAAAAAAAAATATATATATTTTATAGCTTATATTATCCTCTAAAAATTTTGAAAAAATTGGGAAGGTGTTTTTTGATTTTCTCGAGAAATTAATTTTTTAGTTTTGGGTTGTAGGATACGGGCAACGCAATTTTCGTCGCAGCGTTACACAGCCCTCCATAATCGACCTTAAAAGTATTTTTAATGCTTCGCCAGTATTAAGAATACTTTTTGTAATTGTTTTCTATTTGAAAACATTTTAAAAATGTATTAACACTTTTATTTTATACCCATTTCCTCACCACCCAAGGGGTAGAGTTTATTTGGCGCGTTTAGTTTTATGTGGTATCCCCAGTAGGCCTAATCCACAAGCTCACAAGTTGATTTTGCTCAAAAAAAGGAAAAATCAAGTTACAAAAAAAATATATTTTATTTTAATATTAAATTAAAACATTTTAAACTGAAAGGAAGAACTTTCGTCAAGAGTAGCAACTTTCTTACATTGAATTTTGTTATTTTCAATTGGAATAATGGAATGAAAACTTCTTGTACCCGAAACCATTTTGCATTTTGCGAATCGTTTCGATAAGAACAGTTTTACTTCTTTATGCTCATCTTTGGTACAAAAGTCAAAAGTAATCGTGTCAAATTTGTTCTTCACTAGTTCAAAAAATGCTTGAGGGGAAGAAATCGGCACTGTATCAGGTCTTCGTAAAC
Source organism: Campiglossa producta (assembly GCA_964058755.1). Lineage (NCBI taxonomy): Eukaryota > Metazoa > Arthropoda > Insecta > Diptera > Tephritidae > Campiglossa > Campiglossa producta. The sequence goes on along the minus strand of CAXKVI010000005.1, from coordinate 61,077,719 downwards.
TTTCACGTCTAACATACCTTTTTATTGTGCCACCAATTGCGTCGCAAGCATTTTTTCCATGAGAGGTTGCAAAAAAATGAAAAATTTTCAGAAAAATCTCCAACTACAATTAATTCTCCTTCTTTTAAATTTGCTTTAAGGTTTTTTAAAAATTGTCTCTGTTCTTTAGCAATGAAATTGTGGACTAGGAGAACGTATGCTTCTTTACTCATCTCCTGGACAAAGGTTTCCGTTTCTTTAGTCACTGCATCTAAGGTAGTACGATCGGTATTGGTCCATTGTTGATAATTAATATTGATAATATTCTTCTTGTTGAGAGCTTCTTTTATTTCGGTAGCAATTTCGCTAAAACCAGGACAAATGATACATTCCTTGAAATAACAGTTTATACTAGGTTCACTGCAAATCATAGAATTTAAAATCTCTTCATAACTATTTACCGATATATCATCAAAAATACTTTTCAAGCCGTTTAACGTTAATTTAAAATTTTGATGGATTTTACAAACATAAACGCATTCCTTCGGACGTAGATTCGCAAATTTGCTAAAACCTACTTTTATTTCCGGATATAAAGATTTAAATTTTACGTAAGCTTCTTTTAAGTTACAAAGAATTAAATGTTTCTGTAATTTAATTTTTTTCCCATCATCTTGTGAAACAGAAAGGCAATCTTTTAGTCTGGGCATAACACGACTTATTTCTTCGGAAAGATAGAAACTAACGATTTTTTCAATATAATCAGAAGGAAAAACTTGAGAATTTTTATCGGGAGGATATGACCCGAAACCATAAATATTTTGAATCCTTTTGGCGTATTTCGCTTGGTTATACCCAATTTTAAATTCATTTTTTAATTTTACAATGCTCCAAGATAATGGCGTAACAGTCAACCAATGGATTTTTTCCCTAAAATTAATTGCCGAGTTAACTTTTTCTTTAACTAAAAATATCATCTCTGCGCCAACATCACCTTCTACATAATCGTCATCAGTGCCAGACGAAAAAGAAGTTTCTGAACTATCAACAAAAGCTTTCTCATCTGGAGCAATATCATCAGGTTTTTCATCACTGGTTAAATAAGTACTTTCAGAGGTATATTCCAATGGCTGCTTTCCCTTGCATAGCAATAACTTGCAGGACATGCAAATATATTTGCCAAAATACGGATATTTTTCCTTGAACGCCTTAGCTGTCTGAGAAATATTCTTCCCACAGAAAGAGTGATTGGGCAATTTGAAAGGATTGCAGCAAACCTTTCGCGACATAATCACTTCACAAAAAATGTTTTCAGTTTGAAATTATTGCGATGTTGCTTCAGCAAAAATTTATTTCAAGTGAAAAATTTTGCTATACAATTTTCTATATTTCTGATACAAACAAAAGCTTGCTGATGTATTATTTATACATAAGTGTAAAGTACTATGCTCCAAGATAATGCCGAGTTAACTTTTTCTTTAACTAAAAATATCATCTCTGCGCCAACATCATCATCATTTATTGGCGCTTAACCGCCTAAGCGATTTTGGCCGTTGCATATCAAAGCGCGCCAGCCATTCCTTTTTAGCGATAACTGACGCCAATTGGAAACCCTAAGGGAGTTCAAGTCATCCTCCACCTGTTGTTTCCATCTCAGTCGAGGCCTCCCCCTTCCTCTGCTGCCGAATTCAGGCGACGACAGGAAAACCTTCTGTGCTGGAGCTTCTTTGTCCATTTGCATAACATGGCCCAGCCAGCGGAGATCTGCGTAGAGCTCGTACAGCTCATCGTTAAATTTCCTTCGATACTCGCCGTTGGCATCGCGGGAAGGACCATAAATCTTCCGGAGAACTTTTCTCTCAAATACTCCAAGGGCCATCTCATCTTCTCTTGACATTGTCCATGAATCTGAGCCATACGTCAGTACAGGTATGATGAGAGACTTATAGAGCGTGATCTTTGTTCTTCGAGAGAGGACTTTACTTCTCAATTGCCTCCTCAGTCCAAAGTAGCACTTGTTGGCAAGAGTGATTCTCCGCTGGATTTCTAGACTGATATTATTTTCGGTGTTGATACTGGTTCCCAAATAGACGAAGTCCCTCACAGTTTCAAATTTGTAACTATCAACAGTGACATGGCTGCCAAGGCGCAGGTGCGCCGATTCTTTCTTTGATGACAGCAAATACTTCGTCTTGTCCTCGTTCACGGCAAGACCCACTTTTTTCGCTTCCTTATCCAGTCCAGAGAAGGCAGCGCTTACGGCGCGGTTGTTAAGGCCAATGATATCAATATCATCGGCATACGCCAGCAATTGCACGCTCTTGTAAAAGATTGTACCATTGCGGTTTAGCTCTGCTGCTCGAATTATCTTCTCCAGCATCAGATTAAAGAAATCGCACGAAAGGGAGTCGCCCTGTCTGAAGCCTCGTTTGGTTTCAAATGGCTCAGAGAGGTCCTTCCCGATTCTGACGGAGCTGTTGGTATTGCTCAACGTCATTTGGAAAAGCCGTATAAGCTTTGCAGGGAAGTCAAATTCAGACATGGCGGCATACAGGCAACTCCTTTTTGCGCTGTCAAAAGCGGCTTTAAAATCGACAGAGAGATGGTGAGTGTCGATTCTCTTATCATGGGTCTTCTCCAGGACTTGGCGTATCGTGAAAATCTGGTCGATGGTAGACTTACCAGGTCTAAAGCCACACTGATAAGGTCCAATCAGTTTGTCTACGATGGGCTTCAGCCTTTCACACAACACGCTAGAAAGAACCTTATATGCGATATTAAGAAGACTAATTCCGCGGTAGTTGGTGCGGTTAGCGGGATCGCCTTTCTTGTGGATTGGGCAAAGCACACTTAAATTCCAATCCGGAGGCATGCATTCGTCTGACCATATTCTGCAGAAGAGCTGATGAATGCTTTTTACCAGCTCTTCGCCTCCGTGTTTGAACAGCTCGGCGGGTAGTCCGTCTTTTCCAGGCGCTTTGTTGTTTTTGAGCCGGGATATAGCTATCCTCACTTCATCATAGTCAGGTGGTGCGACGACTTTTCCATCGTCAGGGATTGGGGTATCGGGTTCGACGTCTCCCTCGCAATTTAGCAGTGAGGAGAAGTGCTCCCTCCATATTTTAAGTACACTTTCTACGTCGGTTACCAGGTCGCCATTATTGTCCTTACAGGAGCTTGCCCCGGTCTTAAAACCTTCCCTCATCCGCCGGATCTTTTCATAGAATTTTCGGGCATCATTCCTGTCAGCCAGCATCTCAAGCTCCTCACACTCACGCCTTTCGGCCTCACTTTTCTTTTTTCTGAAAAGGCGTCTCTCTTCCTTCTTTGCCTCACGATATTGTTGCCATACACTGCGGGTTGCGCCTGTTCGCAACGTCTCCTTGTAGGCAGCGTCCTTTTTTTTCGAGGCAGTTTTGCATTCCTCATCGTACCAGTTGTTCTTGCGGGCTCGCTGGAACCCTATAGTGGCCTCAGCGGCGGTACGCAATGAGTGAGAGATATGCTTCCATTGCTCGGTTACATCGTTAGGTCGGGGATTGCCCTCTGCTAGCAGGTGTGAGAGTCGAGTGGAGAAATTATCAGCTGTCTGTGTCACGCGCAACTTCTCGACGTCAAACTTTCCTTCCGTTACTGTGCGCACTTTCTTCGTTGCACAGAGGCGTGTGCGTATCTTGGCTGACAAGATAATGGTCAGAGTCAATATTGGGGCCACGCAGTGTACACACAGAAAAATTTCTTACATTTTTAGTTAACATGATTCATGTTAAATCAACATGAACACCTCTTGTACGTAAAACAAAAACAATTTCGGAAAATCAACACGAACATTTTAACATGAAGCGTATGGTTAAAATAACATGAAGTACTTCTGCATAAGAATTACATTAGTGTGTATCCCTTACACTATATTCGGTTTGTTTTAACATGAACAAGTGTTGTTTTCGAGCATCATCTGTTCCCCATCAAAGCTTGTGAACAGAATTGTTCTCAAAAGAACAGAATTTAAGTCAGTGTGTAGATACCGACTTGATGAAAAGTTGTAGATATTATAAATAATTAATATATTGTGAAATTTATAGTTTCTTAACTTGCGAATAAGTTGTGAAGTTTTGCAAAACGTTTTGGGTAAGTAATTTGTGTTGTTTTTCATATTTTGTAAACGTTTCCTGCTAAAACACGTCCAAAAATGTCGGGGTAGGTTAAAAACAACGCGCACTATACATAAATACCATGGAAACGCTTTAGGATTAGGGATACCGGGGAGAAAAGGCGTCGTTTGATACTTATCCCTACATTAATTGGACGTGTGCTACCAGTTTTACAATCGCTTGGATAATTTAAAGAGCTTTCAATGAAACAATTTTTATTTAATTTTCAGATTGGGGCTTGTTGTTGCTGTTTTCGTTGCAGAAGTTGCCAATGATTGCATTAAAATAAGAATATGTATATGTATGTACATATGTGTACTTTTATTATTTAACATGCTGATCGTGTTAATTTAACATGATGATCGTGTTAATTTAACATGATAGATCGTATTGATTTAACAATAAAAACATGTTGAATTAACATGACAGATCGTGTTAATAAATTATACAAGCATTATATTCTTTCATACCTGAAAATGTGTATGTCAAAGGTTTTCGGTAAATGAATTAACTAAATAAAAATTATTAAAAAAATCAAAAACAAGGTGTTTTATTTTAAGGGTTAATTTAACAATAAAAACCTGTTAAATTAACATGATAGATCGTGTTAATTTAACAATAAAATCCTGTTAAATTAACAAGATAGATAGTGTTGATTTAACATAACATATCGTGTCAATTTCACATGATAGATCGTGTAAATTTAACAGGACGAAAGTGTTATTTCAACATAGTATAGTTTTAATTTAACATGTCTGATCGTGTTGATTTAACAAGAAAAATAATGTTGTATCAACAGGAAATCATGTTGATTCAAACCTTTGTGATCATGTTGAATTCACACTGTTCCTTCATGTTGATTTAACATGTAGGAACAGTGAAACAATAGCTTCATGTTAGAACAACATGAGCGATAGTGTTGAAAAATAATAACCTGAAAAAGTGTTGATTCAACATGAAAATTATTCTGTGTGTACGCACGTCCAGAACGGTGGAGCTATGTCTGCCGCCAATCAAGACATGATCAATCTGGTTTCTAGTTCTTTGATCAGGGGACAGCCATGTGGCTTGGTGTATTCGCTTATGCTGGAACCTGGTACTACTGATGACCATATTGCGAGCAGCGGCGAAGTCAATCAACCTAATGCCGTTGGGGGATGTTATATCGTGGAGACTGAATTTTCCAACTGTGGGACCAAAGACTCCTTCCTTGCCCACCTTGGCATTAAAGTCGCCGAGCACGATTTTGATATCATGCTGTGGGCAGCGATCATAAGTCTGTTCAAGTTTATCGTAGAAGGAGTCCTTCTCTGCGTCGTCCGTCTCCTCAGTCGGCGCATAGGCGCAGATAAATGTTATGTTGAAAAACCTCGCCTTGATGCGGATCGCAGAGAGACGCTCGTTCACAGGAGTGAACGCTAATACTTGGCGGCGAAGTCTCTTTCCCACCACGAATCCTACACCACGCGCTTTGCCGCGTGTCTGGCCACTGTAGTATACGTCACAAGGACCGATGGTCGTCTTTCCTTGCCCCGTCCATCGCATTTCCTGCAGGGCGGTGATGTCGGCCTTTGCGCCTACGAGGACATCAACCAGTCGGGCAGCGGCACCGTCCCTTGAAAGGGTCCGGACATTCCCAGTACATGCCCTAATATCCAAATAATTATGCCTTATTCGTTTTGCCGGGTCGTCAACATTAAAGGGAGTTCTCATCCGAGGCTTTGATTTTGTTTTCATTGGAATTCAGTTTTTTACGTGGCGGGTCCCAAACCCAGCGCACAACCCGTTTTGGGGTTTTTGGAAAATATTTACACATTTATTTAGCGAGCCGCTTGCTTCAAGACAGACGCCCGCTCGCAGCCGCACCTCATGGTGAACAGACCCTACGCAAAAACCTCGGTGAGCCCTTAAACCAAGTATGTCAGAGTGGCCCCACCGGGGCTCCCTCTCTTTCTGCCGCGAGCCTAGGTAGCTCCCGTTGCCCAGAGTGCACGATCGAGGACGCAAGAGTCGGGATTGAGCAAGGTCACTTAGCAACCACACTCCATTACACTCCTATGCCAACATCACCTTCTACATAATCCTCATCAGTGCCAGACGAAAAAGAAGTTTCTGAACTATCAACAAAAGCTTTCTCATCTGGAGCAATATCATCAGGTTTTTCATCACTGGTTAAATAAGTACTTTCAGAAGTATATTCCAATGGCTGCTTTCCCTTGCATAGCAATAACTTGCAGGACATGCAAATATATTTGCCAAAATACGGATATTTTTCCTTGAACGCCTTAGCTGTCTGAGAAATATTTTTCCCACAGAAAGAGTGATTGCAGCAAACCTTTCGCGACATAATCACTTCACAAAAAATGTTTTCAGTTTGAAATTATTGCTTCAGCAAAAATTTATTTCAAGTGAAAAATTTTGCTATACAATTTTCTATATTTCTGATACAAACAAAAGCTTGCTGCTGTAATATTTATACATAAGTGTAAAGTATAAAGTAACTAAGTTCATAAATTGCTTGGGTGGTGAGGAAATGGGTATAAAATAAAAGTGTTAATACATTTTTAAAATGTTTTCAAATAGAAAACAATTACAAAAAGTATTCTTAATGCTGGCGAAGCATTAAAAATACTTTTAAGGTCGATTATGGAGGGCTGTGTAACGCTGCGACGAAAATTGCGTTGCCCGTATCCTACAACCCAAAACTAAAAAATAAATTTCTCGAGAAAATCAAAAAACACCTTCCCAATTTTTTCAAAATTTTTAGAGGATAATATAAGCTATAAAATATATATTTTTTTTTTAAAATCGGTGCTCGCTTTCTATTAAAAAAACAACAACAAAAAATATTTTTTTTAACAAATTAGTCAAAAATTTATTTTTTTTATTTTAAAAATTTTTCAAGTAAACTTCAATATTTTCCCTACAATTTTCTACGATTAATAGATAACGAGATAAAAATTTTTGAAAAAAAAGTAGCTAAAAAATTAAATTTGCAATTACTTGCAAAATAATTGAAATTTTGCAAAACTTTTGGGTGTACTTCAAAAGCATCCTAACCACAACAAATTGACCAAGTATGAACAAAATCTGAGATTCAAAAGTTCTTCCAGCCATGGAACGCCTCTATTGTGAATGCAGCTTTTGATTCGAAGAAGTATGACAGCTGCAGCATAGATTATATGGCAGATTGTTAGGGCGATAGAAGATCTTTACTGCGGTAAAAATTGTGTTTTCGAAGGGATAAGTAGAACTAAAGATTTATTCAGTAATACACTCAATCTCACTTCGTAAAAAACGATAATGGCGCGAACGAAACGGGACAATTTCGTTAAGTTTCGTGATTTCGGGTTCCTGTTCCGGCAGAATAGCTGATAGACCCCTATAACGCATATCTCTGTGTGCATATTAGTTTAGTTAGGTCCAGTATTATTTAGAAGAAAAATAAATTTCTTTAAAGAAATCCCAAAACTATGGCATATTCTTAGTAGGCCCTGAAGTTAAAGCCAGATTTTTTACAGAAGTTGCCGATAGCTTTAGGTAGATATGTACCTATTTAAATTTGACTATGATTATGCCGCCATGCATTTATTTTTCAGATTAATTTTGCCGATTTTAGCGGGTTTCTATTGGTATTTTGTAAAAATTTGGAGGGTTTTACTTGATGATAGTTGGCAGGATTGGTTGTATTTACAGTAACATTTTTGCGGTTCACTACCAGAAGAATGCGGCTAATATAAATCTATTGGGTTATAAACTAACCGCATTCCATTTATTTTTTCGTATATCGACAACATATTTTTTGACCGATTTGGTATATGCCTGAAATGCGTCATTTAAAGATTTTTACTTGAGTGTTGCTACTTGCAAGATATGCCAATATGGGTATGAAATGAAAGATGTTTTCGGACGCATACCATCTAAAATTGTCACCTAACCGCATTTTATGTATCCCTTCGACCACTTTTTCGGGAGACTTTCTAAGATTTTCTTCCTGGGTGTTGCTACTTGGAACGTTTTACAGCGTTGCCACCTACTTGAATTTTTTCAAAATAGGGTATGCCGATATGGGTATCAATCAAAGGTATTTCATTTCGTATTTCAACAAAAATATTTCTACGTGGAGTTACGATCTATGCCTGCCTTTTTCACTATACATACATATTTATTTTTTGGCATTTTTGCTATTATCTCGAAAACCACTTGAATAATTTGGATGAACTTTTTAATATAAGTAGGATGGTATATTTCAAACGGCCGGCCGCTGTGGGGTAGCGGTTAAGTGCTCGGCCTACTTCACCAAGTCGTGCCATATCAATGCCCGGCAAAAACCAACATCAAAAGTTATTTAGAAAAAGAATTTTTCTAAACGGGATCGCCCCTCTGCAGCAGTTTGGCAAACTCTCCGGGTGTGTTTCTGCCATAAGAACCTTCCCAGCAAAAACTCATTAGCTTTGCAACTTGTAGGAAAAGAGATCAAAAGCAGCACACTACAAGCTCGGCAAAAATCTTGTCTATCTAGGATGTTTTTACAAGGTTGCCACCTATTTAAATTTTAACAAATTGGGTGAAATATGCTAATATAGGTAATAAGAGACAGGTATGTATTTCATGTCGTATTTCAACTGAAATATTTCCAGGTGGGGCTACGACCTAGTCCCAATTTACTATCTCAAAACCGCCATGCCGCTTTTCTATGAAACTTTGTAAATGGGTTGGAATATGCTTTAGGGCCGCTTGCATAAAAGCCGATAACAACTAATCGCTGATTAACTTGTCAGCTAACCATACAAAATACGTCGATTAACGCCGCTAACCGGGCGATTAGTCATTTACGGCTCTTATGCAATCGACCCTTAATGGGTCTGGCACTTATCTGGAAAGTAGGGTTGAGGCAACTAAGTAAATTGGCAATTTTCTGCCAATTGCCAAATATTAAGGTAAAAGTAATAACATGAACATCCCAAAATATGAACACTCTTTCGCTTTATTGAGTACTCTAAAATATGAACTTCTAGTTCAAAAGTTCATATTTTAGAGCAAATTCTGTTTTAATTTAATTCTTCTTATTTGTATTTTATGTTTTTTCTTTGTGTCATAAAAGAAATGAACAAAATACGTTTCTTTTGTTGTTTTTAATGAGAATTGAATGTCGTAAAACTTTTCAAATAGATTTTTCCCTAATTGTATAGCATTTCGTAAATATGAACAATGTTGCAAAAATTAACTGGCCTGGTTTTAATTAGTTCATATTATCGCTAGTGCACTGTACCCCAAGGGAGTTCAAGTCATGCTCCACTTGTTGTTTCCATCTCAGTCGAGGATCAATCTGGTTTCTTGTTCTTTGATCCGGTGATACGGTTCGATCGGATAAACTGGAGATTTTTCGTAAAATACAAATATGGTGTTTTCTAATTTTTTTAAAAACGATAACTTTGCGAAATCTCAAAACCTATAGGGAATTTTTCATTTTTCTCTTCAGAATCGGAATCTGCACGTTTTTTCACGTAATAAATGTGTACCAAGGTTACGGATATCAATGTTTTTATATAATCTGCTGCACCCTGAATGCAGATGGTTTTTTAAATTTTCAAATGCAACGTGCAAGTTCTAAAAGTTATCCAATTCGAGTGAAATTTTGCACAGCTTATTTTTAGAGCATGGGTCGGCAGATTTGTAAATGCAGGTGTTTAAGTGAGAACGCTTATACACGCGCTGTGATCGTCCGAACTATATTTTTAACATTCGCTGACCAAACAAGCGACACCCCCACGCGATGTGGTTTCGCCCCTTGCCCAGCGACGACTAAATCATTTGGTAAACAAAGAGCACAACGTGTCTGTGTGATGAATCCAACTTGTTTGACTCATCGTAAGATCTATGGGGCGCCGATGCTTGTTTTAGAGCGAAATCTAGCATATTCCGCCCGGCGAACCCAACATTTGCAAAAAAGTTGGTATAAGGAGCAGCATAATGTTTAGGCTATAAATACGCATTCATACCTAGCTGTACGTTAGTTCTAGTTGAGTTGTAACAGTGTTCATTTACTTAAATAAACTTACTGTTAATTTTGTAACGGGTGCGTTTTATTTAACAATTAGCGGTCGAATCCGGTAAAAGCAAGTAAGGACGATTGGAAATTCGTCACAATATAGTATAGATTAACAAGGCATAACTTTGCCATCGAACGTTTCAAAACGAACAAATCGTCCGCTATCTTACTGCTACCTTTGATTTGAGTTTTCGTTCTAAGGATTCAAAGTTTTTGTAAAAAGATTGGCAAAGAATCATGCATTCCATATGAAAGTAATCTTTGCCATCAACGCCCATTCAGCTCATACGTTGTGTTGTCAACGAATAAAAGGGAAAAGCAGGAAATTTCGCAAAGTCATCAGTCAGCAGGCTAAATGTCTCCTGCTCAAGTCAAATATGTGTCAGTACGGACACCTCTAAATCAGTAAATCTTTACAACTGTAATTATGGCAGCAAACCAATTAATTTTATGGACATAGGCATGTTCATACCTAACCCATATCATATGCGCCGCTCTGCAGTTAAACACATTTAGATATATCTATACATACACTGAACCAAAAACGTACATGTTTTTAACGAACAAAGTTTCATAGAAGTTCACGCTGATTTTTTCTTAGAATCTAAGAAAAATTACATATAATTCAAGAAAAAATTCTTATTATATATGAAAAAATACGTTAAATTTTATTAACGTCAGAACTTCGTTCATAAAATATAAGAACTAAAATTCATTAATTTTTTGGCTGAATTTATTCTTAAATGTTACGAATTTGTTCATAAATTTTAATAAATTACGTACGTTATATGATTATAAGAACTTTTTCCTATTATTTAGAACTTGTTTCGTAGATTTTAAGAACTATTTCTTATATTTTATGAAAGTGTCATAGATTGAACCAACATTTTCTTACATGAGCAGACAGCTGTCACTGTGAAAAATTTTTCATTCTTCAAGTCACAAAGAGGAAAGGAGAAGGCGTGAAAATTTGCACCGATTAAATTAACTAAGTGAAAATCCATTAACAAAAATGTCTGATCAAAAGAAGGGTGAAACAGAACACATCAATTTGAAAGTATTGGGTCAAGGCAATTTAAGATCAAGAAACACACAAGCTTGAGGAAGCTTATGAATGCTTATTGCGATAGAGCGGGTCTATCCATGCAAGTGGTACGGTTTCACTTTGTTGGCCAACCCATACACGAAAATGATATGACAACATCAATGGAAATGGAAGAAGGTGACACTATTGAAGTATACCAACAGCAAACGGGCGGAGGCTGGAATTAATTTTGAAATTAACAAAAGTAAAGCTATATTAAAAATTAAAACAAAAAACACTTAATAACTAAAAGATCAATTTAATATTACAAAAACAAACTACACACAAAAAATGATAAAAAAAAGTTAAAATATAAGTATCATAAGAAGAGATAAGAAAAAAAGGGCAGACAAACTCATAATAGGCAGCAAAACAAAAAAAAAAAAAAACAAATTCATGTAAACCAAAAATGCTGCTCACAAAAGTTAGAGATACACCGCACGGTTCGTTGTTTTGCGTGGAAAACTAGCACACTTCGTTCTCTGCGTCGAAGACTAACACGCTTCAGTTCTATGCTAGTTTTCCAAGCAGAAAACGGAGTGTGTTAGTCTTCCACGCAGAGAACGAAGTGGGCTAGTCTTCCACGATAACAACGAACCGTGTTAGTCTTCGTTGAGAACGACGATGTATAAAAACTATATACTTTGGCAAATTTTTGTTACTACTTTTAAATACTATTTTTTTGTAAATAATATTTAACAATAATAATAAAACTTTCATTGATAATATGCTTCGTTTTTTGATTTTTCTAGGAATGGGTTCGTATATTATAAGAATTAGTTCGTAAAATTTAAGAATGGGTTCATACATTTCAAGAATGGGTTCTTGAATTCCAAGAATGAGTTCGTAAAATTTAAGAATGATTCATACATTCTAAGAACGAGTTCGTACAATTTATAAATGGATTGTCATATTCTAAGAATGAGTTCATAAAATTTAAGGATGGATTCATACATTCTAAGAATGAGGTCGTATAATTTATGAATGGATTGACATATAGAATCAGTTCGTACAATTTTAGAATCTTTTCATACATTCTATGAATAAGGTCGTATAATTAATAAATGGATTGTCATATTCTAAGAATGAGTTCGTACAATTTAAGAATCTTTTCATACGTTCTAAGAATGAGGTCGTAGTATGTATTGACATATTCTAAGAATGAGTTCGTAGATTCTATGAATGAGTTCTTAGATTTTAAGTATTATTATTAAAATTTTGTTTGACATGAGTATTTACGAATTTTTGTTCTTAAATTCTACGAAAGCGTTCTTTGGAGAGCTTTTAATGAAAAAAATTCGTAAAATATATGTACTTTTTCGTAGAAAATATGCACTTTTTTGGTTCAGTGTAAAAAATCTGAAACTTCAAGTCCAAGTATGGAGATTTAAGATATCATATAACTCAAAACCACGTCTTTGCGCCCCACTCACCATCAAGTCCTACAAATGCTACAGACCGTGTCGGAGAAGAGTGCCTGGGGCACACATGCAGACGACTATCCATGTTTGTATGGCGCTTTGTAACTTCACTTTTTAATTGTAAATATGGCATTGGAGTGGCACTGGATGCTCAAGTAGTCCAGTCATCGTTGTTGCATCGTCATCATGCACTTTCATACTCTCCTTCCTACTCTACTCACTTGCTTACCTTAACACTTGTTTGGAAGCGGCGGCGTGTGGCAAGTGGCCGTGTGTGGCGGCGCGTCGCGTCTGTGTGTCGTTTGTTATGTGATACTTTGAATCGCCGATTGTGTGCTATTGTGTCACGCCTCCATGATGGGGAGCAATTACGGATGCGCTTTGCTTGTTGATACTGAGTCGCTTGTTGCTGACGTCTGTATCTATCTTTGTCAGCCGTCGCATCAACATTAGATTTGCTGATTTCGAGTTTATTTGCAAGTAAGCATTTGCTCTTGACAAAGCCATTCTGGGCTCGCTTCGTCGTCTCTACGTGCAAGTGCTTGGCCGCTTGGCTATATGGTTTTTTATTTATTTACACGCTCATATTCATATATGTACATAGATGTTGTCGTTTCGTATCTCTTTGTCTCGACTTCACCTATAAAAAGCTGTCGAAGGCGAACGTTGTGCATGAAAGATGTTACGCTTTGTGAGGCAGCGGGTCGAAAATGGTACTTGAGAATAAGGTCGTTTCCTTGCTGTTGTTCTGATTCTTACAGTTGTCACACTGCGCTAGTGTTTCTGTCATTGTTTGTTGTGATTATAACTTTTATTGTTGCTGTTTTTGTTATGGTTGTTGTGACGCTCAATGTGTTCAACCAGTTGTTTTTACTAGCTAAAACGTGCGCTGTCTATTTCATCTATGGCTATTCTGCTATTTGTACTCCTTCTGACATACGTTTTTTTTTTATCAAGCGAGCTCGGAAAAGCGCTTCAACTTGCTAAACAATTTCATTTCACACAATTATACTAGTGATAGCACAGGGAACTCGTTTCTGCATACTAGGCTTGGGTATTTTTTAAAACCGCAGAACTTCTGAACCAAATCTTCTGATTGAACTGGTTCATTCGTTCATTTAGTAATGCGAACTAAACTTTTCTGTGGCAACTTTTCAGGTGAGAATTTCTGTGAGTTATTTTAGAGTTATCATATATCGAAACCGTGGTAACGAAAAACTTTTTTATCCTTTGAAACTAAGTTTACTTTGGTTGTTATTACAAAACAAAATGGAGTTCCGTCAAATAATTTTAAACTTTTTGGGCTATAGTTCAGCAAAGTGACGGAACTAATATCCTAAAGAACTAGTTAAATGGTGTCAACGAACCAGAAATGAATTGATTCTTTCATTGAATTGAAAAATCCATTGTACTTGATCTAAGGTTTAGAGGTTACTGCTACCGTATTCAATTTTTTTAACTGCTTAAACTATTCTTTACTGGGTAGCTGCAACTTTTCAGAGTACTCAAAATGTAATCCTTTTTCATATAAAAATTGTGCTCCACTTAACATTGCGATGTCCTAGGGCTGAACCACCTACTCCAACCTTCGCTTTGTTTCTGCTACTCCATGGAGTACCTACAGTCAGAGTACTTTGCAATGTACTCCAATGTTGTTACTTCTTGGAGTATATACTGTCAGAGCGATAGTGTCGTGATTTTCGTCGATAAGTCAGGTGCAAAGATCGGCTTTCAAAACGCTGAAGGTGGTCCGATTAGGTATACAAAGAATTACTATTGGAGTACTCCAATATCAAAAAATTTGAACACATAATCCAACGATTTTTGCAGGGAAGCGAGCGTAAATAAAACTCGTAAAATTTACACCACGTGACAAATTTCAGCTCTCAAAATCATCTCTGGCTGAGATAATTTAATCTGTCAAAATATTTCCCTGGTATATCTTATGGGGCAACCAACCCTACCTCTCTGGTCGCATATTTAATTACCTAGGCACTTCCCAAGGGACAAAATAGCCGAGTTTTTGTGGTTGCTTTTAAGGTTATTCGATGAATAAGCGAGTATTCCTTTCACACTCGCTACAAAGGAAATTTACCTCGTATTATACCTTTTAAGCTGCTTACACCATTTTTTGCTGTTTAGCTCTAACTATTGTAATAGTAAGATATATATATGAACATATGTAATATTACCTTTTTATGTTACAAATTTACCGGTCTAATGTGACTATAGTGAAGCGTTTTTGCCATACTTTCTTTGTTGTTATTGTTTGATTTTATTTTGGTTCGTTTTGTTCTTGAATATAATGGCACACTTTTGAGTATAGTACTACCTTGACACCCGTGAAATTTCCCCGGCATCATGTATTTGGCTTGCCGTGAAATGTTGCAAGAAAATTTCATTTTTATTTCATTTTTTGTTTGTTTATTTATTTACTTTCTGTTATTTTTCACATTTCAAGCATTTTGCTAACGCCATATTGCACAATATTTTTGCCGCGTGAACTTGGTACTACTTTGCCGTGAAGTGCATGCGAAAGTTTATATGGATTTTGACAGCCATTTCATGGGAAACCCGAAGTTAGTGCCTAACTAACTAAGTATAATGCTAAGTACTAACTTCGCTTTTCACGTGAAAGAGCTTTCAAAATTTATATAAGATTTCTTGTCGTGAAATAGCCGTGAAATTTCGCTTGTACTTCACGGCAAAGTAGTACTAAGTTCACGACCTGAAAATATTGCGCAATATGGCATTAGCAACATCTTTTCACGACTTTTTTGCGAGCAACATTTCGCGACAAACGAATTGTATGTTGGCGGTGAAAATCCACGGCTTTGATGTTAGTACTTGTACTTAGTACATCAAAGCCGTGGAATTTCGCCAGCAACATGCAATTGGCTTGTCGTCAAACACTTCTAGCTATTTTCTTTTGTTTATTTCATTTATTCTTTTTCTATTTATCTGTTTTCTGTTATTTTCCCAATTTCAAGGTTCAATTTCAACAAATGTCACTTTTCGCATTGTTTTAAATGACATGAATGATTAAAAAGTCCTGAAAAAATGTTTCTAATGTCATATTGCGCAATATTTTTACGGCGTGAACTCAGTACTACTTTGCCATGAAGTACGAGCGAAATTTCACTGCTTTTTCACGAAAAAATGTGTATGGATTGTTGATGTTAGTACCTAGCTTTAGCCCTTAATTAAAATGAAATGAAATAAAATAAAATAAAACAGGCAAAAAAAAAACACAAAAAAAAAAAAATAAACAAATCTAATTCATTTTCACTAGCATATAAATAAAAAATTTAAATGAGATAAAATAAAATAAAATAGAATTAACATAAAAAAAAAATACAAAAAAAAATGTAATAAATCAAAAGAAAAATTAAAAAAAAATTAAATAAAAGTAAAAAAATTATATAATAAAATAGAATAAAAAATAAAATAAAATAGTTCAGACTCATATTAATTGTCACTTAAATAATTAGAATAAAGTTAAATAAAATAAACTACAAGAAAAAAATAAAAATAAAGTACCTAAAATAAAAAAGTCTAAAAATTAAATAAGTTTGAAATATTGAATTAAATTACACTACTCAACAATATTTGCTCAACTTTAGTCTCCAAGAATAAATTAGAGTATATTTTTCTCCTGATTCCGAAGATCATTTTCATTTTACTGTGGCAGATCTAGTTCCGGGATATCGGTGAATTTGCAATTTTTGCAGTACACTATTCTATATTGGTACGTAAAAATTTGTATTTTTTATTGTTTCGATTTAAACTGTTGAATTAAACATTATACTAATTCCCATGAACATATTTTGCCTTTATCTCTATAAGTATCTTCATTAGTTTGGCCACTATGCTAAAAAACGTTCAAAAATTTTTGAAAAAAAACTAATTTTTTTTACAAAATTTCAGATGTAACCCCTTTAAAATCAGAAAAAGTCTATGGGCGAAAAAAAGTTAGCCCTCTTATTTTGTAGGTAATCTAATTACGAAAACTTAAAGCAAGCCAGTTTATTACTGTGATATGCTCCTTGACTCAATCAAAAATTTTCTATCCGCCAAATTTTCAAAAATTTTCATATTATCGACATTTGATAGATAATTATTATGTAGAATTTTCTGCTGATTCTGAATATGTAATCATTTTGTTTAAAAGTAGAATAGTTTTCAAGATATCTTCAATTTTTGAGATAAGGAAAAAAGTGGGATTACAGCACCCAGTTTCTGTAACTTTTTAACGAAATTCGTTATTGTCGTTAACATCGATTTTGACAAATTTTGTACAGAAAATTGTGTAAAAATTAACGATTTTTATGTAACGAACTTCGTTAAAAAGTTACAGAAACGACGTGCAGATCTGTTAATATTTGCGCTATTACCTTCTCGAATTTTATTTCATTTGATTTCGTTTTGAGGAGATGAAATACCCTTTTAATCAATGCAAAAATAATTAAATTCGACATTAAGGTGATTGAGTTATTACAAAAAAATTTGTTTTCTTCATTCAAATATTCAATTCTTTTTCGACCAACTGCTATACCAAGGACTTCGGAAATAAGCTATCATAGGCGACTTTAGTTAGTTCCTTCTTCGAGAAGAACAAAATGTAACAAAAAACTATCAACTTATAAGTACTTTTTATATACATAATTTTAACTTATCTGAAACACTGAAATTTCAAAATATCTCGGAAACTATTCTATTTGTAAACCAAATGATTACATTTTCGGAATCAGCAGAAAATTCTTCATAGAAATTATGTATCAAATATCAAGGGTATGGAAATTTCGGAAAATTTCTTGGGTAAAAACAGAACTTTTGTTATTGAGGACTTTCAATATAACAGGGTTTATAAAGTCAAGGGCACACTGCAATGTTGTACTGGTACCATTTTTTTGAGTATAGTGGCCGAACTACTGAAGATACTTATAGAGATGAAGGCAAAAAATGTTTATGGGAATTAGTACTATGTACAATTCAACAGTTTAAACCGAAAAAATTAAAAATACAAATTTTTTGCTTACCTATGAAGTAGTGTTTTGCAAAATTGGGAATTTTCATTTTTTCACCGATATCTCGGAAACTAGCTCTGCCACAGAGAAATGTATATGATATTCGCAATCAGGAGAACATTTGTACTTTCATTCTTGGAGATTTGTTTTGTCAAATAGTGTTATTATCGGATCCGAATTCAAGACAGTGTTTTGAAGGCTGCTCAATATCATCGGGTAAAAATTAGTATCCTTGTTAGAATAATCATCAAAATTAATGATTAATCTCATTCATCTGTGTTTCAATCTAATGGTAGTAACCAAATTTATAAACCAATAGAAATTATTAAGTTAGACGAAAATAAAATATGTATGTAACTAAAAAAAGGATTTTCACCTACTGATCCTATCTAAAATGTATTTAACAGGGCTGGAAACCACTCCAAAAATCGGTTATACCAACCCAGCCAAAAACCAAAAAAAAATTTTTAAAAATTAAAAAAAACAAGTAAGGAAGTCTAAGTTCGGGTGAAACCGAATATTACATACCCAGCTGTGCACATAAAGTGGGCGTGATCGTTCACCGATTTTTCTTATTTTCTGTGGTAGTACTCTACATAAACATAACATGCCTGGTACCTAGTTTCGTAAATCTATCTCACACCGTTCTGAAGTTGTTAGCAGTCGAATTTAAAAATTGCTTGACTCATAAGTGGGCGGTGCCACGCCCACTTTCCAAAATTTTGAAAAAATTATGTAAAGAATATGAAAGTTGATGTATGTACCAAATTATATTATTATAGCGAAATCAGTTAATTAGATATAGACTTTTCAATATTTCCACCTCCTTTCAATATAACTTTTATGAAAAAGTAGGCGTGGTCGCGAAGCGATTTCGTTTATTTTCTATAGCTGAATTTAGCACAACAATAGTATGTCCTCTACGAAATTTCGTTATACTAGCATAAACTGTTCTGAAGTTATTAAGAGTCAAAATTTTAAAATACCACGCCCCCTTTTCAAAATTTTTTATAAAATCGACCTTAGAACATCTAAATCAATACATATTGCAAATTTTATCATTGTAGCTGCTTCTAATATTGAATTAACCCATTTTATACGTTTTTCGAAATTTTCGATATCGAAAAAGGGGCGTGGTTATGGTCCGATTTTACCCATTTTCAATAGCAATCTATTCTGAACCCAAATAAGTACGCATGCCAAATTTGGTGAAGATATCTCAATATTTGCTCAAGTTATCGTGTTAACGGACAGACGGACGGACGGACGGACGGACGGACGGACGGACGGACGGACATGGCTCAATCAAATTTTTTTTCGATCCTGATCATATTGATATATGGAAGTCTATATCTATCTCGATTCCTTTATACCTGTACAACCAACCGTTATCCTAACAAAGTTATAATACCCTGTGTACAAGTACAGCTGGGTATAAAAATACATACATAGATATATAAAAGCCTACTAAAATAAAAAATGTTTGGAAATGTCAAAAATAAAACGCTTTGTTATTGAGATCAAATTCATTTATAGATAATATCTATTAATATATCGGCAAAAAGTTATAATAGCAAAACAATACTGAAAATTATTATTATGTAAAGAAACATACATATACCCAGCCAGCAAAATTTCCGTAAACGCATCTGGAAATTAAAAAAAAATCTGGCAAAAACTGTATATTTTTTCGTTTTCGTGCTCCATTTAAAGAACTTTTCCCGATCCCTTTTCCCACTAAAGTGTGCGAACGAAACGTATGTCTGTAAAAGTACATAAAACTTTCCTTAAACTGACGCATTCCATCATGATTTTTTGGGCTATTTTTCACGTTTTCTGATACGATATTTTGGCATAATTTTTTGATGTTTTTGGGATCACTGTTTTTATCAGTATAATTTCCGGGCCGTTTTCGGAAATACGATCGTTAAAACGTACGTTGCTCTGCTGGCTAGGTATAGACGAAGACTTGTTAGAAGACATAATTTTGATCAAAAATACATAATTTGGTTATTTAGTATTTACGTATAGACGAAGAGATGTTAGAAGACATAATTTTGATCAAAAATACATCATTTGGTTATTTAGTATTTACGTTTATCAAAAGAATGTCTTCTAACAAGTCTTTGTCTATACTTGCCCTTAATTTCTATAAAATAAATTTTAAAGTTGAAAATACTCTTTCTACCGACACTTGTGTGGCAGGAGCAGCAAGTACAAACTCAGCAATTATTTTTAATTCTTTCTCTGAATATGTTTCCCAGAATTTTAAAAGGGTTGAGTGTGGAGAAAGGCGTTTTATATTATTGAAGCAATTAATGACGTCCATTAAAGTTTTCCTATTTGGTAGAGTAAGATGATTTTTCATACATTATTCTTTTTTGCATCTTTTCACGAATGAAACATTATCTTTTCTTTTCCCTTGAATAATTAAAGTTGCTGGCAACGCCATGGACTTTCAGTTTTGTTTTGTTTATGAGAAAACCAAAGTAGAAAAAGGAAGTTGGATGCATGACGAAAGAAAAAACTCTTCATCTTTACGCTGTCAAATGGCATGCAGTTGGCATTTTGACAACAGCGCAAAAATGAATCAAGTGTTTTTCTGGCGTATGCTTCTACCTTTCAACCTTCTAAACTTGAATCTTCATCGAAATACCAGTGAGTGCCATTTTTAGGAAAATTTATGTTTTAGGCGTATAAGTTGAAACTCTTTAAAATTTATTCCAATTTTGAACCGAACCGAACCATTTTTTTTTGCGGTTTTCGGTTTGGTTCATACATCTCCAAAAAAAATGGTTCGGTTCGTGGTTCGGTTCCATACCTGTTAAGTTTTGATTACTAATCGTAATGATTAGTAATCTGATTACTTTGTATTTGATAGTGAAGTAATTGATTACATTACGATTATCTTGGTCCGAACTAGATTACGTAATGATTACGATTATAAAGAATCAAAAAGTAGTCATGATTACTTTAGATTACTGAAAAGAATTTAAAATAATCAAAAAGAATCAAAAAAAGTAATTGATTCTTTTCAGCGATTCTTTTTGATTATTTTTGATTACTTTCAATCCAAAATACCAAACAACCAAAAGTAATCAAAAATAATCAAAAAGAATCGGTGAAAAGAATCAATTACTTATTTTGATTCTTTTTGATTATTTTTGATTCTTTTCAGTAATCTAAAGTAATCATGATTACTTTTTGATTCTTTATAATCGTAATCATTACGTAATCCCAATATTTCAAACGCACATTAAATAATCATTACAATTCTTTTTAGAAAATAATCTAACCGATTACTAATCGTAATCATTACTTAACAGCTATGTTCGGTTCAAAGACTGAAAAATGGCTGTGGTTCGGTTCAAAAACCGGTTCGGTATTTAAAGCGGATTAAATGTCACAAAATTGTTGAGGTGGAGGCAATTCAAAACTAATGAAAAAGTAATAAGTAATTTACAAGAATACAAAAAATGTGGGAAGCCAAACACACACGTACACATACGTTTTTCTACATCAAATTATTTCTGCATGTTCAAATGAAAAAGCCACAAGTTCAAGGTCAATCTATTTTGTTTGTTTTACTGTCTTTGTTCGCTTGTAAGCTGTGCTACGATATAGTTGCGCATGGCAGAAAGAGCTGCGGGATTTTAAGCTGAGCTTAAAGTCGCCGCCATCAAAAAGACCGCCAACGGCGTTGACAGCACACACATAGCAAATATGTAATGCAATGTATGTTCAAATCAAGGCAAAGAGGCGGACGTACAACTCAAAAGCGTCTGTCGATCGCACAGCTCAGGTAGCGCCGCCGGAACGTATTTGAAGCGTTTAAAAGTTATTAGTGCAAGCCGCAGCGAGCTGCACAGTTTTATTGTATTTACTTATGCGTTTCATTCATATTCAAGATGAATAAATTAAGTTTGTTTGTGCTTAGTGCGTGTTGGTTGTGGTGGTCAAGATCACTCCAGTAACACTCACGTGTTCGTGGTCAGTCGAATCATTATCGGTGTTGTGCTGCCTCTGCATTGTAGTTGATGCTCTGAAATGCTGATTTTTCAAGTTGAGGCTTTTTTTTTGCGTAACGAAAAATGCATCACCCTGTAGGCATTGTGGAACTTCAGATCATCTGTTTTTGACAAGTAAATAAAATACAAAAATAGCCAGTTTCCCAGTGATTGGTGACATTTCCGGAAAGTGGCACGCCAATTAAAAACAAAAATAAATAAAATAAAACAAAATACATATGTATATGAAATGAATTAAAATAGGTACATAGAATAAAATTAAATAGAATAGAAAAAAGGTAAAAAAAAAATAAAAAATTTAATTAACCAAAATAGAAAATGAAAAATAATTAAAAAAATGAATATACGTAATAGTATAAAGAAAAATAAAATAAAAATGTACGAGATCCGAAAAAAAGTGTTTAGTGGCCCGTCTCAGAGGGCGTCACTCATATTAATGTTCCATTCTAATATTTTTCTAATAGAAAAAGTGTAAATTTGGGGCATTCCAGCCAAAAGATAAAAATTATATAAAATTTAAAATGCTACTAATCATTCCTATTTATTCAATTAGTTGTATACTGGTATGAAATCGATATTTCCTGACTAGTAAGAGTTCTGCCAGAAAATTATAGTTGTATACTAGTATTTTTCTGACTAGTTTGAGGTTTCGCTGCAGGGTATTTACATTCGCAAGTGTTGTAGAATAAATCAGGTGGGTGTTTAAATTTCAACTTACACAAATTCTTTTTAAGTTTTGCCCAAAGTTTATATTCGTTTTCAACCGACTTATGTGAGTCAGTTGAGACCACCTCGCAAGGGCTAATGTCAAAAGTCGCGTTGCCGTTTATTTTTATATACCACACACCTGGATGCATTTTAATGCTTCGATGTTTCTTTGATGGATTTTTAAACTTTTTGACTTCTGTAATTAAAAGCTCACTGGCGTGTGACTACCTACTTATACGAAATATTTGATTTAGGTATTTATATTACAAACGTGTAAATATATGGGTGTTTCCAGCGTAACGGACGTTCCATGATGGGACACTATTTTCTGTATAAAACATGAGGAGGCTTTGGATCAGAATACTTTTTTTGCCATATACAGGCTTTGAACTCATCTATCTAAGGCCATCAAAACATTTTTGTAAAGATGACGCATTACCGCCGTAAAATGATTTAAATTTGCCGTTCGTACGTTCCTCAAACCTACCATATATTTGAGGTGATTTGTGATTTCCCTAAAATTCTGCGAATGGGTTAGTGCTTCAAAAAAATGATACATACACGATTAATAGAGGAATAAACAAAGACTTATACTGCATTAACATTTTCTTTGTAGAGAAGTTTTTTATTGGACTGTAATAACTTACCAGTTTACTCTATTTTCCGGCGTTCAGTAATAAGATATTAATTATGCTACTGCACAAGAAAGTTGTATTTATTTGCGATCGCTTTAATCCACCTTGCCAGTCTCACACTCGATATACAACTAAACTAAATACTACTCGCTACCCCAGCATCGCCGTTTCACACATTCACACTCACATTGCTACAGGTCACTACATCTCTCCCTTATTTTTCAGTCTTTTGTTGATCTCATTGTTTTTCACCTGCCGCTTCCATAGCTGAATCCGCGTTAGATCGGGTATCTATTGGGGGTATTCCGTGTTTCTGGGATGCCTCGGGAATATGGGGATTAGGTTCGCCACTGACGTCTGTTTCGGATATTGGTAGCTTTTTTAGATGGCTTATATTTCTCCTGAACGTTTTTCCACCTGCTGTTACGGTCACCTCACTCCCGTTCCTTTCTTTAACTAAATACTCTGTCGGATCGAATGTTGGAGTAAGTTTGTGTGAAAATATCACGTTTCGCAGTAAAACCTTATCTCCAACATCAATATCACTTTCTTTAGCCCTTCGCTTCATATCCGCCTTCTCTTTCCCCATTGTGTTTATTTATGATGTCGTAATCTCGGGCAGCTGAGTCCAACATGTCGTCGGTTAAATCCTGTATACCAGGAATTTTGTCGCGGATAATTCGATTGAACATCAGCTCTGTGGGTGATGATCCTGTTGTACCATGAGGTGTAACATTGTACATCAGTGTAAACTTTTCAATGTCTTTTTTGTAATCGTTTTTGTTATTGTGCGCTATTATCAACCTTTTTACCAGTGACTTGTTCATGTTTTCTACTTCCCCGTTGGCCTGGGGCCAATATGGGGGTGTCGTGATCAATGTTATGTTATAATTTTCGCAGAAACTTTTGAACTCTGTGCTAGTAAATTGTCTGCCATTATCCGCTCTGATTGAGTTTGGTATACCCAGTCTGCTGAACACTTCTTGTAAGATGGATATAATTACTTCGGACGTGATTTTCTTTAAAAATTTTACCTTTTGATAACGAGAGTAATAATCGATCAATACCAATATATACTCGTTATTTGGCAACGGTCCAAGCAAATCCGTAGCGACACATTGCCACGGTCCATTCGGAAAAACATGTCTCTGCATGGGAGTCGGTTTACTTGGTTGAGACACTAGAAGGCAATTTACGCATTTTTTTACAAATGTTTCAGCGTCGCGGTCTATTAAGGGCCACCATATTTTTGAACGCAGTCTCCGCTTCATGGCTGACTCCCCCGGGTGTCCCTCGTGAGCTAATTGCAAAGTTCTCTCTCTCAATGTTTGCGGTATCACAATGCGAGTTCCTCGTAGCAGAATGCTGCCAACTGCTGATAGTTCGTTACGAAACGGGTAGTATATGTTTGCTTTATTCGCCGACCACAGATAATTTTGAACGCACATTATTATGTCCACCAATTCTTTGTCTTTTGCGCTTTCTTTTGCCACTTCAGTAATGCTTATTGCCGATGGTGTAGCATTTTCGATAATGTGTAAAATAGCATGATTATAGTTTTTATCAAAAGAGTCAGTCTGTTTGATTTCGCATAGTCTGGACACCGAGTCCGCTATATTTTCTTTTCCGGCTTTATAAATTACTTTAAATTTAAAAGGTTGTAACCTGAGGAGCCATCTCTCTATTCTGGCAGGAGGTTTTGACGTGGGTTTGAAAATGGTCTCAAGGGGTTTATGATCGGTAACCAACTCGAACTCCAGACCCATAAGATAGTAATAATATCTCTCCACGGCCCATACTAGTGCTAGGCTCTCTTTCTCAGTCTGTGAGTACCTCTTTTCCGTGTCCGACAAGCTTTTACTCGCGAACGATATAACTTGTGCCTCATTCTGATCATCAAATTGCAGAAGTACCGCCCCTAGAGCTACTGGGCTTGCATCGGCTATAACACGCGTTCTTTTAAGAGTGTTAAAATAAGCAAGATTAGGTATGTTCGATAGGGCTTGTTTTAATTTGTCAAACGCTTCCTGTTCGTTCTGCCCCCAATTGAATTTGCAGTTTAATTTGATTAAATTTCTCAATGGGTCTGTTGTATCGGCGAGGTCCGGGATGAACTTGCCCACATATGTCACTAGCCCCAGAAAACTCCGCACCTCTTCTTTTGACTGTGGAGCTCGGAAGTTCTTGATTGTTCCAATCTTGTCGGGGTCGGGTGCTATACCTTCGTCAGATAGTAGGTGGCCCAAAAATTTTAGTTTTCGTATCTTCCAAACGCACTTCTTTTCATTCATTAGCAAATTGTTACTTTTAAAAACGTCGGTTACCCGTTTTACAGCTTCGTCATGCTCTTGTTCAGTTTTTCCAAATACGATAATATCGTCTATATAATTAAAAGCATTATTACAGGAACATAGCAGTTTTTCTATTATCCGTTGGAAGATTTCGGGAGCTGAATTTATTCCGAACATCAACCTTTTATACCTGAATAGGCCCTTGTGCGAAATAAAAGTAGTTATATGGCGGCTAGGTTCATCAAGCTCAAGTTGATGGTACGCCCATTTAAGGTCGATTCGTGAGAAAAACTTTGCGCCTTGTAACTTGGTCATAAACGTGTCAAAAGTGGGAAGGGGATAGTTTTCCCTCCGTACAGCTTGATTTGCTCGCCGCATGTCAATGCACAACCTCATTTCTCCACCTTCTTTATGCATTATGACTATCGGCGATATCCACGAGGAGGGTCCCGGGACTGGCTCGATGATGTCTAAAGCCAGCATTTCATCGATCTTATCTCCCACCTGTTTCTCTAATGCGATAGGCACGCGACGCATTGGTTGTTGTACGGGTTTGACTGTAGGGTCTATCGATAGCCTTATTTGAACCCCCTTCATCTTTGGGAACGGTTGCCCAACCTCTACACGATTTACGCCTAAACCCAGTTTTAAAACCCCAAGCTGCTTAGCTGTGTCACGTCCCAGTAATGATTGGCACCCATTCTTGATAACATAAAAGGTTGCTGTTTTTTTCTGACTTCTTACTCACTGTAATCGGCGCTTCAAATACTTGAAGCACATTTAGAACACTATCTGAAGCATAGGCTTTGAATTGGGCTGATGAATTTCTTCTCTCTTTCCATAAAATTGCCGCATTTTCTCGTAATGTTTTCCAGTCGTTTTCGCTCAGCAAATTTAAGCGTGTACCCGAATCTATTATCATCGGTATTGCGCAGCCTCCGATACTACATAGTAGTTTTTCGTCCATAGACGAGTTGTTGAAAATTCTGAAACAATTTACTTCTTCCTCTTCATCGTCCATTTCGACGTTTCGCACTTTGTATGGCTCTGGTCGTCTCTTCTTCGGCGAGTTTTGTTCGTTGCCAGTAACTTTCCGTTTCTTGGTTTTGCATTTCCTGGCAAAGTGTCCCATTAACCCACACTTGTTGCACTTCGCTAATTTTGCCGGGCATTTTGGGTCATTACTACGATGCCCCTTTCTGCCACATCTTCCACATTCATCATTTTCATGTTTCGCGCCTTGTGATTTTGTATAAACCCGATTTACCGTTCCCTCTGCCGGCTTGGGAAACATTGACACGGATTGTTTAGAAATCTGCTCATATATTTGACAGGTGTCCACTATTTCACTTAAACTTTGCTCTTTCTCTAATAGTTTTTTCTTTAGCTCGACTGGGGCCCATGAATCAATGATTTTGTCTTTGATGCAGATTTCATTTATTTCCTCTGCCGTGTTGCCAAACTCGCACTTTGACACTTGATGTCGGAGACGTAACAGATATTTGTTAAAGTTTTCACCCTCGATAGGTGACAGATTCCTAAACAGATGTCTCTCGAAAGTGGAGTTGCGTTTCGGCGAGAAGTACTCATTGAGTTTGGCTACTAATACATCAAAGGGCTTTACGCCTTCGCTTTGTTCGACTAAAGCACCGGGAATATTGTATGCTACTTCTTGAAGTTGTGGACCGCCCAAGTGTAGTAATTTATTTTTCATCTTTATTGCATCGCTTATATCTTCGGCCTGAAGATATAGGGAAAATGATCGGAACCACTTTTCCCATTCTGACCTAATGAGTGCCTTGTCAATGCTTTCGCACAAGAATGGTCGAATTTCCATCTCGATGGATTACCTGTTCTTCCCTTTTGTCGTATGCCCTTTTATGTATGAATCGATATTACGCCTGATGTTGTTGTCAAAATTTAATTTGGCACCCTCAGCGTATTTATGTTCCCGTTTGCAAAATTTAATTCACCACTCCCCCGGATCTACAATCGTTGACTTCATCGATATTTGGTTTATTTGTCCAATCAAATGTGCTGCCGCTATGTCTATGTATATTAATGTTTCCAATCGTACTGAATTGTTCACATATGCCATTAAATGCGCCTTTCGGTGGTGTAATTTGTTTTGTAGGACTTTTTCAGTCGTCCGCGCACTCGCTACGTACCTATAAATAATTTTTCCGATATTGAAATCTTCAAAGTTTTCGTACTTGTGCCAATTGAATGCACTTACCCGTACTAGTAATAACTTGTAAGACTTTTGCAGTCGTTCGCGCACTCGCTATGTACCTATAAATAATTTTTCAATACTGAATTCTTCACAGCTTTCGTACATGTGCTAATTGAATGCACTTACCCGTACTACATAATAATATTTTGTAAGATTTTTGCAATCGCTAGCGTATCGCTGCGTGTATTTAATTTTTCCAGATATTGAATTCTTTCCAACTTGCGTACATGTGACAATTAAATGCACTCGCCCGTATTAGTAATATTTCGTAAGACTTTTACAGTCGCTAGTGTACTCGTTACGCACACTCTGAAGGATAGCACAATTTAATGTGTCACTCCCAATTAATCTGAAACGAAACATGGATGTATTCGTTACTCCGTCTACAACGAGTGGATTTCTCTTTTCTACGAGTTCCACCGAAAGTTACTCCGTCTACAACGAGTGGATTTTTCTTTTCTACGAGTTCCACCGAAAGTTAAGGAAAAATGGCTGCCACGGCCGCCATCTTTGTGCTCGCAACTTGTGCTTAGCAGAAGAAAATTTTTTCTTTCTTCTTTTTAAAAAAACACATTCACTTCAACTTTCGGTATCTCTCTATTCCATTCTCGTCGCCACTGTAATAACTTACCAGTTTACTCTATTTTCCGGCGTTCAATAATAAGATATTAATTATGCTACTGCATATGCGATCGCTTTAATCCACCTTGCCAGTCTCACACTCGATATACAACTAAACTAAATACTACTCGCTACCCCAGCATCGCCGTTTCACACATTCACACTCACATTGCTACAGGTCACTACATGGACAAATATCGATTTTAATTTTGTTCGGAAAGTCCCGTTCGCACGTTCCATTTTTTTGTCTTAAGGAAAACAGGATCTTTTTTTACAACAAAAAAAATATTGACCACATATTTTATTTTAATTATCTCGCTTAAGCATAAATTAGCATTTCTTGCAAATTCTGAACACCAAAACGATCCACATACATTAGGGTGAACAAAAAAACAAAAAGAAAAAAAAATTCGTTTTGCCCCCTCAGAAGTATTTTATTATTGATAACTTAAATTACCACATATTTTTTGTAAGGTTGTTTTAGCAATTACTAACTAGACCTAAAAAATCTATTTTTTTACCATCCTACATTCATATTTGTGTATGTAGGGAGGGGTCAAGTTGCGTCCCATACGTGCCTTAGTAATGTTATCAACAAGCTTGGCCTAGGGGCATATTCAAATTTTCGAAGTGTATGTTGACAGACAATGACACATCGAAGGCTGAATGGGAGAAAACTTAATTTTAAAATACGCTCTATCTCATATGTTTTCAAATAAAGCTCTGTTTCAGAACTTTCACAGTTATACCCTATGACATTTTTTTCTGAGTGCAGTGCTTGACCCGCAAATGGCGCCTGTCTCGGCATAGAATGAGCCAATTCTTCAGACGGTAGTCTAAGCAACTCATGGATTGAAAGAACTTGGGCCCAACACTATAGAAACAGCCTGTTTAACTGGACTTATGCTAAATGATGATGGGTAAAGCCATGTGAAGTGTGCACAGGTAAAATCACTTTATCGACGATTTTGAAAACTATCGTTTCATTGGATAGTGGGCCAGACTCAAACCTCGTGCTAAAAATATTTCGTCAAAATTCGTGTCCTTGTTATTGGAGGTTGAATTTTTGATCATTTTCAGATCATGATAATATTGAAAAATTATTTTCTCATAAACTACTGCAGATAAATCAATGCAATTTTTTTTTACTTACAGATAATTGTTTTTGCTATATTATAAGTATTTTTATGCGATCTTATTGTTTAAAAAATTATACTTTAAATCATTTTTTTTTAAACAAATAATTTTTTTTTTCGTTCTATACGATCAAAAAAATTTCAAAATATGAAAAATAACGCGTAAAACAGTCACCTTTAATAATCAAAAAAAAAAATTTTTGTCCATTCATACCATTCCAAAGATATTGCATTTTTTTGTCACCCCTTGCGATCAAATTGTTAAAATAATGATATTTAAAAAAATTTTTTTAAACAAATAACATTTTTTTTTCGTTCTGCATGTTCAAAAAAAATTGAAAATAAATCAATTAGTGCGAAAAACGGTCATCTTTGGTAATAAACAAATTTTTGTCCTTTCATACCAATCCACAGATTTCTTATTTTTTTGGCACCCTTTGCGCTCTCCCAATTCGAAAAATTATGCAATTCAGATTCAAGATGAAATCCAGGCACACCATTAGTCAAAGACTCAAGTAACCATACACCCTTACGTAATTTACTATCGTGCTGATGGTGTTCTACATCACTTATGTTTTGTGATTATATCGGAAAAACTGACTCATGATTCAAGTTCAGCTCACTTGTTCAATACAAGACTTGCGAATTATATGAAAACAAATTTGGGTCCAGGAATGTAAAAAAATTGTTCTATTACTCTGACGGAGCCGCAGCGCAATACAAAAATAAATTTAACTTTTTAAATTTATATAATCACGAAGAAGACTTTGGAATTGCAGCTGAGTGGAACTTTTTCGCGAGATACCACGGTAAGGGAGCTTGCGATGGGGTGGGGGGCACTGTCAAAAGGCTGGCACGAAAAGCAAGTATGCAGCGTATTGCGGAAAATCACATACGCGATGCTCGAAGTCTTTTTGAATGGGCAGAAAATGCGTTTCAGGCAAGAGATTTCGATTTTTGCTCCCAAGTGGATCACGACGCTCATGAAAAGAAATTTCAAAATCGCACAAGTAAAGCCATAGCAATAAAAACACACGGCAATTCCCTCATTCTCAACCAATGTTTAACAAAAAGATTCGAAGTCAAATTTTCTCAAGTGATGAATCAAGTGTGGAAAATATTATTTGCATGTAGGCAACGTAAAACAAAAAATTACTCTGAACAGTTTTGAATCCATTTTGTACAAGTTATGGTGGAATATGTCAGGTTAATTTGTAACAAACATATTGTTAAATATGTATGTATGTACCTATGAATCGAATATGTAGGTTTACGTATTGTGAAACAATTACATTTTTTCCTAATATCTTACAACTAATAAAGATATAAAATATAGACTTAAAATCGTTATCCCTTTTTATTATTTCCTATGCTCATACATTCTGCTAAATGTAGATATGTATGTATGTTATAATTGAAAATAGCTTGATAACAACGACCAATGCAGAACACTATTGTTCAGCACACCACCCAACGGTCTATGTGCAACGCATAGGGAGAGCGCAAAGGGTGACAAAAAATAAGAAATCTGTGGATTGGTATGAAAGGACAAACATTTTTTATTACCAAAGATGACCGTTTTTCGCACTATTTGACATATTTTCAATTTTTTTGAGCATGCAGAACGAAAAAAAAATGTTATTTCTTTAAAAATTTTTTTTTTAAATATCATTATTTTAACAATTTGATCGCAAGGGGTGACAAAAAAATGCAATATCTTTGGAATGGTATGAATGGACAAAAATTTTTTTTTTATTATTAAAGGTGACTGTTTTACGCGTTATTTTTCATATTTTGAAATTTTTTTGATCGTATAGAACAAAAAAAAAAATTATTTGTTTAAAAAAAACTGATTTAAAGTATAATTGTTTACACAATAAGATCGCATAAAAATACATATAATACAGCAAAAACAATTATCTAGTCTAGTTCCTTAGCAGGAACGAAATTGCAATCACGGTAGCTGGTATTGTTTGTTTGTGAGTTGTTGCTCAGTTTGTTCGTTAATAACAAAAAATAGAATAATTTAAGAAAATAAATTATTCGATCGGTCAAATAGTCCATGAAAAATTTTCTACAATTATCTGTAAGTAAAAAAAAAAATTCATTGATTTATCTGCAGTAGTTTATGAGAAAATAATTTTTCAATATTATCATGATCTGAAAATTATCAAAAATTCAACCTCCAATAACAATAACAACGACATGAATTTTGACGAAATACTTTTAGCACGAGGTTTGAGTCTGGCCCACTATCCAATGAAATGACAAGTTTCAAAATCGGCGGGGTTTTGAAAAAAAAAAACCAAAATTTTGTGCATACTTCACATGGCTCTACCCTGTTAATAACAGCTCCTAAATGGACGTGTCGGCTAAGCACTGCTGCAACAATGGAAAACAAATGCTGTAGAAAAGTGTTCTTGCTACTTAACCCAGTTACGGGTCACATAACCGGCGTCTGGTGAGGCATTTAGCCATGAGGAGCCTCAAATCTACCTAACGACTAGGTAGTAAAAGCCGCTAATTGTCGCAAGTCATAACACAAACAGAAATATGAAATTGAAACTTTTGTTTTAAAAACCCATTTTTACCTTCAACTCCATGCAAATCCACCTTATGCTTGTATAAAGCTGAATACCTACATATATACTAACTCAAAGACTTGAACCTTATTTGCATATATGTATGTATGTACTGGGTTTTACGATGAATGAACTCATCGACTTATTGAAAGTGGCAGTAGGCAAATATAAGTCATTTTAAATCACAAATGGTAACAATGTGATATTCAACTCTACATTCCTATTTACTTACATCCGTCACTTGTTGTTACGTAGGAATATTTTGCGTCAAAGTATTGCCCCTCATGGTCATTTAACACAGTGAACCGTTAACGAAAATTTGCACTGCATAAGTTCAATGAAGCTGTTAAGTCTCGATCTATTCACCGCCATTCATCTAAGAGCGGCAAGCTTTGAATTCAATCAATGATCCAGGTCGGTTGATCGTGCACTTTGAAATTTTGCTATTTTCGTTGGGGTGGGGCCAATAGCCAAGACTGAGTGAATAGCAGTGTAAAAACAAAATACCACTACTTAATCATTATAAAAATAACCGTTATTGAAAAGTGCTAAATAAATACATTTGGGTAACTTAATGATTCGAAATAAAATCAAAATTATTTTGAAAAGTGTTTATTAATAAATATTAGAATGGCCATGATAATGACAGTGAATTGACATTTGCGGAGAGTTGTAGCTTTGTAAATATGTTTCTACTTAAATGATTCGCTGTTCGACACCGCTTAGGTGGCTGTAATGTTTTTGATCTCGCAGGGCTGTTTTGATTTATGCTTTTGACGCTTTTCGTTTGCTTTCTGGGCACATCTCCACATGTTTGTGGTGTTGTTTTGTAGTTATTATCCCCACAACCACAACATCGTAAATAATTATTCCAGCATAACTGCAAATCAAAGGGAATTATTTTTAGGGCTAATCGTTTTTATGTTTTGCATGGAATAAAAATAGAGTTCAACAACCACTTACAACTTTATCAGAGAATTTCTGTCTACATACTTAATCCAAGTACTCCTCACTAGATCGTCGTTTTCTATCATTCAATAATTATTTTCTTTTCTTCAAACTTTCGATATTCTGAATTTTATGATACAATTTTTGGATGCTCATGTCTGTTGCTATTATTTCAAGGTCTTCGTCCTCATATTATATACCTTTTATGAACATGAAATGGTATTTTAACTTTGGTCCGATGTTTGTAATTAAATATGATCAGGACGAGTTTATTTGTGACTGTTTGAACGCAAACTAGTCCATTTTTTCTTTAGAGATATCTGGCCACCAGTTTGTGTGAGATGAATCATTTGTCGGAACCAGCTAGATCGGACCAATATTTTACGTATGTTAAGGAGGCTATTTCATTAGAGGCATTTAAAGAAAATTTTTCCCTGGAATGACAATTGGAAAGATTTACAGGGTTGCCACATATCTTAATGATTTGTAAATAACTGGGACGAATGCATGCGGAATTAGTGAGGTCAGGCATACCTTCCCGGGAGTGTATTCTATATCCCTTAAATTACCAGGGAGAAAGGAATCGCTGTGAACATTCTCTGGTGATTCGCGGCTCCATGTCTTATTTCAATTAATTCTTGATCAAGCTCATACATTTTAAAGAACAATAAATAAATAGCTACATCTGTATATTTATAAGTAATTATACATACTAGTATCGCCTGTGATCGAAAATTCGACCAATAAAATTTAGTGTCGGTGACTTGAGGGGGTCGTGGGGTCGCTAGCCCCGTACCCCTATCCTTAAATTTCGGGGACGACCCTGAAAATATACCGCCTATACCTCAGTTTTTTCAATTTCCTTTCCATCGGTGCATATTTCATTCAAATCAGTCAAACGGTTCGCTCACAGGAGGTTCCTAAAGTTTTTCATGTGGCGTATTTATATATACAAGATAGATTCCTGAGTTAACCGATATGGTATGACTTATAAAAAGCTGACAAGCCAAATTCTATTTAAACCAAATAAGTCTGTGAAGTGTCAAAAGGTTGTCAGTTTCCATTTTTTTAGATATCAGAAAAAAAGTATTAAGATTTTACAATTAAAATAATCGAGATATGTAGCATGTAACGCCGATAAAGATACTTACAGTTTATCGGCGTAATATAGCTAAGTATTTGCGTACTTTGAATAGTGAATATATGTGTGCTTACGAACCATGCTATAGTCGATTCGCAACAGTCAACAAATTATATTTAAAAAAACGTTATATTTCGATATTTTACTTTGGCAAATGCGAAACTATTGTGTGTGGGATGTCAAACTGGTTTCAGCACTCAGACAAATATTTACTAACTGGTTAGTTTCAAATACGTACAATCGATTGTATATGGAAATGGCTGCATACTAAATACATGCAAATTTACAAACATAAGAACCAAGCAGTGAAACGCCGAACTAAACAGAACCTGAACTTCTGATTGAAATGAAACTAGTCCAAAAATTACAAGAGTTGTACCAAATACAAGCCTAAATGGTCTGATAATATCTTTATAACTATATTAACTACTCGAGGATAAAGTGGGCGTTGCACCTCCCATACAGATGGTATTTTTCGTTCTGCAAGTCTCTTTAAGCCCTCATGGTAGGCATAGGGAGGGGTGTAGGGATAGGTATATCGATAATAGGAATAGGGATAGGGATGGGGTAGGGGTCCCGTACGATATGTCGAAAAAAAGGTCGAATTTCTAAGACCGAATTTCAAAAAATTATACTATACCGAAGAGATTTTTGACCGAAAAAAAAAAATGTCGAAAAAATGCAAATGACCGAAAAAGGTCGAAATTTGGATGCTTAATGTAAAACTTCGGAAATTTGGGTTTAACAACGTGTTTTATGACAGTATACAATTATTTATCACTTCCTTACCTCTTATCAAGAACTTTTCAACCATTTTCCAATACAAAGCCTATTCAACTTTTCCCCTTGTTAGAGGTAACAACAGAAATATTCTCAGACATTTTCGGGCTACAAACTGCACTGCATGACTTATGATTTGTGCTTATTAAAAGCATAAAACTAACCATTTGGTAATGATCATTTTGAGAAAGTTACCGTTATCTAATTGAGCTAAACTATGCTGGAGACACCAATGGCAAAAATAAATCGATGTGTCTTTGATGCGAAGTCTATGTACATTTGTTTCGCTATATATGTACATCGATGCTTCGACTTGGTTAGTAGTTTTCTAATATGTGTATATTTCTTTAATTACGTGCATATTTTTGAACAAGAAAAAGATGTTGGTCCAATTTACTTTTGTTTTTGGACAAGTGAGAAACCGAAATAACGTTTAAACGTTCAAAACTTCACAATTTTTATAGAAACATCGACGTATCGATATATCAAATATTTACGTGACTATAAAAGTCGCCAAAAATCGAAATTTTTCTGACATCTTTAAACCGTAGATTCGTTTCTGAGAGATTGTTGTTAATTATATTGAGAAGAGCTTAAGAGTTTGTGTTTGTAACTTTACCGTCAGGTTTTATATTTGCTTGCAAGAGCTATTACAAAACACTAAAAAAAAATAATACTCAACATTAATATATGTATAAGATGTAGAAACAATGTAATGAATGATGTGTAAAATTCGAGTGAATTTAACACATCATTCATTACATTGTTTCTACATCTTATATTTTTTTTTCGACATTTTTTTCGAGACATTTTTTTTCGACCTTTTGTGTTTTCGGCAAATTTTTTTTCGACATTTTTTTTCGACATTTTTAGTTTCGACTTCTTTTTTTTCGACATATCGTACCAGACCAATGGGGTAGGGATAAGAATATCGATAATAGGAATAAGAATAGGGATAGGGATAGGGATAGGAGTACTAGTTGTAAGGTTATTTAGAATAAGTTGGTTTGACTGCAGAGTAAAAATGAACAAGCTCAAGTAGACATGTATCCATAAACATACGAATATGTACATATGTATGTGGAACAAATACATTTGGTTCTTGGACTTGTGGTTGTTGTGGGTGGGCATTATTATAGCCAGACATACGTAAGAACATATAAGTTTCTACCTATAAGCACATTAGGGTCCGCCAAAAAAAGAAAAAACCAAAAACCAGTTACAAATGGAATATCATTCATGTTTGGCATATTGAACGGTCTACAAACAACTCGAATGTACTTTCTCTTAAAATCCTTTCTTTTTTGGCCTACCCTAATGTTTTATTTTGCCCTATGTATATATTTTTATTTACGTACTTCCATACAACACATGCATACATTTACCTACCGCTACATGTAAGCACAAATGATTTGGTAGCGATCCGAATATCGCGATAATTTTGAAAACGAACTTGGCAACGAAATAAAGTTAACATTTTATGGAAAAGAGAAACACAAAAGCCAAGCAAGTCAACTTAGGCCCGGTTTTTCAGTGCAAGTTTAAACCTCAGTGCGGGTTTAAACTAAGTTTAAACGGCCGACTTGTATGAGACAAACTCTAGTCAACTTTGTCTGTGGTTTAAGCTTGCACTGAAAAACCGGGCCTTAGAGATCCAAATATCGCAAAGTAAAGCTATGTATATGGCTAGACGCATGAAATGTTTATTCTAACCGCTCAACAAAGATCAGCAGTCAGTTTGAAGCACAATAGTGATCAAATCTTTACCCTTTCGATTTCCGTCATGCATACTGCTGTCGGTGATAAAACAATTTTATGGGCCAGGCCATTAATTGCCAGGACTGCATCGACGTTTCCGCAAAACTCGGTAACTCTCACAAGTGCATTGATTTCCGATGAAATTTTCACTTCAATATTTCAAGAATCAAACCTCGTACCCACTCCTTATCCATAAATAATCGTAAGGTCCATCATATCATCTGTTGTCAGCGTTTATGATTACAAACCTTCTAAAAGGACGAATAACATACATATGTATCTATATCTAGTTCTGTGGTGTAATTTTTATGGTCCTGAAATTGGTAAATTTAGGAAAAATCCTTCCATTGAAATTCATCTCTACCTCATATAAAGTTTTTGCATATGTACATATTCAAAACAGACAAAAAGTTCTATCAGACATCGTCTGCATTTCAATGTCAATGACATGAACACAATGATAAATTTCATATGCATCAATGGAAGTTCACATCACCATGTATAAATCTGAATAGTTTTCATAAGTCAACAGGCAATACATCCGTACGCACGAATACACATGCCGGCAAAGGAGTGAACTAGTATAGTGGGTGAACCTGATGATTTTATGACATATCAACTATTATGTCCTTTACCGTTGCTGTGTCAAAATGACGAGTGACTCATTAGAAAATACGTGCATTCTTTAGGGATTTTATCTCGAGTCACGCTTTTGTGACGTTCAAGTTTACTTTAGATAGCTCGACAGCTATCACTTAAAAAGTTTATTTAAAGAGTTTAATCGGTATTGCAGTTTCCACTTTGTCGTAGGTGGCACTGTTAACTCCACTTCTGCTAAGGTGAGTCGACCCGAAGATTCTAATACCGCAAAGTGCGATACTTGTCGATGGGTACCCACTACTTTGGACTAGCTAAGTAATTGAGAAGTAAAGCCCTTCCTCTTTGAAATCTTGCGAAGCTCTTGAAGTATTCGAGAAAAAAGTTCTCTTGAAGATATATGGCCCTTTCCTGCTATGCCATTACTTTTTCACCGCGGTCGCCGTGGTGTAGCGGTTAAGTGTTCGGCGTTCTACACCAAGTCGTGGCGTATCAATGTCCGGCAAAAGTAACATCAAAAATTATTTTTCTATACGGGGTCGAAACTCGGCAGTAGTTTGGCAAACTCTCCGGCTGTATTTCTGCCATGAGAAGCTTCTCAGCATAAACTCATTTGCTTTGCAAGTGCCGTTCGGAGTCGGCAAAAAACTGTAGGTCCCGTCAACTTGTAGGAAAAAACTCAAAAGTAACACACCACAAGTTGGAAAGAGGAGCTCGACGAAAATCTAGTTAGAGGTTATGATAACCTGTTGGTATATCGCCGCCATTAGTTTTTTTTCTTTTAATATTCCTCCCCGCTCTTGGTATGGAAATTCGTTTATTGGGCTCTTAAGCTTTCGGCAGAATCAGTCCGTCAATACGTCATGTACGTGACGTACGTCGTGACAAAACGTACGTGCCGCACAGGGATGGCATATAGCGATTGACGTACGTCATGTTGAACTACACAGATATGTCAACAAAGTAATTAGCGCAAAACGAAAATTATTAAAAAAAAACATAACAAATGCAAAATTTCGGTTAAAAACATGGAAAATATTAAAAAATTACTTTGGTTAAATTTGCTTTTTCACAAATTTCACAAACGCGTTGTCAAATTGGCGGTAAAATTGATTTTGACATTTGTCACGCAGCTGCGGTCCGTCAAAATAGAAAATTGGCAAAGGTAGCCGGATCCGTTGACTGATACTTTGTCAATCTAGCGTTTTACATGCAAAATACACACATCCTACTCGGCTGTCAGTTTCTTCCTTTTCCGGCAAGTACGTGACGGACTGATTCTGCCGAAAGCTTTAAAGATATGAAATTCTCTTTTGTTTTGTCTTGTATGTGATAAAATTTAGTTATTTTCTTTCACTTGCATGAGTGGCGAGAAGAAATATAACTCGGCGGATTTCTGGATGTTCGCTATCACGTTACTAACGTGCTCAAATGAGCGTGAAAAAGTGTCAAGAGTAATTAGCTGTGCATTTTGGAAGTAAGCGTGATGGTCAAGTTCAACTAACGCTATAATTAGGATGGAAGCATTTCCTTGAAACAACAGACCAGTTTCCCTATTTTTAATTTACTTAATAGTCTTATAGTACATTTAGGTAATTAGGTTCAAGTGGCTGCCGCAGAGGCACACCTAGGCCAGTATTAAAAGGCCAGTTGTGATACCACCAACACTAGGAAAGTCAGTTCCGGGACCCTGCCATATGGAAAATCCCGGTATTAACGGAATTCTCCACATAGCAGAATCCCGGGACTGACCCTCCTATACCGACACCCTTACTCCTCCTCTCCTCGAACCATTTAGATGACTTGATGAAGGCCATCAGGTCCTTTATGTCCAGCTCCGTGACCTGGCGTAGGCTGACCAGGAAGGGAACTCCCAAAAAGTGCATTCTCGCGCCACTTAAAGCCGATCAGTTGCAGATGAGGTGCTCCACCGTTTCCTCCTCCTCATCATCCTTACAACTCCTACAGCATCGTCGGTAGGGCACACCAAGTCTTTCTGCGTGCCTACCAATGAGGCAGTGCCCAGTTAATACGCCTATTAATATGGAGATTTCTCTTCTCCTTAGGGCATAAACTTGTCTTGATATTTTATGATCCCATTTCGGCCAGGTTTCTTTGGATATCCGGCATCCTGGAGATTGCAGCCATCTTTCGTTGGCTTGGCGGAGTGTGTACTCCTTCAGCATAAGCTTGCATGTGGTAAACGGCATACCTAAGCGCTCTTTATCGCGAAGAACCTGCTTGGTCGTGCCCTGCCTCGCAAGTTCGTCTGCCCTACAATTTCCCTCAATGTCCCTATGCCCCGGGACCCATGTGAGGTTAACGCGATTCTGTTGGACCATCTCTTGTAGAGATCGACGACAGCTGAGCGTCAGTTCAGAGTTGAACGAGTAAGAGCCAAGGGATTTGATGGCCGCCTGGCTGTCGCTGAATATAAAAATGTCCTGTCTGATAGTGTGTTGGCCTATCCAAGCCGCGACGTCCATGATTGCTGATACTTCAGCCTGGAAGACACTGCAGTGATCAGGTAGTCTGAAGGAGAGCTCAAGGTTCAGATCCTTTGAATAAACCCCTCCCCCAACTCTGCCGTCTAACTTCGAGCCATCAGTATAAATGGAAGTGCCGCCATGAGTGACGGGACTCCGATCCATGCTCTCCCATTCTTCCCTGCTGGGAATGTTGATTTTAAAACCGCTATCTCCGACTGTTGTGGTCGCACAGCGATCTGTGCTCAGCGGAAGAAAGCTATAGGATCCCAAAATACAGGCGTGTCCAGTAGTGCTTGCGCCCCAGCCGGACGTTTCCCTTAGACGCAGAGCCGATGCTGCTGCTACTCGGTGCCCTTCCAGATCGAGTGGAAAAATGCCAAGAATGGCCTGAAGTGCTTCATTGGGCGTTGTTCTTAACGCACCGCTTATACAGATCATGCAAGATCTGTGTACTTTACCTAGCAGATTAAGGTTTGTTGCCTTGCTCAGCGCAGGACACCATACCACAACTCCATAGAGCATGATTGGTCGAATGATTGCAGTGTAGATCCATTTGCATATTTTGGGGCTGAGCCCCCATTTCTTTCCAATGGCTCTTTTGCACGTGTAGAGTGCAATACACGCTTTCTTCTGGTGCTGAAGAACATTCTCCTTCCAGGTTAGTTTCCTATCCAGAACTGTGCCCAAGAATTTGGCTTTGTCAGCCAAGGTTCCATAGAAGCGGGGAGAGAACACCACCCTGAGGCGTTCCCCTTGTGACATAGCGCGATAAGTCAACCGAGCCCAGTGATGAAACTATTCGTCTACCCCTTAGCAGTTGATCACTAAGTCCAATAAGAGACCTGCTTATGCCCAGACTTGTTAAAGCGGTGTTTATAGCATCAGGGCTTATGTTGTTGAAGGCTCCTTCAATATCTAAAAAGGCCACAAGACAGTACTCCTTTTCATACAGCGATTTTTCAATAACAGAAACTAGGCTGTGAAGCGCAGTTTCTGTAGATTTCCCTTTGGTGTATGCATGCTGATAGCTACAGATCAGGTTGCTATCAATAGTAGAGGAGAGGTAGTCATTTATTATCCTCTCGAAGTTCTTGAGCACAAAGGATGAGAGACTGATCGGCCTATAGTCCTTGGGCTCGTAATGAGACGCCTTCCCCGCCTTAGGAATAAACACTACCGTGGCACTTCTCCAGGAGCACGGAATGTAGCTAAGAGCCAGGCAGGCTGTATAGAGAAATACCAGCCATTTGGCTGATGTCTCCAGCGTGTTTATGAGTTGTGCGGGAATAATCCCGTCTGGCCCGGCAGCCTTGAACGGTTCGAAGCTTTTAACCGCCCACCTAACCTTTTCCTCCGTGATGGGTATGTGTACAGCCAGGTTTGTTGTAGGTGCTAGGGGTTCCTCATGCAAGTTCCCTGGGAAGTGCGTATTCAAGAGCAGCTCTAGGGTTTCCCTCTCCGTGCTGGTCCAGGATCCGTCAGGTTTGCGCAAATAGCTTGTGGCTGTTTGAGTTTTTGAGAGCACTCGTCTAAGTCCCGCTGTATCGTCGACATTTTCGACTCCAGTGCAGAAATTTCTCCACGATACTCTCTTCGCCTGCCTCAGAGCTTTTTTGTAGGCCCTGAGTTTAACTTTATATTCGAGCCATTGATTCTCCGTGCCAAGGCTCTTGGCCTTATTAAATTGTGTCCTACATGATTTACGGAGCGAGTCCAGGTCGTAGGACCACCAATGCGGCCTATGTTTACCGCGTGGTTTTGGCACTCGGCAAGCCTGCTCTAGGGCATTCGAGAGCGCCGTTGTAAAGGTCTTTACCAGATCCTCCAACTCCCCTACTGATGAGGGGGCTTGTGGGGGCAGTGCTGGCAAGTCCCTAGATAGTATTTCATTGTGTAGCTGCCAGTTAGTGTTACGTGGGTTGCGTTTCACAACCGGCTGCTCAACAGAAAAGTCTAGAACTAATTCTACGTACCGGTGGTCGGAGAATGAGTGTTCATCGAGACCGCGCCATTTTCTGACCCACTCATAAGCGCCTTCGCTGCAAATAGTGATATCTATGACCTCCCTACGGGTTTTAGTAATAAACGTAGGTTCGTTACCCACGTTGCAAACTACCAGGTTAGTTGTTAACAAATAATCAAACAACGACTCTCCTCTAGCATTGATATCGGAGCTTCCCCACTGGACGTGTTCTTCGGCGTCGTAGGGCATATAGACCGATGCCATCGTCAGACTGGTACTGTCGACTGTTAAACTGGCAGCTGTAACGTCACCATTGGTATAGTTGGGCAAGAGAAAGGCATTCAGCTCAGACTTAACCAAAATACAGGCTCTAACCCTGCCCCCCTCGCTGGCTTGGATTAGCTTAAAACCCTTAGTCCCCAAACCGCAAATCCTTGAGCTGTTGACCCAGGGTTCTTGGATGAGGACCACATCTATGTCGCTTTTAGAGAGACGACTGATTAAAGCAGCCGAGGCTGCTTTAAATTTGTGCAGGTTTATCTGAATCACCACCAAGATGAGAGCGCTCAGACTTCCCTGCCACCGCCGTATCGTCGAGTTCCACCTCGTCTGGAGGAGTATCTTTTAACGACGATTTGTTCACACCACGATTTGGCGTAGCCGAGATCCTACTAACTGTGGCAGTATTGACATTGGTGCGCTCAGGACTAGCTGCTATC
The DNA here is from genome assembly GCA_964058755.1 of Campiglossa producta. Taxonomy (NCBI): domain Eukaryota; kingdom Metazoa; phylum Arthropoda; class Insecta; order Diptera; family Tephritidae; genus Campiglossa; species Campiglossa producta. The sequence goes on along the minus strand of CAXKVI010000005.1, from coordinate 61,035,376 downwards.
ACTGTGACGTTGAGGTCTTCCCCTTCCAGCAGGCTGTCTCCCATCTCCGAGCTGTTCACTGCTCCTTCGCCATTTGACGTGGCAGATACCATACTTTCCGAGTCGGACATCTCCGACTCCTCTACCGGCACTGCGATGTCCGAGCCCTCCGGTGCAGCCGAAATAGCAGCGCGCTGTGCATCACCGCGGTATACGTGGATCACGATCTGACCCATGCCGTAGTGCACTCGTCCATTGCACCGTTTAAGGGGCTCGGTGCTTCCTTAGTCAAGGTGAAGACCACTTGCCTGTCAGGCCCTACCGCATCCTCGACCAGATTGACACCCCAGTCCTGCGTCGGGAGAGACGGGTTCATGATCCTCAGCATCCTGAGAATTCTCTCAGGTTCAGCAGGGATAGCAGGAATCCACGCTCTTGCCCTTGGCCGAGCCGGGATGTCCTTCCAGTCGACTACCTCGATTCTTGCCCCTTGGTAGATCTCACCCAGGCTTGCAGCTGCTGCCTTGTACACCTCTCTGAAGTTGGCAAGACAACTTTTACGTGGCAAAAAAGTAACTAGTGGATAATTTGCCGTAATTTATACGTAAATTATCCGTGAAAACAAAAATTTTGCCATGGCCGTATTTTGGAAAATATTGAGTGGCACGCCAACTTCATGTGAAGTTAGCGTGCCACCCTTGAAAAACTACCTTAGGGACCTGCTAGAGAAAAAATGTTTGCACGTGATTTTGCCGTAAATTAGCCGTAACTTAGTGGCATATTTGGAAAATTAAAAAAAAAAAAATTTTTTTTTTTGTTAGTGCACCGCCAACTTCACATGAAGTTAGCGTGCCACCTTTGAAAACCTATCTTAGAGACCAGCTAAGGAAAACATATTTGCACGTGATTTGGTCGTAAATTATCCGTAATTAATCTGTGAAATCAAAAAATTTGTCGCGGACGTATTTTGGAAAATATTGAGTGGCACGCCAACTTCATGTGAAGTTGGCGGTGCACTAACAAAAAAAAAAAATTTTTTTTCAATTTTTAAATATGTCATTTAATTACGGATAATTCACGGCAAAATCACGTTCAAATATTTTTTCCTTAGCTGGTCCCTAAGGTAGTTTTTCAAAGGTGGCACGCTAACTTCACATGAAAATACAAAAAATACGTCCGCGACAAATTTTTTGATTTCCCAGATTAATTACGGATAATTTACGACAAAATCACGTGCAAAGGTTTTTATCCTAGCTGGTCTCGAAAGTAGTTTTCCAGAAGTGGCACGCTAACTTCATGTGAAGTTGGCGGTGCACTACCAAAAAAATTAATTTTTTTTTTTTTTTAATTTTCCAAATATGCCACTTAGTTACGGCTAATTTACGGCAAAATCACGTGCAAACATTTTTTCTCTAGCAGGTCCCTAAGGTAGTTTTTCAACTTCATGTGAAGTTAGCGTGCCACTCAATATTTTCCAAAATACGGCCGCGGCAAAATTTTTGTTTTCACGGATAATTTACGTATAAATTACGGCAAATTATCCACTACGGCAAATCCTTACGGCAAATTATCCCTGTGGCCAGGTCGTGAGACCACTGCCACAGACGTTAAAGACTTGGTTTCGGTACCGGCACTTACTAGGACTTAAGCATCAGCCGTTGTTGGCTTCACTGTGTTTGTATCGGTACTTACTTTGGGGATTGCCCCCTTGTTATCCAGAGCTAATCGGCCCGTAGTTGCCATCGCTGTCGATCTCTCGGCTGATAAGGAAATGGAGTTTGTCCTCCGACGTTGCGTTCTCGCTTGCTCCAGCATTTTCCTCCTCTGCTGTGCAGTATACATTGTTGTATCTTTAGTTTTAGGGTTTTTGTTATTATTTATCATCTTGTTCGTACGACCCCTCGCCGGGCAAGGCCAGTTTAGGGTCAAGGGAAGAGTAAGGGGAATGTGTCGTCCGCCGCGGCAGAGCCCCATACCGCGGTAAGGCCATAGTTACTCTCCGAGGCGGCCCGGTATCAGAGAGGCTCCGTTCGATTACAGCCACGATTTACCTCCCGGCTGCAAACGTCCAATGGCCACGTGGTCGCATAACACCCTGGATTGGGAGGGGGAAGATCTTAGTCGTCACGCCAAAGAGGCTTGGCTTCTCTCGTGATGTAGTATCGGTGGCGCTATGATCACAAGGGCAACGTAGCCCTGTGGCTATCGACTTAAGCCCTTGTGCCGCGGCAAGGTGTCCACCCTTCACGAGGGTACATTTACACCGCACCAAAATTGTCGAAAAATTGTAAATTTTGCGCTTTTTTCCATACAAATCTCATTTTCCAAATTTGCAATTCCATCACATTTGACCTCATTTTCCGAACAATACAATCCACAGTTCCTCAAAATTGCAACCCTGCGGGTGTTCCCATTAGGGATTGTCCAGCAAGAACCTTAATGGGTAATTGACGTGTGATAACTTCTGCACTATGCATAGCTGTAAATAACAATTTCAACTAGTTTTACTTTTCTTTTATTATTACTCTACAGGTGTTTAAATCATCACGGTAATGCATTTTCTTTCGGTAGCTTTTTGTCCTGGTAGAAGATTATTGCAGGTGAAGCTAAATGCAAATTTGCCAGTGTAAACGGCTCATTTAAATTCGCTAAATTTGGTGCCGTGTAAATGTACTATTATGAAAAATAACATTAATATGAAAACTTTTTCCTTAATTTGGGTTCATGTTCCGAAAATTTAGCCATTAAATCTAAATTTCCCTGATATAGATACGTAAGTAATGGTTTCCTTGAAAAGCGATCCGTCGCTCAGTGGCTCAGCCGCGGAAAACATTCTTTTTATGAATATCTAATTGTTCAAATATAAACTATGCATTATTACTTTTCATGAAGTTGTTTTTTTTTTTTTTATAAAATGATATCAGAAGTAAGAAAAATGTTATTCAAATAAATTTGTTTAGAACTTTTGGTATTTGTTTCCATTAGCTAACTACTAATAAATTAGCTAAAATTATGGGAGATAGCTCAAAAGACGCGTTTTGGCCTCAGGATCACGAATCCGGAAGCGCTTTTTACGATACCAAAATTGGGGCGGAATCCATGGTATTTATGTGCGAACATCTTTATAAAAAAAACCCTGGGCTACGCCATCCCAAGTCCGGGTGGTTGCCTGAACCGTGGCTGGCGCCACTGTACGCATTTTTTCGCACGTTTTTGGGTACAGCCTAATAAAATTGCAACAACCAAATAAAACTTGCAACTTTGACTGCAAATATCTATCTCTTCAGAGAAGCAAAATATTAAAAAAGCGCTTCCGGATTCCTGATGCTGAGGCCAAACCCCGTCTTTTGAGCCCTCCCCCATAATTTTAGCTCATTTATTAGCAGATGGGTGCTAAAGAAACCAAATAACGAACTTTTGCTTATTTTAGCTATATACTATAACTTTTAAAAGTGCATGAAAATATAGCAAAAACCAGTGCAATCGATCAACAATTAAAACAAATATAGCGCGGCAAAAATTATACTTCATAAATGCTACCCTTGGTACTTTGGATAGACGAAAAGTTTGTGTGCCCAGCCTGCTACACCTTCTGACTAAAGTTTTGAATATTTTCTATCACTTCTTGAAAAAGCATTTTGCCCACATTTGCCCCCCTTCACGTAAACTTTATTTAATGACGATAAGTCACTTAAAACTTTCATAAAAGTGATAAAATGTTACCGTATTACGCAGCGGCGTAGCGTCATGCCTTGGCGTATCAAACGTATGAAATTTTATTTGGAGGCCCCTAGAAAGGGTAACGATTTCTCACAAAATAAAAATGCAAATAATTAAGAGAAATCTATTATATATAAATGCGCAATGTTTAAAGGTTTTCTCCCTTTTTTGCAATAACCAGGGTGTGCGACAACAAACCACAACAACAAACAAAAAATAATTATAATATGATTTGGAATTCCCACCACTACAAGTGCTAAACACGCATTCACTTTATAGAGCCGCTGTTATGTGTGTATGTAGGTATGACCACTTGCATTGTTGTGTTTGCATTCATTGCAGTTGGGGAGAGTCCGAGTGTGAGTTCTTTTGTTGGCAAACATGAGCCCGTCAACTTTATTGAGTGAAGAAAATCTGAGAGTGGGTATTCATGCTTGCTCAGACATGATGTTTTGAAAAAAAAGCACAAATAAGCCAGATCATGCACAAGGCCCTTCGTGGCTAGGCTTAGTGAAATAAAATAAAATGCAAAATGGATAAAATTGAAAAAAAAAGTAAAATAAGAAATAGAAAAGCGATTGAAAGTAAAAAAAAAGAAATTTGTTGGAAATGAAAGGAAAGGAAATAATATAAAATAAATAAAAATAAAACAAAATGAAATAAATAAAATATAAAGGAAAGGAAAGAATGGGAAAGGAAAGGAATGGATAAAAGGAAAATAAAGGTAATTCAAGGTAAGGAACGGAAAATATTAAAGAAAAATCAAAGGCAAATAAAGGTAGGGAAAGGAAAGGAATGGAAAAGAAAAAAGGAAGGGAAGAAGGGAAATGTAATGTAGGTAAAGGAGTGGAAGAGAGAAGCAAATAGAGAAAGACCAAGAAAGGAAAGAAGAGAAAAAGAAAGGAAAGAAAAGTCAGCGAGGAGGAAGGTATGGAAAATAAAGGTAAGAAAAAAAATAAAAGAAATGAAATGAAAAAAAAAAAATTATAATAAAATGAAAGGAAACTAAAGCAAAGGAAACGAAAGGAAAGAAAAGAAAAAGAAAATAAAAGGAAAAAGGAATGTAATGGAAATGGAAAGAAAGGTCAGGTAAGAAAATAAAAGAAAGGAAAATAAAAGAAAAGAACAGAAAAGAAAGAGAGAAAGAAAGAAGGGAAATAAAATGAAATGAAAGAAGAGAAAAGGAAATGAACGGAGAGGGAAGAATAAAAAAGGAAAGAAAAGAGAAGGGAAGGAAAGAAAAGCAAAAGATATAAATTGAGATGTAAGGATAGCAAAGGAAAGGAAATGAAAGCAAATAATAGCAAAGGAAAGGAAAGGAAGAAATACGTATGAAGACGAACTAAGAAGAATAAATAATTGTCAACATTGAAACTATATTACTGAATGGTGTAAAGAGGGAGGAAAAGGCAAAATGAATAGGAATGTATAGAAACCAAAAATATACAAAATATGGAAAAGAAAGGAAAATTTAAGAAATATCAAAAATGTAGGAAAATAAAATAAGGTTTTGTGGTTGAATTTCATCTTTTTTTATTCATCTGCAACTTTCTTTAACATATTTACGAACAATTCAAACTAAATATTTACTCTCCTTGCCTTTTTTTCGGCAAACTGATTTGTTAAGGTCTGACAACCGTTTCTGTCCCATCGAGGTTCGTTTTAATCAGAGCCCGAATCTTGACATCCGTGATCGTACAACTCGTCACGTAAAATTTTGTATTTCAGATTACGACTTACGTGAAGGTATTCAAATCTTTGTGAATTTAAAATAAATTACGTTTCGTTTGCTATCGGATATAATAATACCATTTCGCTTATACGACTGACGTATCACGGAATTTTCTCTCGTCTGGTTTTCGATTCGTGATCGTATGTAACGTATCGACTCCAGTTTTAATTTTGAAAAACTTCTTTCAGCAGTTGCCGTTGTAACTGGAAGGGCCAAGAATAAAAAGTAAGCTGTTATGACCTGGGAAAACTGGATGCAAGACTATTGAATTTATCAGCAATAATTCAAGGAGTTCCTTAATGGAATATATTTTTTAAATTTAAGTTTTTACGGATTTTTTTAGAGCCTTTAACTGGTCATAGAGATTAGCCGAGATGTCTTTAAGGTATTTAGCTGATAGCTTTCCGGAAGCGTTTAATATCTCTTCGCTTGAAGAGGACAACAATTTCCCTGGTCGTTATATTCGAAAATACTACCTACTCAGTTCGCAAAGGCTCTGAAATCTTTGTTTTGTTTGAGAAATGAGTATATCCAAACAGCAATAGTATATATTGACTTTGAAGTAGGATTCCGGGTCAAAAATTCTCTCATCTTCTGATAACTCATCAAAAACCGTCTCGCTATCTTTCGCCTTTAGTTTTTAAACGCAGTTGTTACACTCAAATATTTTGATAAATCTTTGGACTTATTTAGCTAACTATTGAATGAATTTTGATTTCTTAATTCACCCAGTCTTTTCAAAAGATTACTTAATAGAATACGTACTTGTTATTATTTTCATGCTGTAGGCAGCGCTTTGACCCTACTGAGCGCTACAACAACAACGTCGTACTTTCTACAACAACATCGTTCCTGGAATCACAAGAAGAATTATTATTAAACTAAGCCAAAAAAAAAAAACAGTCGCCGAAACTAGTATGCAACGCAATTAAAAAACAAGTAAGGAAAGCTGTCTTCGGCTGTGCCGAAGGCTAAATACGTTTCATGAATAAGCGTCACGATTTTCACTGTTTGATCCCCAGTACAGCCTGTGTGAATTTAACTTTAGCTCATACCGAAATTATCGGAGCTATCGATTATATGGGGACGATGTGTTATATTGGTCCAATCTCATTGATTTTTAACATCGACATTCCACATTCTAAAATAGCAACATTTACGAAATTTCACGTTCCTACCGATATAATTACAGGAGTTATCTACCAAAATCCGTTTATCGGAACAATCGATTGTATGGGGGCTATGTGAAATATTTATCCCATTTCAATGATTTTCAACATCGATATTTTACATATAAAAATAGCGATGCTTCCAAAATTTCGCGTTCCTATGTGTTTAATTACAGGACTTATAGCCCAAAATCCGCTTATCGGAATAATCGATTGTATGGGAGCTATGTGAAATATTTATGCCATCTCAATGATTTTCAACATCGATATTTCGCATATAAAAATAGCGATACTTCCAAAATTTCACGTTCCTACCTATATAATTACAGGAGTTATCTACCAAAATCCGTTTATCGGGACAATCGATTGTATGGGGGCTATGTGAAATATTTATCCCATCTCTATGATTTTCAGCATGGATATTTCACATATAGGTTAGGTTAGGTTCAAGTGGCTGCCGCAGAGGCACACTTAGGCCAGTTTTGAAAGGCCCGTTGTGATACCACCAACACAAGGAAAGTCAGTCCCGGGACCCAGCCATATGGAAAATCCCTGAGTTGTTGGGATTTTCCACATAGCAGAATCCCGGGACTGACACTCCTAAACCGCCACCGTTACTCCTCCTCGAACCACTTAGATGACTTTATGAAGCCCATCAAGTCCTTTATGTCCAGTTCCGCGATTTGGCTTAGGCTATCCAGGAACGGAACTCCCAAAAAGCGCGTTCTCGCGCCGCTTAAAGCCGGACAGTTGCAGATGAGGTGATCCACTGTTTCCTCCTCCTCATCATCTTTGCAACTCCTGCAGCATCGTCGGTAGGGCACACCTAGCCTTTCTGCATGCCTACCAATGAGGCAGTGACCGGTTAATACCCCTATCAATATGCAGATTTCCCTCCTAGTTAGGGCATAAATGCGTCTAGACCTTTTAAGACCCCATTTTGGCCAGGTTTGTTTCGATATGCGACACCCTGGGGATTGCAGCCATCTTTCGTTGGCTTGACGGAGTGTGTGCTCCTTCAGCATTAGTTTGCATGTGGCAAACGGCATACCTAAGCGCTCTTTATCCTGAAGAACCTGCTTGGTCGTGCCCTGCCTGGCAAGCTCGTCTGCCTTACAGTTTCCCTCAATGTCCCCATGTCCCGGGACCCATATGAGGTTTACGCGGTTCTGTTGGGCCATCTCCTGAAGAGATCGACGACAGCTGAGCGTCAGTTCAGAGTTGAACGTGTATGAGCCAAGGGATTTGATGGCCGCTTGGCTATCGCTGAAAATAGCGATATCTTCTCCGATAACACGTTTGCTTAACCAGGCCGCGGCGTCCAGGATTGCCGAGACTTCCGCCTGGAAGACGCTACAATGATCAGGTAGTCTGAAGGAGAGCTCAAGGTCCAAATCCCTTGAATAAACTCCTCCTCCAACTCTGCCGTCCAACTTCGAGCCGTCGGTGTATATGGAAGTGCCACCATTTGTTTCGGGACACCAATCCGTCCTCTCCCAGTCTTCTCTGCTGGGAATGTTTATTTTGAAACAGCTATCCCCGACTGTAGTAGTCGCACAACGATCTGTGCTTAGAGGGAGAAAGCTGTAAGATTCCAGAATACTGGAGTGTCCAATAGTACCCGCAGCCCAACTGGAGGTTTCTCTTAGGCGCAGAGCTGATGCCGCCGCTGACCGAAACCCTTCCAGATCAAGTGGCAAAATGCCCAGAATGACCTGGAGGGCTTCGTTGGGCGTTGTCCTTAGCGCACCGCTTATACGGATCATATTGGATCTATGGACTTTCCGCAACAGATTCAGGTATGTTGCCTTGCTCAGCGCAGGCCACCATACGACGACTCCATAAAGCATGATTGGGCGAATGATGGCCGTGTAGATCCAACTGCATACTCTAGGGCTGAGCCCCCATTTTTTGCCAATGGCTCTTTTGCAGGTGTAAAGAGCGATGCAAGCTTTCTTCTGGCGCTGAAGAACATTCTCCTTCCAATTCAATTTCCTGTCCAGAACTATGCCCAGAAACTTGGCCTTATCCGACAAGCCCAGGCGCGTGCCATCTAGTTCTGGTAGGCTTAGTGGCGGTATTTTGTACCGGTTGGTGAAGAGGACAAGTTCCACCTTCCCTGGGTTGATACTAAGTCCGCAGCGAGAGGACCACGTCGAAACTTCTCGCAGTGCTTCTTGCATCAGGTCACACAGAGTTTGTGGGAACTTGCCTCTGAATGCAATAGCTAAATCGTCTGCGTATGCCACTATCTTCCCGCCCCCCCCAGCTTGTGTCACGTAGCAACGAGTTGACTGTGAGGTTCCATAAAAGCGGGGAAAGAACACCACCCTGGGGTGTTCCCCTTGTGACATAGCGTGATAACTCAACCGTACCAAGTGAAGAAGCTATTTTCCTTCCCATTAAAAGTTCACATATAAAAATAGCAACACTTGTAAAATTTCACGTTCCTACGTGTTTAATTACAGGAGTTATAGCCCAAAATCCGCTTATCGGAATAATCGATTGTATGGGAGCTATGTGAAATATTTATGCCATCTCAATGATTTTCAACATCGATATTTCACATATAAAAATAACAATACGTCCAAAATTTCACGTTCCTACGTGTTTAATTACAGGAGTTATAGCCCAAAAACCGTTTATCGGAATAATCGATTGTATGGGAGCTATGTGAAATATTTATCTCATCTCTATGTTTTTCAGCATGGATATTTCACATATAAAAATAGCAACACTTGTAAAATTTCACGTTCCTACGTGTTTAATTACAGGAGTTATAGCCCAAAATCCGTTTATCGGAATAATCGGTTGTATGGGAGCTATATGTTATATTGGTCCGATCTTGCTGGTTCCGACAAATGATTCGTATATTGAAAAATGGTGGCCGCATACCAAATTTCAGCCAAATATCTCAAAAACTGAGGGACTAGTTTGCGTTCAAACAGACAGACAGACAGACGGACAGACGGACATGGCTAAATCAACTCATCTCGTCATCGTGATCATTTCGGTATACTTATTGATGGGTCTATCTCTTCTTCTTCTCATATTTACAAACATCGGACCAAAGTTATAATACCATTTCATGTTCATGAAAGGTATAATGAAAACAAATACAATTGAACGTATGTATGTGCGTGTGCACGTTCACAGCGAAGCTCCACCAGCCAGCATGAAATAAACAGTCTTCCAAGAATGATTTCTTGTATATTTTTGCGAATCTGGTTTGTTGTTGTGAGTCACAAAGAGCAAGATGTCGTTGTTGTAGAGCGGCAGTGAGCAGACTGAGACACTACGTGGCGGAGGCCCCGTATCATAATACCTGTAAATAATATTTATATATCTATCCCTGTAGAATTTGTTATTTATATCATTAATTTAGCTATCTATTTATTAACATTTGTTAAGTTTGAAATTCAATTAGCGTCTGTGACATTTGCATATTTTAACTATTTTAATTTGTTTTTTCTTTTCTTAAATGTTGTACGTTGGCGTGTAAGCGTTATTAAGTACTGTTTATTCTCATTATTAGTTACATAGTTAAATTTACATAAATGCACATACTGTGTTTATTTACTATGTCAACATCTTTTCCATTTTAGTTGTTTCCTGATTTCTTGTTTATAAATAAAAAACTTGTTTATCTATTCCATAGTTAGGAATAAACATATTTCCATTAAAGCATTATCAGGGATGGGCATTATTAGAGAATTTATTAATTTAGTGACAAAAAATATAAACTTTAGGCTATAATCAAACATTTTGTTACCTCTGAGTTGGTCGGGTATTTACAACCCCCACGAAGCACTGTGGTGGGGTTCTAATCTAATCTTGGCTTGCGTCATTTATTGACGCTTAACCACCTAGGCGATTTTGGCCGTTTCGTATCAAGGCACGCCAGTCATTTCTTTTTAGTGATAACTGACACCAATTGGAAACCCCAAGGGAGTTCAAGTCATCTTCCACTTGTTGTTTCCATCTCAGTCGAGGCCTTCTCCTTCCTCTGCTGCCGAATTCGGGTGTCGATAGAAAAACCTTCTGTGCTGGAGCTTCTTTGTCCATTCGCATAACATGACCCAGCCAGCGGAGCCTTTGGGCTTTAATTCGCTGAACTATGGTCAGGTCTACGTAAAGCTCGTACAGCTCATCGTTAGATTGCCTTCGATACTCGCCGTTGGCATCACGGGAAGGGCCATAAATCTTCCGTAGAACTTTTCTCTCAAATACTCCAAGGTCCATTTCATCTTCTTTTGACACGAACCATGATTCCCTTTTACAGCGGCTGCATCACTGTGCGATGTGTCTAATAGTTACTTCTTCACAGCCCAGCTGCGTGCGTGAAATTTTTTATTTGAAAGCTCTAATTTAACATTAACTCGAATTTGTACTTTCTTTAAAAGTTTAAATTAAAAAAAAGTTCCACTATCCGAATTCTTTTTTTTTTTCAATAAAAATTGTATGGCAGCTTCGACTTTTTTCATCCATTCAACCGCACGTTTTATTGCCATTTTCATTAACTGTAATTGTTGTTATTTATTATGTATTCAGTTATTGGATTTTGCTATTTATTATTTATCATTGTTGTTGTAATTAAAAATTTATACTTACGCTTCAAATTCGCTCTTATATTGTGGCGCTAAAGTGGAATTTGACGTCCGACATTTAGCCATGGGTAATACAAAGTTGTTGCGGGTAGGCTCAATCAGCCAAATACCGGCTCTTGACTCGACTTGGCCACTGCAACAAAGCCACAGTGCTGTTCACGGTCGGTCTTAATTAAGCTCGCTTTGGTTCCACCACACGCTGTTACATAAGCCACCCAACAATATGCAAACACTTGGCTTTATACGAGCTCGCACAATAATTACGTTTTTTTATGTTGATTAACACCTATTTGTATGCAGTCAAACTTAATTCCGTAAAATAGTTTTGGCGCATAAATAACTTTGGGGTATTTTTCGAAATTTCTTTGTTCAAAATCATTTTTGATTTCACAAGTGTTCTGCTAGTTGTAAAAGACACATGCGAAGTTATTGAGAGCTTTCGACCTACTACATATATCGCTCATTTGCTGCAACGTCGTCATAACTCAAAAAACCCAAATTTTGAGTTAACATCACTAATATATCGGAAATAATATGTTTGATTAACTGGCAAAGTGTTATATCCGAGGTTTTAACATTTCACGCAGCATCGCGGTAGAATTAATTACTTATCCCATATAAATATACAGCAATTCAAAAACTAAAAATGCGTTTTCTGTAATATCACATTTTTTGAGTTATGACGACGTTGCAGCAAATGAGCGATATGGAGTTAAATGAAGTTTGAAGTTTTTTTCTTAAAATTTTTTGTAATTTTTACTTATGATGGAATGGAGGATTAAATAACGCCAAGATCGCCAATTCAACTGAATTTATTATTAATTTAATCCATGTACCTAAAAGCATTAATGAAGTTTTCGTACATAATCGATGTATTAATTATGCTATTTTGTTCTTGTTGCTTATTGCCTTTATAGGAAAAGAATTGCAGACAATTTTTGAAAAGAAGGGCGCCGTCCTTTCATTTTGCCGAAGACACACCCAATCTGGTGATCATGGCACTGCATTTGAAATCAATTATAAATGTAGATGTGTTTGAAAAGACAGGGACCGAAATGTTTAGACAGTTTTTTTTACTTGGTTGAAAATCGTAAATTTTGACAGTTATGTCAGAATTTACCCTAACTTTGACAATCAATAATGTGAGCACAGGGATGCATGTACGATTGGCATTCATATTATTTTACTTAAATTTATATTCACACGCGTTATTAAAATATAATATAATACAAGAAATACACAATATAAACGCATGAAAAACACGTAAATTTAGAACTTATTCACAAAGCATCTGCTTTCACACGTACTTTTTGCATATTTCAAAATTTACTACTGTCAAAATTTTGTCTTTTCGTTTCCCACAGCAAATCGAAAATATTTGTACACCATAAGAAATTTGATCGCCTAATTTTACTCTGCCGAAAAAAGATATCAATTGACACCCAGCCTTGGACTTAAGTCTGGTATTCATTAGGTCAAATTTTGACAATTTCTATCGATTTTATCGAAATAAGCAACCAAATCTCGATAAAGTCGATGAAATTTGACACCGTTTGACCTAATGAAATTTTAGACTTATCAGTTATATATTTATCAAATGAATACTTACCATTTCCCTTACGTAATAAAGCATGGCTTCCTATAAAAGAGGACGCAGGTAAGGGTTGCCAGCCCCAAAAGATCGAAAAGTTTTGAACACCCTCGACGAAAAAAATGAAAATTTACGCAAAAATGTTGCGTTACTTTTAACTTGCACATTACTATACTAAAATTTGATGGACTGCAAAACTGAGTACTCAAAAATTCTCCAACAATTCAAATGAAACATATAAACACATATGTATGTAAATAAATACATATATTATAATAATAAAACAAGTATACATGAACATTACATGTTAATTAAATGTATTCAAAATCTGAATCACTGTCATCGCTGTCACTTTCATTGTCGCAAACATCAAAATTATCTTCTTCTGCAGCATAGTTATTTATTTCTTTCAACCTGGGCTGGCGCTGCATCTCCTTCGAACACTATTGGTTTAAGAAAACCGCCTAATATCCAACAATTTCTCTCCGCGCTGCACTCAATGCAGTTAGATTCAGTAGCATTTCGCCACATCGAATTAACAAAGATAACCCGCATTAATTTTTGAAATGTTAGGAGTAGTTTGCAACAAATAGTATTAATAGTGTCTTCACAAAAAGCATGTTTAATTTATGTATGGAGTTATTTTATTATTTCAATCTTTCATTATGGCAACCATTACTTGCGTCTTTTTTTATAGAAAGCCATGCTTTATTGCGTATGGGATATGGTAAGTATTCATTCTATAAATATATAACTGATAAGTTTAAGTTATGAGCCAAAAAACGAGGGAAAACCCACCTTTTTGGGTGCTGCTGCCACCGGTTTGCGGGCAACTGCACGATTGCTGCCATCACTTTTTGAGTTCTCTGGGTAGATTTCTATAGTTCACAGTTTAGTTTGTTGGGCTACTCGATGAGCGTAGTGACACCTCCAAAAACCACCTCTTTGGTCGATGCTGCAACCGGGTTGCGGCCAACTGCCTTATTGCTGCCATCACTTTTTGAGTTCTCTGGATGGATATCTATAGGTCACAGATTAGTTTGTTCGGCTACTCGATGAGCGTAGTGACGCCTCCAAACACCACCTCTTTGGGCGCTGCTGCCACTGGGTTGCGGCCAACTGCCGGATTTCTGCCATCACTTTTTGAGTTCTCTGGGTGGATATCTATAGGTCAAAGTATAGTTTGTTCGGCTACTCGATGAGCGTAGTGACGCTTCCAAATTTGGTTTTTCAAAAATTAATTAAAAATATTAGCGGCCATTTTGAAAATGGCAGCATGGCCAAAATGTCTTGGCCACGTTGTAAACTAATATAAATATATGTTTTTTACTGTGTACTCGATGAGCGTAGTGATCTTGCGGTGCGATCTTAGACTATTACTTTCAAAAAATTTCGTTAATTTTGTTGTGCAGCCTTGTCATGGAAAGCGTCCCTTCAATTTTTATACATGGCAACACGCGTATTCTCTCTTATATCTAAGATCAAAAATTAATCAAAACACTTTCGCGAACAACAGATTCCAAACATTTTCTGCCAAAACATTAAATAAATAAAAAGATATTAATATTTGTGTTACAAAAGGCATTTATAATATCATGTTATATACATAATTTATAATAAATAAACACGTCAATTATTTCCAATTATACTAGTTTCCTCATATCAAATGGATGGAGTTTGGAAGTTTGATTCAGTTTTGCTGGAGAATGGGCTGCTACAAAGATATTTCTCGAATGAAAAAACAACGTTGGAAATTGAAAAACGGATTTGACCTCGAATGAGATTCAAATGTTTTCCCAACATAAATGTTTATTGTATACAATAACTTTCTACTAAATTTTTTATTGTATTTGTCAAATGTTGTCGAACACTTTCGAAAACAGTCTTTCAGAACTACAGAACTCATGCTTGTAGTTGCCAGAAGTAATGCAGGAAAGGTCAATAGTTACTTCCGTCACGTGCAATTTTCGTTGTAGGGGTTAAGGTTAGGTGTGCTTACTGAAAAAGGTGCGCCCTTTCTTTGTATTATTCTTTAGTTTACGGTCAAAGCGAAGATGCCTAAAGGCAGAATTAGTTACCCTTATCGCGAACGCTAATCAGCTGTTCCCACCAAACTTATCATCGATTATACTTGCCATAACATAACGCTAACGCGTTTACATTGACTTCCAAAGGTGCTCCAACCATCAAGTTAGCACTACAACTTTGAAAAAATTAATATTGCTATATGGGATTAATTCCCGTTTTTTAACCGTAAACACACCGTGAAATCCAAAAAATTACCGTTTTTCATTTTTTAAAAATAACCCCTAGTAATGCTAACTTGACAGTCAAGTTAGCACTACCACCCTCGAAAACAATTTAATTCGATTCTAAAATTAAAATCAATTGCGCAGATAATTCCCGTTTAATAACCGTAATTAAGTAGTGCTAATGAAAAAAATCGAAAAATTTTTTTTCTCGATTTTTTTTTTTAAAATAACCCCTAGTAATGCTAACTTGACAATTAAATTTGATTCTAAATTTAAAATCAATTGCGCCGATAATTCCCGTTTAATAACCGTAATTAAGTAGTGCTAATGAAAAAAATCAAAAAATTTTTTCTCGATTTTTTTTTTTTAAATAACCCCTAGTAATGCTAACTTGACGGTCAAGTTAGCACTACCACCGTCGAAAACAATTTAGTTCGACTCTAAAATTAAAATCAATTGCCCATATAATCCCCGTTTAATAACCGTAATTAAGTAGTGCTAATGAAAAAAACCAAAAATTTTTTTTCTCGATTTTTTTTTTTTAAAATAACCCCTAGTAATGCTAACTTGACGGTCAAGTTAGCACTACCACCCTCGAAAACAATTTAGTTCGACTATAAAATTAAAATCAATTGCGCATATAATTCCCGTTTAATAACCGTAATTAAGTAGTGCTAATGAAAAAAATCGAAAAATTTTTTTTCTCGATTTTTTTTTTATAATAACCCCTAGTAATGCTAACTTGACGGTCAAGTTAGCACTACCACCCTCGAAAACAATTAAATTTGATTCTAAATTTAAAATCAATTGCGCAGATAATTCCCGTTTAATAACCGTAATTAAGTAGTGCTATGAAAAAAATCGAAAAATTTTTTTCTCGATTTTTTTTTTAAAATAACCCCTAGTAATGCTAACTTGACGGTCAAGTTAGCACTACCACCCTCGAAAACAATTTAGTTCGACTCTAAAATTAAAATCAATTGCGCATATAATCCCCGTTAAATAACCGTAATTAAGTAGTGCTAATGAAAAAAATCGAAAAATTTTTTTCTCGATTTTTTTTTTTAAAATAACCCCTAGTAATGCTAACTTGACGGTCAAGTTAGCACTACCACCCTCGAAAACAATTTAGTTCGACTATAAAATTAAAATCAATTGCGCATATAATTCCCGTTTAATAACCGTAATTAAGTAGTGCTAATGAAAAAAATCGAAAAATTTTTTTCTCGATTTTTTTTAAAAAATAACCCCTAGTAATGCTAACTTGACCGTCAAGTTAGCACTACCACCCTCGAAAACAATTTAGTTCGACTCTAAAATTAAAATCAATTGCGCATATAATCCCCGTTTAATAACCGTAATTAAGTAGTGCTAATTAAAAAAAATCTAAATTTTTTTTCTCAAATTTTATTAAGAAAAAAAATAGTAGTAGAAATTACCAACACTCGATTAAGGAAAAGGAAATATCGGAAAGAAAAAAAAAAATTCCGCAGTTAGTTGCTGCTTTTTAACCGTAAACACACCGTGAAATCCAAAAACTACGGTTTTTGATTTTTTTAAAATAACCCCTAGTAATGCTAACTTGACTGTCAAGTTAGCACTACCACTCTCGAAAACAATTTAGTTCGACTCTAAAATTAAAATCAATTGCGAATATAATTTTTTTCTCGATTTTTTTTTAAATAACCCCTAGTAATGCTAACTTGACGGTCAAGTTAGCACTACCACCCTCGAAAACAATTTAGTTCGGACTATAAAATTAAAATCAATTGCGCATATATTCCCGTTTAATAACCGCAACTAAGTAGTGCTAATGAAAAAAATCGAAAAATTTTTTTTCTCGATTTTTTTTTTAAAATAACCCCGAGGGTGGTAGTGCTAACTTGACTGTCAAGTTAGCATTACTAGGGGTTATTTTTAAAAAATCAAAAACCGTAGTTTTTGGATTTCACGGTGTGTTTACGGTTAAAAAGCAGCAACTAACTGCGGAATTTTTTTTTCGTTCCGATACTTCCTTTTCCTTAATCGAGTGTTGGTAATTTCTACTACTATTTTTTTTCTTAATAAAATTTGAGAAAAAAAATGTTTCGATTTTTTTCATTAGCACTACTTAATTACGGTTATTAAACGGGAATTATCTGCGCAATTGATTTTAATTTTAGAATCGAATTAAATTGTTTTCGAGGGTGGTAGTGCTAACTTGACCGTCAAGTTAGCATTACTAGGGGTTATTTTTTAAAAAAATCGAGAAACAAATTTTTCGATTTTTTTCATTAGCACTACTTCCCTTCAGCGAAAGCAAGTATGTAATTGAAAACTAATTTACAACTGGTCAGTTTTTTGTCTTTTTTCCTTATAAGCAACTGCTATTTTCTGCTTGTTGATATCCTACGAAATGTCAATTGTCAGATTTCGACCAGAACATAGCAGTCATCTACTGGTCATGATATACTAGAATTATACTAGTTCAACCTGGACTAGTATGATTTCCATAAAATGAACTAGCCCCATACTAGTCCAAAAAGGACTAGTATGAAATGTAGTAGTCCCATACTAGCCCAAAAAGCATTGAACCTGTACTAGTATGATTTAAACCAGAAATTTCATGATTTATCCTTTTTTATCATTTGCCTCTTAAAGCTAGGTACTAACATCGAGTTTCACGTGAAACAGCTGTCAAAATCCATACAAAATTTCTTGCCGTGAAATAGCCGTGAAATTTCTCTTGTAATGCAAAGTAGTACTGAGTTCACGACCTGAAAATATTGCGCAATATGGCATTAGCAAAATTTTTTCACGACTTTTTAATTGTCCATGTCATTTAAAACAGTGCGAAAAGTGACATTTGTTGACATTGACCCTTGAAAATGGAAAAAATATCAGAAGAGACATAAATAAACAATGAATAAATGAAATAAAAAAATGAAAATCACCAGCAACATTTCACGACAAGCCAATTGCATGTTGCCGGTGAAATTCCACGGCTTTGATGATAGTACTTGGCTTTAGTATGGAATGAATATTTCCTGACTAGTATGAATTCAGCCACAAAATTCTGGTTGTATACTAGTATGAAACGGATAATTTCCTGACTAATATGAGTTCTGCTAGAAAATTATGGTTGTATGCTAGTATTTTTCTGACTAGTTTGAGGTTTTGCTGCAGGGATACTGTTAACTTAACCGCATAAACATACAAATCTGGCATACGAACAGTCCCGTTTGTTAAGAGTTAACAGATGAAAGTTCAAGTGGACAGACATTTTGTAAACTCCACAGTAACATCTGGCAAATCAACTGTCACGGTTGTTAACACCTAAAAGAAAACTGTTGAAGCAACGAATTAATTACAGTCGATTGACAAAAATTTGTTATATTAAACAGTAAAACTGTTCAAATTTTAACGAACGAACAGCATCTGTTGTTTAAACAGATATAAAGTGTGGATGGTTTTTACCATCCATCATTTAAACCTGTAATCCAATTTATTCTACTGTATTTTTATACCTTTCATGAACATGAAATGGTATTATAACTTTGGTCCGATGTTTGTAAATATGAGAAGAAGAAGAGATAGACCCATCAATAAGTATACCGAAATGATCAGGATGACGAGATGAGTTGATTTAGCCATGTCCGTCTGTCTGTCTGTCTTTTTGAACACAAACTAGTCCCTCAGTTTTTGAGATATTTGGCTGAAATTTGGTATGCGGCCACCATTTTCGAATATAGGAATCATTTGTCGGAACCAGCAAGATCGGACCAAAACTGCACATAGCTCCCATACAACCGATTATTCCGATAAACGGATTTTGGGCTCCTGTAATTAAACACGAAGGAACGTGAAATTTTATAAGTGTTGCTATTTTTATATGTGAAATATCGATGCTGAAAATCATAGAGATGGGATAAATATTTCACATAGCTGCCATACAATCGATTATTCCGATAAACGGATTTTGGGCTATAACTCCTGTAATTAAACACGTAGGAACGTGAAATTTTGTAAGTATTGCTATTTTTATATGTGAAATATCGATGTTGAAACTCATAGAGATGGGATAAATATTTCACATAGCTCCCATACAATCGATTATTCCGATAAACGGATTTTGGGCTATAACTCCTGTAATTAAACACGTAGGAACGTAAAATTTTGGACGTATTGCTATTTTTATATGTGAAATATCGATGTTGAAAATCATCGAGATTGGATAAATATTTCACATAGCCCCCATACAATCGATTGTTCCGATAAACGGATTTTGGTAGATAACTCCTGTAATTATATAGGTAGGAACGTGAAATTTTGGAAGTATCGCTATTTTTATATGCGAAATATCGATGTTGAAAATCATTGAGATGGCATAAATATTTCACATAGCTCCCATACAGTCGATTATTCCGATAAGCGGATTTTGGGCTATAAGTCCTGTAATTAAACACATAGGAACGTGAAATTTTGGAAGCATCGCTATTTTTATATGTAAAATATCGATGTTGAAAATCATTGAAATGGGATAAATATTTCACATAGCCCCCATACAATCGATTGTTCCGATAAACGGATTTTGGTAGATAACTCCTGTAATTATATCGGTAGGAACCTGAAATTTCGTAAATGTTGCTATTTTAGAATGTGGAATGTCGATGTTAAAAATCAATGAGATTGGACCAATATAACACATCGTCCCCATATAATCGATAGCTCCGATAATTTCGGTATGAGCTAAAGTTAAATTCACACAGGCTGTACTGGGGATCAAACAGTGAAAATCGTGACGCTTATTCATGAAAGGTATTTAGCCTTCGGCACAGCCGAAGACAGCTTTCCTTACTTGTTTTCTCTGAGTGTAGGTTTCGAAGTTCCTTTACATGTTTGAAAAAGTCCGCGCTTCTGTCAGATTATTTTCAACATGTAGCATACTGTATACAATATTAAAGGTTTAAAAAGTATGTAATAAATGAAAAATAACTTACACTGAAAAAAATTTGTCTGTGCTTTTTACCACGCTTTTATTAGCTTCACTTGTATGTTTGCTTGTATGTATTCGTTCGGTCTAAGCTCTAGTGGCCCTAAAACCGTAAAATGTCCCTACAATATGGGTATCAAACGAAAGGGGAAGGCCCCAGGTTTCTTTTGGACGTCGATATATTTCGATAAATTTATCGATAACTGAGCTATCGGCCAAAATGTGATTGCCCAAAAACCTTAAAATTTTCGTACAA
This sequence comes from Campiglossa producta, assembly GCA_964058755.1. Taxonomy (NCBI): domain Eukaryota; kingdom Metazoa; phylum Arthropoda; class Insecta; order Diptera; family Tephritidae; genus Campiglossa; species Campiglossa producta. The sequence goes on along the minus strand of CAXKVI010000005.1, from coordinate 61,015,098 downwards.
TATGGGTATCAAACGAAAGTGGAGGTCCAGAGGATTCGTACCGCGGACCGCGGTATATCTATATATATAAAAATGAAATGGTGTTCAGTCGTCACGCTAAAACTCGAAAACGGCTGAACCAAGTCATATACTTCCTTCGGGGGTTTTGTTTGTTATTACCACGCTCATGTTATAAAATCAGAACATTAGGGGGGTATGGCACCTCCCATACAAACTTTTGTCCTCAAGGAGAATATCTCTAAAAGGGTTTAAGGTAGGGACCTGGAAATTGGTACAGAGCTATAGGAACAACACCATTCTCACCCATTAAACTGGGGGTTAACCAAAAGGGGGCGTGGCCCCTCCCATACGAATGAAATACTTCATAGTCCATATATCTGGAAGTATTTAGGTTAGACCACTGAAATTTGGCAAGGGGTTTTATGAGATCGAAAAAGGGGGCGTGACACCTCCCATACAAATGAAATACTTCATAGTACATATCTCTGGAAGTAGTTAGGTTAGACCACTGAAATTTGGCTAGGGGTTTTATGAGATCGATTCCCATCACCTCGAAAAAAACTGGGGATAACGAAAAAGGGGCCGTGGCACCTCCGGTGTGCAAAAATTCAAATTAAAAAGACTGTTACCTTACAAACTACTTTTGGCTCTAGTCATAACTACAAACTCTACTAATATTGCAGTTTATTTGAAAAATAGACTGGGAATGCTCGAACAAAATTGATTTTTTCTGGTTTGTTAACGAGCTAGATTTTCCACAAAAAAACTATTTGGAATTTGGGGCTGTTACGTTAGATGAAAAAATGCCGTCGAATTCATTGTGATCCAAAATGCTCACAACATGTGTCTCCTCGAAATATTTTATCAAATTACTTTCAATTAACCTAAATCCGTCTGAAAAAGGTAAATAGAGCGTTAGAAATAATATTACTGAAATACAACGTACTTTATCATTAGATAATGTAACTTTTAAAAATTTTGTTCATTAAGAAACGCAGCAGAAATTATCGTATATTTTCGAAGAAAGTAAAAGGTTGCGCGTTGGACATGTGTGTAACCCCGAAAAAATCAAAAGCACCCAAAATTTAAACAAAAATTTTTTTTTGTGGTTTCGTTTAGGCGATTTTGGCCATATGATTACCATATCTAAGGCATACCGACATTTAGAACCTCTGCCCTAATGTAATACATACCATATCGCTGACTGCTAACCCAACAAATCCACACGCCCAATTAGCTGTTAAATACTTAGGCCAATATTTTGCGGTTAGAGCTGTTTGACCGTTCACCGCAAGCCTAAATACTCGCATGTAACTAAGCTGTTTTGATTAAGTTTGTAAGGAGCCCTGTAGGTAATTTGATATACATAGGTAGATATGTTTGTACTGTAAGCACCTGCATTGTGTTCACAGAAGATTTCGTCTTTCTTACTTTTCCTGGCTCATTTGGTTTTTCATGTTTATTCATAAGAAAGCAGCGACTATTTGTATTTGCCCAAACACGAAACGAATGAATTTGGATTTTTGTAACTGGTTCAACCAGAAAAATATAGTTGTATACTAGTATGGAATGGCTATTTTTTGACTAGTATGAGTTTAGCCAGAAAATTCTATGAAATGGATATTTCCTGACTAGTATGAGTTCTGCCAGAAAATTATAGTTGTATACTAGTATTTTTCTCAAAAAAGTTTAAAATTTAGGCTCAAATTTTTAGGCACATTCGACTGGGAATAAAATTTAATAGTTTTTAAAATTTTTGTTATCTCTCTTAGCAGTCAAATAATGCCAGAGGGTTTCACATCTGAGTCAGATTTTTTGGGTCACCCTAGGTTTTCTCTCCATAAGGTGGTTTGTACAGAGATCGGCAGTTGTAAAAAATATTTTTTCTTACAATTTTTTAATTTTTCTGGGGTCAAGAAATCATAATTTAAATTGGCTTTTATATTTGGTGCCATACAGATGTTCCATAGTAAAAAAAATTTAGGGTATAGTAAAATTTTTACAACTACCGATCTCTGAAAAGCTTTAGGAACCCATGGGAATCCCTCTGGGGTTTTTGGCTGTTGTACAGTGTTATCATCGTAAATTTACATAATTAGTGTTTTACTCCTTTCTACTGTACCTACTCCATATTTAACGAATATGTTTCTTTTTATTTATTTACAGATATTTCCAGTTAACGCCCGCAAATAAAGTGAACGGCAAAAAAATGATGATGTCTAATTAGACAAAAGATTCTCGCATTTTATTTTTCTTTAATATTTTTAAATTATTTGCAAAATAATATTGAAAAGAGAAAAAATATGTATGCCAATACATAGCCCCGCAATCGAAATCGATGCGTCGATGTAAAATAGACACTATCGTATAATTTTTATTTTTTTGTGCTGAGTTTAACAAAGAATGCGCCTTAAAGGCAACTTAAATTTAAGAAAAAAGCGAATAAATAAAACGATTTGAAAATAAAGTTTTTAACCCGAACTTATCTTATACATCTTCAAGTATATACTACTTGAATTGCAACTAATTAAAACAACATTTTAAACGAAATTGCAGAAATAAACATTAAATTTTAACTACTCGTCAAAAATGGCATTGCTCGAGGCCCGGCCGTATAGGCCATTCAAATCGAGCGAAGAGTACTTGGAGGCGATGAAAGAGGATTTGGCCGAGTGGTTAAGCACCCTATATCCAGAATTGAATATCAATGCGGAGAATTTCATGGATCGTCTGGACACTGGTGTGGCATTATGCAAGGTAAGTTAAAAAAAAAAGATAAGGAAATAAGAAATATTTTTTAAAAATACATATATGGCCAAGTTCGCTAGAAACAAAACCACAAAAAAAAAGGACGTGTGGCACTCGGGGACTGCCGCGGTAAAGCTATTGCATATCACTTTTTATCAACTTATGCAATTATAATATTTATGAAAACTCAATGAGCATATTTATGACTTTAGAGCAGTACAGCCTTAACCTGTTAACAGTATAGCCTATACAGCTCCAATTTTATGTACAACGTCACACTGTTAGTAGTATATCCCTAAATCTAGGCAACGCTTACAGATCCAATTTTAATAATGTAATGTAAAGCTCCAATTTTATGTAATCGGCTGTTGCTAACTTTAGTGCAACGTCATACGCCTAAATGTAGACAACACTTATATTTATTTTTGTCAAGTTATGTTGCTAACGCCGAACCTTTTACCATTGAATAAAGTCCGTTACTACGAACTTGTTTTTTAACATTAACATTTTTTTCATTTCACTCCCACCGCCAAGGCCTGCGATAAAATCTATGCAATAGCTCAAACAAATTTTTTTGTTTAAATTTTGGGTGCTTTTGATTGTTTTCGAAGACAACGCGCAACCTTTTACTTTCTTCGAAAATATACGATACTTTCTGCTGTGTTTCTTAATGAACAAAATTTTTAAAATTTACATTATATAACGAAAAAGTACGTTGCATTTCAGGAATATTATTTCTAACGCTCTATTTACCTTTTTCAGACGGATTTATGTTAATATTTAAAAAATATTTCGAGGAGACACATGTTGTGTGCATTTTGGATCACAATGAATTCGACCGCATTTTTTCATCAAACGTAACAGTCCCAAATTCCAAATAGTTTTTTTTGTGGAAAATCTAGCTTGTTCACAGAGCAAAAAGTCACATAAAATGCCTTCTAAATCAGAAGGATTTCTCTATGATATTTTTCCAATAAGATGTCCGTCTTATTATGACTGGGTGTCTCTTTTTAATAAAACTGAGTAGATAATCACATAATATTAAGAAGATTTTCTTTTTAATATTTCAAATTAAAAAAAAAAATGAACTCTCAACCCAGATGTCTAGTCAGTCTAGTCTAATCTACACTACCATGCCATCGTATACTTAACTTGCCAACGTCTAATTATACCTTTGTTCTTTTTGCCTCACCACATGTCCACTTGCCTTATTGCCTTCACCGCGAATCGAACCAAGAATTATTAACTGCTGAACGGAGATCTCTACCATGATGCTATCGTGTGCTTGTGCTTGGTAGCGTCGAATTATGTACACATTCGAAGAAGGCATACCTGAATTTGAATTAATAAGGGATCTTCTAAAAATATATAGTTTTCCTTTTCAATAAATTCAATATGAATCTAGTGAAAATAAGAGGATGTTCTCATTAATTTACTTTAAACAGGTTTTCTCATAAAAACAAGCAGATTTCTTCTAACTTTTGACAAAAGTACATAAAAAATACATAAATAAGAAGCTGACTCCTTGTTTTTAGCCGATTTCCTTTTCAATAAATTTGAGAAGAAATTCAAGCTAAAATCTAGAAGATTTCCTAGACAAATTTCTTCAAATTTGTCCCCACTCGCTCTCCGCGGCCAAAAGGCTTTTTTAGACGTCGATCTCTTTGATTATAGCTGAACTTTTTGGCTCTGTGTTAACAAACCAGAAAAAATCCATTTTTCTTCGAGCATTCCCAGTCTATTTTACAAATAAACTACAATATTAGTAGAGTTTGTAGTTATGCCTTTGTTCAGAGCCAAAAGTTGTTTGTAAGGCAACAGTGTTTTTGATTTGAACTTTTGTACACCGTTTTTTTAAGGGTTAATCTTGTTTCGCAAAAAACACTGGGACAAACTTTAATATCCATTAACCATTCTTCCGAAATCGGCAAAAAAAAATTTTTTAATTTGCTTAAAAAACGTGCCTCATACAAAATGCATCGTTTTTTTGGTCCATAACTGTTAAATAAGAAGACCTGCAAAGAATAAAACATTTTAACGGTGTAAACTGATGCTCTGCACAAGAAAATTCTTATAAGTGTATGGGTCGTTCCATATCATTTTTACAACTAAAAAATAGATTGTCCTGTAAAATTTCTTATAAACTGGATGCAATATAAATCGACACGTATTTTTTATTTTCGCATATTATGCGAAAATTGCGAGTAATAATTTTTTAAAGTTTTTATATACGAAAAAATACGACAATTTTAAGGTCCTTCAAATCATTGTAGTTTTTAAACGAATTCTTATAAAGAAGTGAAACTTACAGGTTTTGTTAATAATACGTTGTACTCTTTAAGTACAAATCTATATAACTAAAAATGGGACTCTTTAAATTTGTTGATTTCAAAACTAAATAAGCTCTACAGTTTGAAAAATATCTCCTAAAAATTTCAGAATGGTAAGTTAAGTGGTTTCCGTCCACCAGCCAATTCTTTATAGTCATGTAATGCCGCTTTTATGCAGCATCACATTGTTATTAAACCCACACGCCTCACACGGATATCGAACCCACACGCCTTACCACCACCCACGCGCACTCAAAGCAAACAGGCAGAGTGCCAGCACTAAGCAAGCGGCCTTGCTTGTTTTCACTCGCGCACTAACTTGCGATCACTGCATGAAATTCTGAATCGCTTTATATTTACTTCGGCTTAAGTAAATTCTTCGCGCTTCACTGATCGTCGAAAGCGCGGTTATGGTAAGAGTAGACAAGCTCCACGAAGGCATTTTGTGAGAAGCTTACCCTGCACAACCCTCCGCTCGCGATTATTTTGGTAGTGTCTACTGGACGCGGAGAAGTGATCTTTGGATCATTGCCCCGTCCACAAGGCCACTGGTGCGTCCCTTGGGATCGACCAACATCCATCCACCGGTCATCGGTAACCTGGCACCGATCCACCGGCATTCACCAATCGGTCCACCGGTCACCGGCATTCGCCAACTCCCTACTCACCTTGCCCGACTAGACATAACTTTGTGTGTGTGTTTGTCCGACTAGAATATCACCTCTAAATCACTGTGTTCGTATTAGTAAAGGAAGTGGGACCTCTACTTGATCCTGGACAGGCTGAGCATTACCCCAGCCTACGACAAAACCCACCTCACAGTCATTTCAACTCTTTGCTCATAAAAAATGCACCTAAAAAGAGTAGCATACAATTTGTTTGGGCTTTTTGTGAAATATTTTGCTTGAGTTGATATTTTTTTTAATATTAAAATTAAACATCTCAAACTCAATAACAAGTTTGAGTTCAATGTAAAAATACATGCTGATTTTTTCTAACGAGCTCCCAAGCAAGAAAAAATTATAACTATGTACTTCAATTTAGAATTTTTGTTTATGTATACGTGCTCACTGATATGCATAAAAATAACATAGTTTGTATAATAAATGATAATAGTAATGACTAGCAGCTCAAAGTTGGGCGTGGATTTTTCACGCGCTTACTCTGCAGAAAGTGAAAAAAATGTATACCTTTCCATCTAAGTTTTCCTTTGCACTTGCCATACTGTATCTGCTTAGTGCATACAACAGGCGGATGACGTATTATTAGTGGGCGTCGTCGTGTTTGAAAATGAGATTTCGTATCGTGCTCGTGCGTGATCGTGTTGACCCCGAAAACCACAACAAAAAATACGCACGAAGAAACACGATCAACTTTTCACTTTTTTTTACTAAACTGGCGCATTTTTATTTTTTGTAAGTTACATTTTTTATAAATATCTTACAACCTCATTCTCTTTGACGACATCGTCCCCAAAACAATCATCGTCGGTGTATTGCTATTCGGAATGGCGAACGATGGCCAACACGATAGCCAACCCGATAACAGCTGACTCTTACGTAACGATGTGGGGTTAATCGGTATTCTCTTTGACAATTGAAGACATGAATGGATGAAGGGGGTATGTCGCATTTTGAGTGAAACGAGAAAGTCGGCTTTAAAGTTTTGCTTAAAAATTTGAGGTTTTTTCGAATCTTTATGGAAAACTGACAAAAAAATTATGCAAAGCCATAAAAGACGTTGCATAATATGCAATAAAAAGTATAAGTTTATATTTAGTGTTTTATATAAAAAAATCGGAACATACCCCCTTCTTCCACAAATCATATTGAAAAGTTGTGTACATACCCCCTTCATCCATGAATTATCATCTACAATTTTCACAATAGGCAGATTCTGATAAGACAGAAATATAGATCGGCATAAACACTATTCACCAATGCCAAAAACAGAAATTGAGTGAAAATGCGACATACCCCCTTCATGCATGCATGTCTTCAATTATCGGCTGTTGAGGCGAAAACAAAGTGTCAAAAGCAAACAATAGGTAAACTGCATTCGTTATTGATATAAAGGGGCTCTGTAAGCAAAAAAGAGTTTAGTTAACAAATTCGCTATTATTTTTTTTAATTCTTTTTTATAAAAAAATTTTAAAAAAACAGTAGCCGCATAATTTCCTGAAAACAAATAAAATGAATTGAAATAAAAAAATAAAACAAAGTGAAAAGGATAAAATATAATAATAATAAAATAAAATAAATCATGAAATAATATAAAAATGTAATTACAATAAAACAAAGTTAAAAAAATATAATAAATAAAAATAAAAGGAAAAAGGTAAAAGAAATAAAAAAAATAAATTAAAACAAAGTGAAATGAAAAAAACCAAATTAATTAATTTAAAATAAAAATAATAATTAACAATAAAAATAAAGGAAAATCTAATAGCATTGAAAAAATAGCTTGAAATACAATGAAACAAAGTAAAATAAAAACAAAATAAAATAGTATAAAACAAAACGAATTAAACGAAAAAATACATTTTAAAATAATACAGTACATCAAAATAAATTAAAAATAAAATTTGAAAAAAATAAAAAAATATTTTAAATAAAAAAATTCAAAGAAATACAATTAAACAAAAATAGATCAAATGAAAAAATGGAATAAAGTATCTGAAATAAAGTGAAGTTTTCATTGTGGGTACTTCTTGTTTTATTGAAATTGGGAATTTCGGGCGTATTGAGTCTTTTTTTTTCTAAAATTGGGCTTTTTGTTTTAAAAATCTGGCAACCCTGGTTTCAAATTTGACATTCCATTTCGTTTTGTTGGCGATCAATGTAAGGCTAGCCGATAATCGGGCGGGCAGCTATCGTTCGTTTAGCCTATCGTTCGCCAAAGAGAATGAGGCTGTTAATTCCACTTCACTCCATCCCAAACTTCAGTTTAACACTTGATACAGAAATACACAAATACAGATTTTTTTATTTTATCATGATAAAAGTTTTGCCTAGTGTTTTTTATTCATGTATGTATTTTGGAGGGTGGGGCCGTGTGTAGAAGTCCACGCAAGTGGGGAAAGCTTCTGATCGCCATTCAACTGGGAATGGCCAGAGCGATTCTTCTATGTGCGGTCCAAGCAGCTCACTACGTCCGGGAAAGCCCACGTATCTCTGGATAGCCACTGAACACCCGTTCGGTGGCGAACTAAAGTGAGAAGGCGACAACCTGACAAGGCCACTCCGACATAATCGGTTTAAGGGCTTGCCAGGGGACTTCTTCAGCGGCTGCAAGCGGGTGTCTGTCTTGAACCAAGCGGCTCGCTATATAAATGTGCAATTTAAATCCAACCCCCGAGAAACGGGTTGTGCGTAGGGTTTGGGACCCACCACATAAAAACAAACTTCCAATGAGATCCAATAATCAGGCCTCGGATATGATAACTCACTCTTTAGATAACGACCACTGCAAACGAAATAGGAATATGATTAAGGAAATCAGGGCATGTTCTTGGAATGTCCGAACCCTTAGAAGGGAAGGTGACGATGCCCGCCTAGTTGGGGTCCTCAAACAGGCAAAAGCTGACATCACCGCTATACAAGAAATGCGATGGACGGGGCAAGGTTATAAGACCATCCAAAACTGCAATGTCTACTGGAGCGGCCACACTAATGAGCGCAGATTCGGCGTCGGTTTTGTGGTGAGAAAGAGGCTTGTGAAACAGGTAGTGTCTTTCACGGCCGTGAACGAGCGTCTCGCCACAATCCGAATAAAACTACGATTTTTCACCATATCGTTTATCTGTGCGCACCGACCGAGGACAAAGACGACGTGGAAAAAGATACATTCTACGCAAAATTAGAAGAAACTTATGAGCGCTGCCTCTGTCATGATATCAAAGTCGTGCTTGGCGACTTTAACGCCAGGGTGTGCAAAGAGGGTGTATTTGGCCCCACTGTCGGAAAGTTTAGCCTCCATGAAGAGACTTCGCCGAATGGATACAGGCTGATCGACTTCGCCGGTGCACGAAATATGGTCGTAGCCAGCACCAGGTTCAAGCATAAAAAGATCCATCAAGCAACATGGCTATCGCCAGATCGGAAAACACGCAATCAGATCGATCACTTTGTGATAGACGGACGGCATGCTTCCAGTGTTATGGACGTACGTACGATGCGGGGTCCAAACATCGACTCCGATCACTACTTGGTAGCAGCCAAGATTCGTACGCGCCTAAGTACAACGAAAGAGGCACCAGAAAAAACGCAAGGAAAGCTGGACGTCGAAAAGCTGCAGTCACAACAGACAGCCAATGATTTCGCAGAACGACTCGCGCACCTGCTCTCTGAGAGCGCAATTCAACCCAGCGGAGTGCACGAGCAGTGGGAGCATATCTCCGGATCACTTCGTACCGCAGCCGAAGAAGTAATTGGATTCCGGCAAATGCGAAAAAACAGCTGGTACGATGATAGAGATTGCAAAGACGCAATGAAAAGAAAGGACGACGCCTATAAGGCAACGTTAAAAACGAATGCAACGAGGAGCGTGTGTGAACACTACCGCGAGATGATGAGGGAAGCGAGACGGCTTTTTCGGGCGAAGAAAAGGGAAGCGGAAAAGGGTGAAATCGAAGAGCTTGAAATGCGAGCCAACAGAAGCAACGCCCGAAAATTTTATCAAAGAATTCGACGAATGACGGAAGGTTTTAACCCCGGGGCAAACTCCTGCAAAAATGACAACGGCGACCTGGTGACAGATGTTCAGAGAGTATTAGGGTTATGGAGGGATCACTTCTCTTCCCTTCTAAACGGAGGAACGGAGAAACAATCCAGAGAAGAGGACGAACCCGACCCCACAATCGAAGACGATGGAATCGAAGTTCCACAACCCGACTATAACGAGGTGCGAGTAGCTATATCACGGCTAAAAAACAATAAAGCGGCGGGTGCTGATGGCCTGCCCGCTGAGCTATTTAAATGCGGCGGCGAGGAGCTGGTAAGGTGCATGCACCAGCTCTTGTGCAGAATATGGTCGGATGAATGCATGCCTGAAGATTGGAACCTAAGTGTTCTCTGCCCAATCCATAAGAAGGGTGATCCCGCAAACTGCGCCAACTATCGTGGAATCAGCTTTTTGAGTATCGCATATAAGGTCCTATCAAGCGTATTGTGCGAAAGACTGTAGCCTCACGTAAACCGACTGATTGGACCTTATCAGTGTGGCTTCAGACCTGGTAAATCTACCATCGACCAGATTTTTACAATATGCCAAATCTTGGAAAAAACACGTGAGAAAAGAATCGACACACACCATCTCTTTGTTGATTTTAAAGCCGCCTTCGACAGCACGAAAAGGAGTTGCCTATATGCCGCTATGTCTGATTTTGGTTTCCCAGCAAAACTTATACGGCTGTGCAAAATTACGCTGAACAACACCACCAGCTCGGTCAGAATTGGGAAGGACCTCTCCGAGAAAATAATACAAGCTGCAGAACTTAACCGCGCTGGAACAATATATTACAAGAGCGTACAACTGTTGCCGTATGCCGACGACATCGACATCATTGGCCTCAACAACCGCGCCGTAACTTCTGCGTACTCCAAATTAGAAAAGGAAGCGGAAAAAATGGGTTTGGTGGTGAACGAAGGTAAAACGAAGTACCTGTTGGCATCAAGCAAAGAGTCAGCGCATTCGCGCCTTGGCAACCACGCCACTGTTGGCAGCCATAATTTCGAGATAGTACGGGACTTTGTATACCTGGGAAGCGGCATTACTACCAACAACAATGGAAGCCTGGAAATCCATAGGGGTCTGGTACGATATGTCGAAAAAAAAGAAGTCGAAACTAAAAATGTCGAAAAAAAATGTCGAAAAAAAATTTGCCGAAAACACAAAAGGTCGAAAAAAAATGTCTCGAAAAAAAATGTCGAATGAAAAAATGTCGAAAAAAATATATAAGATGTAGAAACAATGTAATGAATGATGTGTAAAATTCGCGCGAATTTAACACATCATTCATTACATTGTTTCTACATCTTATATATTAATGTTGTGTATTATTTTCTAGTGTTTTGTAATAGCTCTTGCAAGCAAATATAAAACCTGACGGTAAAGTTACAAGCACAAACTCTTAAGCTCTTCTCAATATAATTAACAACAACCTCTCAGAAACGAATCTCCGGTTTAAAGATGTCAGAAAAGTTTTGATTTTTGGCGACTTTTATAGTCACATAAATATTTGATATATCGATACGTCGATGTTTCTATAAAAATTGTGAAGTTTTGAACGTTTAAACGTTATTTCGGTTTCTCACTTGTCCAAAAACAAAAGTAAATTGGACCAACATCTTTTCCTTGTTCAAAAATATGCACGTAATTAGAAAAATATACACATATTAGAAAACTAACCAAGTCGAAGCATCGATGTACATATATAGCGAAACAAATGTACATATACTTTGCATCAAAGACCCATCGATTTATTTTTGCCATTGGTGTCTCCGGCATAGTTTAGCTCCATTAGATAACGGTAACTTTCTCAAAATGATCATTACCAAATGGTTAGTTTTATGCTTTTAATAAGCACAAATCATAAGTCATGCAGTGCAGTTTGTAGCCCGAAAATGTCTGAGAATATTTCTGTTGTTACCTCTAACAAGGGGAAAATTTGAATAGACTTTGTATTGGAAAATGGTTGAAAAGTTCTTGGTAAGAGGTAAGGAAGTGATAAATAATTGTATACTGTCATAAAACACGTTGTTAAACTCAAATTTCCGAAGTTTTACATTAAGCATCCAAATTTCGACCTTTTTCGGTCATTTGCATTTTTTTCGACATTTTTTTTTCGGTCAAAAATCTCTTCGGTATTAAATTTTTTTTTCGACATATCGTACGGGACCCAATCCATAGAAGGGTAACTCTTGCAAACAAATGCTACTTTGGGCTGAGTAGACAATTTAGAAGTAAAGTCCTCTCTCGACGAACAAAAACAACACTCTATAAGTCACTTATCGTACCCGTCCTGCTATATGGTGCAGAAGCATGCACACTGACAGCATCTGATGAGGCGGCCCCTAAAAGTTGGCGACGGCGAGTACCGAAGAAGATATAATGATGAGCTGTATGAGCTTTACGCAGACGTGGACATAGTTCAGCGTATTAAAACCCAGCGGCTCCGCTGGCTAGGACACGTAGTGCGAATGAATGAAGACGCTCCGGCCCAAAAGGTATTTTTATCGGCACCCGCCGGTGGAAGTAGAGGAAGAGGGAGACCACCACTTCGATGGCAGCACCAAGTAGAGGCAGACCTGCGAGCACGCAGGCGGCATTTGGCTCAACAAAGAACCGACTGGCGTTACGTGTTGGACGGCCAAAATCGCCTAGGCGGTTAAAGGCTATTTTAAGTAACTAAGTAATGTATGTACATAAATACTTAAAAAAATACGTGTAAAAATATATCGACGACTGTTTCAAAATATTTTTCAAAAACGTTATAATTGTTTCTTGCTTGGGGTCTCGTTATAAAAAAGCACACATGTTGTTTTACGTTAAACTCGAACTTGTTATACAGTTTGAGATGTTTAATTTTAATATTTAAAAAAAAATATCAACTCATGATCTAAACATAATATCTGTGCCGTTTTATCATAACAGCTAAAGTCTAAAAATCATGTTTTAACTTAACTCGACTTAAGATGTTATGATATATTGCCACAGATATGTACATAGACCAACTTACATATTATTCGACATCTTAACTCGACTTAAGATGTTATGATAAATTAAATATTTCACATTTTATTCGTTTTATCATAACGTCTTAACTCGACTTAAGATGTGTTAATATATTGCCACAGATATATAACCGGTCTTTCACTTAATAATGTATATACAATTTAGACAATTTTAATACCGGCGATTTAACAGATAAATTGCGACTTAAATATTATTAACATTTTTAAAATCACAGAAGTTAAATACAATTCAAAATAATTTAGGAATTAAGAAAAGATATTGCTGCTAGTTTGAAACATCTTGCTTTTTGAATAGCTTTTGTCTTCGACGGAAGTGAGTTCCAAAGACGGATTGTACTGACAAAGAACAGTCTGGAGGATGTCATGTATCTAAAACTTGGGACTAATATATTTAGAGTTCGAGAAGACTGGCATAAATTTAACTTTTCAAATAAGTAAGGGGGATATTGAGAGTGGAGTAGCTTATGCAAAAAGCAAAGATTTCTGATCTTTAAAAAGCTTTTAACGTCGCTCCCGAGGATTTGGGTAGCATATAAAGAGATGTGATCAAATTTTCTTTTAGAATAAACAAACCGAGCAGCATTGTTTAAGGCAAGCTGCAGTTTACTGAGCGAAGACGAATCAAGGTTACCATATACAAGTTCACCATAAGAAATTTGAGGGATTATATAAATGACTATAAGGAATTGGCTGGTGGACAGAAACCGTTTAACCTACCACTCTGAAATTTTTAGGAGATATTTTTCAAACTGTAGAGCTTATTTAGTTTTAAGATAAACAAATTTAAAAAGTCCCATTTTTAGTTATATAGTATAAACCTAAAAAAAAATTTTTATGAAAAAAAAATATAATTTTTTTATTTTTGTGTACTTAAAGAGTAAAAACTATTATTAACATAACCTGAAAGTTTCACTTTTTATAAGAATTCATTTAGAAACTACAATGATTTGAAGAACCTTAAAATTTTCGTATTTTTTCGTATATCAAAACTTTAAAAAATTATTACTCCCAAATTTCGCATAATATGCGAAAATAAAAAAATACGTGTCGATTTATATTGCATCCAGTTTATAAAAAAAAATGTTTCAGGACAATCTATTTTTTAGTTGTAAAAATGATATGGAACGACAAGTATATATTTAAACCCTAATTTTTTTGAATAGGTGCAACGCTCTTTATAAAAATTATATGTATATTATATATTACTAATTTTAAGGCCAAGGGCTTACACAGGACACCCCTGCGGGTTAGGGGTTTAGAATATGCCCGATGTAGGAATACCGTTCGTAAGAGGCGACTAATATGCACATAGGTAATGACGTGCTAACTCGATGGTTGATCTACGTATATGATGCCTCTAACTTCTCGGTACCCATCGTCCTTCCTCACGGATGGAGGGATGACATGACCTAGAAGGTTCCATTGGTCATACCAAATCGCTACCTCGACAGTCGGGCAGTACCGCAAGGGAGTACCACAGCGTACCGGGTTCATATCCGACCAAGGACTGTCAATTTCGGCATAACTTCCCAAAAACTTCGGGAAGTGTTTTTGAACAACAACAACACTTAAACTAAAAAAAAACTAAGTTACGAAAAAAATTGCATGACATTTCTTGTTAAAAATCAAACAAAACTACAGCAGGAATCAATTTTTAAACAGGAGGCAATCCTTACAAAAAAAAATGTGAACATTTTGATTACCAAGGGAATCTTTTTGTTAGATACATACATAAATTAAAATTAAACATCTTTTTACTGGCAACTCCAAATTTTAATTAAATTTCACTTTAATTAATTTCATAGTTCATTGCCAGCTGCATTTAGTTAACGAAAATTCAATAAATTTCCCAGTTGTTGTGAACAATAGAATCGCACAAGATTAAATTAACCTGCATGCCACCATGTGAGTTAAAAGCTTTTACTTTCATCTCAATTGAAGCTAATTAAAAGTTTGCAAATACATAAAATAACTTAACAATGCATAATTTCATCATTGCATCTATTGGTTAGTCTGCGCGAATATGCACTTTAAATGAGTGACAGCCAACGGCAATGCACTTGACAATGGACGAGTGTGGCACATTTAGATGCTGGCATGTTGCACGTACTACTTGAAGCACAATCACACCCACACGTACATATGCAGATGCTCATAAAATATTTGCTCACATAGATGTGAACTTTTTTCACTTAGTACTTAATTGCAGATCTTTGTCTTTCTTTGTTGTTGTTAATTTTTCTTGGTCTGCACTGCAGACACCATATCTCCCCCATCGCGTCAATTACTGTTATGTCAGTTTAATTTATTTGCCACCACTGTTTACTTATGAGCACTAAGGGCCACTTGCATAAAAGCCGATAACGACTAATCGGTGATTAACTTGACAGCTAACCATACAAAATACGTCAATTAAACTCCGGTTAGTCGTTATCGGCTTTTATGCAAGCGGCCCTAAATAAATTGCAGCGATCAGGGAACGGCCGAACATCGAATTGTTCTCGATTTCGGTCACAGAACTCTGATTCGGTTTCGGTTCAGTTCGACCGAAAATAACTTTTGCAGACAGTTCTAACAAAAAAATTTAGAAAAATTATTATTTCTCTAGCAGATGCTCTCGACTTTGTCTGTGAAATTTTCTAAAACGGGCCAGAAATATGCGTTTTTTAAATATGCCAACTCCAACGCCACCTATCGAGCTTAATTTTTCTAACAGACTTTTCACACAGAGCCAACAATGCCTAATAAAATAGAACAAAAGTCATAAGATATCTCTATAGATTTTCTTCAAGAAGATGTGCTTCTTATTATTGTAGAGACAGTCTTTTTATTGTTATTAAGAAGATTTTCTTTTTAATATTTTAAATGAAAAATAAAATGATATCACCCTCACCGAGAATCGAACTTACAATTTTCGGAATGATAAACCCAGCTGCTAACCATCCGGCCATCGTATACTAATAATTTCCAGCGTCTAACTACACCTTTGTACTAAATGTATAGTTTTTTTAATAAGAATTTCTTCTTAAAACCAAAAAGAATTCCTTATCCTTCCGGAGAATCACTCTTGCCAACAAGTGCTACTTTGGACTGAGTAGGCAATTGAGAAGTAAAGTCCTCTCTCGAAGAACAAAGATCACGCTCTATAAGTCTCTCATCATACCTGTCCTGATGTATGGCTCAGATTCATGGACAATGTAAAGAGAAGATGAGATGGCCCTTGGAGTATTTGAGAGAAAAGTTCTCCGGAAGATTTATGGTCCTTCCCGTGATGCCAACGGCGAGTATAGAAGGAAATTTAACGATGAGCTGTACGAGCTGTACGCAGATCTGACCATAGTCCAGCGAATTAAAGCCCAAAGACTCCGCTGGCTGGGCCATGTTATGCGAATGGACAAAGAAGCTCCAGCACAGAAGGTTTTCCTATCGTCGCCTGAATTCGGCAGCAGAGGAAGGGGGAGGCCTCGACTGAGATGGAAACAACAGGTGGAGGATGACTTGAACTCCCTTGGGGTTTCCAATTGGCGTCCGTTATCGCTAAAAAGGAATGACTGGCGTGCTTTGATACGAAACGGCCAAAATCGCTTAGGCGGTTAAGCGCCAATAAATGATGATAGTTTTTTCTTCGTTTCCACCGTTGCGACTACCCCTTTGCCCAAAAACTGATCATGAAGACAATCTTATTAATTTTATTAGGCATTTTTGGCTCTGTGCATTACATATCAAATATATGTGCCAAAAAAGGAACAGAATCGGATCAATGGCCTTAGTCGAGAGGAGTTATACAAAGACTAAGGGGCATAGTCATAGTCGAAACAAAGTGGATTCTAAAGATAGCGTCAGCTTTTTTGACAGATAAGCTGTTGAAAATGGTGTCAAACAGCTGAAGCTATCTTTAGTACCTACTTTTTCTCGACTATGACTATGGCCCTAAGATTTCAAAATTGGGCAAAAATCTGTTCAGTAGTTTTTAAGCCATTTCTGCACACAAACACCTTTACAATGTTTTACAAACATATATATTTACGAACATATTAGCGTATGTAAGCGTCCATTCTGAAAATGTAAAGATCTACATTGAGCCCAAAAGTGCATTTTAAAAACAAGAACACGACATAAGAATCAAATGACTTTTAACTTAAGTGCTAAAAAAAACTACCGTTCCAACAGCGTCGAGTCACAATAATGTTGCTGTTGATGGAACCTGTTTCCTCGAAGAGTCCTGAGCAAGAGACGTCATAGCTCCGGGCTTAATAATCTGGGCTCGATCTTTGTCTATCTGATATAATGTTGCTATCGGTGCTGCCCTTCAGCATTCTAATGTGGAGCTCGGTGTTGACGAGCATATGTTTTCTCGGCGATTTGTTGCTCAATACATGGAGCGTTTTTATTGTTGGAACTGAAATGCCGTTTTATTGACTATATGCAACAAACGATTTTACTGTTAGCGCCGTTGCGATATTGTTGTCGTTGCTTTTGTATGGCTATGCATTGCAGCAGTAACTGATAAGTGTTGGAAAACTGTTCTGATATTTCACAACAAGAAGTTGATATATTACCGGCGACTGTAAATACAAATTTGCACACTTATTTACTATCTACATTAGAGTGTGACTTTTTGGTGAGACAGACATTTTTTGTAAATTTTACCTAGAAATACTTATCTTCTATATATATAAAAATGTGACGAATTGGCTCAAAAACTACTCAACAGATGTTTACCAAATTTTGACAGTTTATTCCTTGGATACGTCGTACCAACAATTTTTATATTTTGTCCCGCTAGATGGCGCAGGAGTCGTTATATCTACAAAATCCGTATTTATGGTCAGATTTAGTTCGTATTTGGCACATATGTTTGATATATAATCAACAACTTTGTTGCAAAAAATTAACCCGATAGGTTGCGCTGGAGTCGAGATATTGAATTACATGGAAATTCTCCTCAATTTGCCTTATCTAGGTATATAATTAAAAATGTAGGGGGGTTTTTTGTAACGAATTGGCTCAAAAACTACTCAACAGATTTTTATCAAATTGTGACAGTTTATTCCTTGGTTACGTCGTACCAACAATTTTTATATTTTTTCCGCAGACGAAGTCGCGGGCATCTGCTAGTTAGGCTAGAAAATCGCTGTATACAAAGTTTTTTTAGGTGTAAAATAAACGAAAAATGCGACAACAACCATATGAATGTTGTGTAAGTATGTAGCTATTTTGTTGCTAAGCTAGCAATGTTACCACACTGAGCTACGCCACTGTGCTATATTTTTTATAAGAATAATGGTAAGAGACGCCATACCTACATAGGATTTGAAGCTCAACGAAATTTTTTTTTTAAATGGCATATTTTGTGTACCTATCTCTTCTTTAAGTTGAGCAACATTTTTTATAGCCATGCTAACCGAAAAAAATGTCCAACCCACCCTAACGGATGTATATGTCTGCTTATTAATATATAACACAGAAAGCAGAAGTTCGCTGTGGGCGCGTTCATTGCTCTTAACTCTCATCATCCGGTTCACAGAATTTCACTTATGCCAAGTATATTTTATATATAATATTTATATTTTAGATGTAAGTATGCGAACGATTTGTCTTTTGCTTGCTTTCATGCTGCAGCTGCACTCAAATTGATTAAATAACTAAATCATAATTCATAAGCTTCTGAAAACACAGAACATTGCGGCATTCACATACCAATAATTCGAGCATACAAATATGAGAATGGCGGATTTGATTGACATAATGTAGAAAATCATGATGCAAAATGTTAAAGACTACCTTTACATATTGGATTCTGTTCTGTTCAATAGGGCAAGACGCACTGGCCACTGGGAGGAGTATTCGACACATCTAACTGAGTACAACAAGGAGATAAGGAGATCTAAAAGAAACAGCTTTAGGACCTTCTGTGAGAGAATAGAATCCACTCCGGAGGCAGCCAGGCTCCATAAGGCCATGGCTAAGGAGCAGGGAGACACTAGGATGGCGCTAAAACTTCCCACGGGGGGGTTCACGCGCAATGAGGAAGAAAGGGCTAAGGCCCTGCTGGACGCTCACTTTCCAGAATCATCCACCGACCTAGAGGAGACAGAATCCCATTGGGTGCGGCCCACACGGCAAGACTGGCAATTGGCGAGAACGTTGTTCTCACAAAGTTCAGTCAAGTGGGCCGTATCTTCTTTTGAGAGTTATAAATCCCCTGGGGTGGACAGTGTATATCCGATATTTTTGCAACAGGGAGATACGCTCATCCCTTATTTGTCGGGCATCATGAGGGATAGTCTAGCACTAGCCTACATACCGGCAATATGGAGACGAGCCAGAGTTGTATTTCTACCAAAAGTGGGGAAAAAGGATTACTCCTTAGCGAAATCCTTCAGACCAATCAGCTTGACCTCCTTTGTCCTGAAGACAATGGAGAAAATAGTCGACCATGAGATTAGATCGAACGCCCTGAGGCACAGCCCATTGCATGTAGGCCAGCATGCATACAGGACGGGAAGATCAACGGACACTGCCCTGTACCAGCTGACCTCGGAAATCACCAGCGCGTTCGACTGTGGAGAAGTGGTGGTATGCGCCTTTCTTGACATAGAGGGGGCTTTTGACAACACATGTCACGATAGCGTAAGTCGTGCACGGTTCAAATTAGAACCACGAGGGGGTGCCCACAAGGGGGGTCCTGTCACCCCTCCTATGGAGCGTAGTGGTAGATGAACTGTTGGAGATACTAACCAGCAATGGCATTAGATGCCAGGGGTATGCAGACGACATAGTAATCATAGCAAGAGGGAAATTCGAGAACACCCTCTGTGACATTATACAAAGAGCATTAAATCTAACAAAGGAGTGGTGTGCTGGAGTGGGCCTCAATATCAACGCCAGCAAAACAGCCATAATTCCCTTTACTAAGAGAAGAACTCTTCCGGGACTGAGAACAATCACACTAGGTGGGGAAGACTTGGTGACAGTTTCCGAAGTAAAATACTTGGGGGTTACATTTGACTCCAAGCTACTATGGAGGAAACATGTCGAACACACGGCAATTATGGTGTGCAGAAGAATCGCGGGCAAATCTTGGGGATGCAGCCCCAAGGTGCTAAGGTGGATGTACACCATGATAGTTAGACCCATAATAACCTACGGAGCGGTGGCATGGGCACCCAGATCGACCCTAATAACGGTGAGGAAATCCCTCACCAAACTCCAGCGTTTGGCCTGCGTATGCATAACGGGAGCCATGCGTACCTGCCCTACTACGGCAATGGAGGTGCTACTCGATCTGAGTCCCCTGCACATAGTAATTGAACAGGCAGCCAAACGAACCATGCTAAACATAGCAAGGGAAGGGACTGGCAGAGGCAGAGTCATTTCGTCCACGGGAGCAGACAGACTAATAAAACAACTCCTGATCTGTCAACTTCCTAGAGACGATATCGCGAAGACTACGAGATTCGAAAAAAGATTTAAAATAGAACTAGGTGACAATATCACCTGGGACGCCTCCAAAGTGGAAGGTTTCCACCAGGGCAGAGCACTGGTATGGTACACGGACGGGTCAAAAACTCCCGAAGGGATTGGAGCCGGAATAACAGGCCCCCGATCTAACGTGTCCATACCCCTTGGAGAATATCCGAGCATATTTCAGGCGGAAGTAGCTGCGATAAGCGCTTGTGCAGACATAAATCTGCAGCGTGGCTACATCAATGAGAATATAGTAATACTAAGCGACAGCCAGGCGGCCCTAAAAGCAATCTGGGCATGTGAAATAAGATCTCTAGTGGTACTGGAGTGCGTGGACAGATTAAATAACCTAGCATCTCGCAACAGGGTCCGACTAGCATGGGTCCCGGGCCATGCTGGGGTGGAAGGAAACGAGCGAGCTGATCAACTTGCTCGTGTTGCGGCAGCAACAAAGCCCATAGGCCCAGAACCCTTTCTGGGCATCGGCCCACACACCATAAAAGAGAGACTGAGGAGAGAAGAGCAGGACTTGAGAGAGGTACACTGGCGTCAGACCACCGGGCTGCGTCAGGCGAAGGCAATGATGGGCGGTTACAGCACTAAAAGATTTGAAAACATAATCTGCCTGCCCAAGAACAACCTTAGGATCATCACAGGAGTCCTCACAGGTCACTGTAGGCTCAAAGAACATATGCACAGATTGGGCATTGCATCCAGTAGTCTGTGCCGTTTCTGTGATGATGAGAACGAAACTGCGGAGCACATAGTGTGCAGATGCGACGCTCTCTCCAGAAGTAGGCTAAGGATCCTAGGATCCACAACTCTGGAGAGCAGGCACATACATCAACTGAGGCCGACCTTGATTCTGGATTTCCTGAAGGTGATCGGCCTGGAAGATGTGCTATGAGACTATGAGGGCACAATAGATCTATAGGTCGCAGTGCGTTTACCTCTACTACTATTATTATTATTATTATTATTATTATTATTATTACATATTGGATTTCAATCATAAAAGGCATTTTGAGCTTTGTGGCAAGCTTCAAGTCTCTAACCTACCGGCAAGATACTCAAAAATCGATTGAGTATATCCCTTGGTTTTTCAGCTACCTATTTTCAGTTATCTCGATCAGCGAACCACCAAGCGGTATTACTCAAAATTCGATCCCCTTGTTTTTTCAACGATTTTCAGCTATTCGATCAGAGCGCTACCTAGCCAATCATTTTGTATCAAATATGTATTCATCGGCACAATGTTCTTAACTATGTGACAAGTTTCGAATCTCTACCTTATCGAGAAGTTACATACTTAAAAATGGAGCCAGATTCCCAATTTCAAGCGAATTTTTTTTCCGAATACCTCGATCAGTGCACCACCTAATTATTCTAGATTCTGAAGCATTTCCAAGTTTCAAGTCTCTAGCTTTTCGGGAAGTTACCATCTACAGTATATTAAATTTGGGGTCTTCTTTCTAAATTTTTCCCATTAAAAACACAAAAAATAACACACAATTGTCGAAAATTTCCTAGGCTATTGTTAAAAATATGTTCATGCAACAACAAAATACGTGTGTTTTTTATTCTTGCTTATGTTGCTTGGAAAATAATTTTGACAATAGTATGTATTCTCTTGTGTTTTTTTATGAAAAAATTTTAGAGACAATACCCCAATTAAGTACCAAGTTTCAATAGTACAGCTTATGTGCAGAAGTTACTGGAAAATGAATCGCTGGTTTCCAAATGTTAAATGAATATTACATATGTACATACATATCGCTCATTTGCTGCAACGTCGTCATAACTCAAAAAACCCAAAGTTTGAGGTAACATCACTAATAAATCGGATATATCTAATATGTTTGATTAACTGACAAAGGTTATATCCGAGGTTTTAATAATTCACACAACATCGCGATGGAAGCCTTTTGCTTTAATTACATAACCAATATAAATATACGTCAATTCAAAAACTAAAAATGCGTTTTCTGTAATATCACATTTTTTGGTTTATGACGACGTTGCAGCAATTCAGGCGCCACCTAGCAGATTTTTCGATTTTAAAATTGAAAGCACAAACTTTAAAGTTTTGAAATCATAAAAAATATCTTGACCCAAGTTCGGGGCTCACATATTGTGAATGAGATTCTAAATAGTGTTGATTCATTATTCATTCATTAGAGCCAAAAAAAAGTTTCGATAAAACTTGAAGCTATACAACGACATCCCATATCATAAAACTAATGCACTACTTAGCCAAACGAGGGTCATTGCACATCACGGAAATTGCAGCTCAGATAAAGCTGACTTTATTGACACAGGCAATTAACATAACATTAACAACATAATAAAAAATACTTTTACACATTTTATTTTGAGCTCATTTTGTGCCAATAGCTCTAGCACAAATCAAACGGAAATAAATATTTTGACAACTGAAACAACACTATAACTTATTTATATGCTGTAACCCTCGTGAAGGGTTGACACCTTGCCGCGGTACGAGGGCTTAAGTCGATAGCCACAGGGCTGCGCTGCCCTTGTGATCATAGTGCCGCCGGTACTACATCACGAGAGAAGCCAAGCCTCTCTGGCGCGACGACTAAGATCTTCCCCCTCCCAATCCAGGGTGTTATGCGACCACGTGCCCATTGGACGTTTGCAGCCGGGAGGCAAATCGTGGCTGTAATCGAACGGAGCCTCTCTGATACCGGGCCGCCTCGGAGAGTAACTATGGCCTTACCGCGGCATGGGGCTCTGCCGCGGCGGACGACACATTCCCCATACTCTTCCTTTGACCCTAAACTGGCCTTGCCCGGCAAGGGGTCGTACGAACAAGATGAAAAAAAGTAATAAAAACCTTAATAATAATGATACAACCATGTATACTGCCCAGCAGAGGAGGAAAATGCTGGAGCAAGCGAGAACGCAACGTCGGAGGACAAACTCCATTTCTTCATCAGCCGAGAGGTCGACAGCGATGGCAACTACGAGTCGATCAGCTCTGGATAATAAGGGGGCAATCCCCAAAGTAAGTACCGGTACAAACACGGTGAAGCCAACAACGGCTGATGCTAGAGCCCTAGTAAGTGCCGGTACCGAAACCAAGTCTTTAACGTCTGTGGCAGTGGTCTCACGACCTGGCCCCAGAGATCCAAATAAGGGAACGACCGCGATGGCAACTACGGGTCGAAATTTACCCCAAAAGACATCTCCCAGTCGCTCTGAGTACTTGGACAAAAGAGCGGCCGCGAGGATACTGAAGAAATACGAGGGTATTTCACAAGAGACGCTATCGCCGAATGCTAGGAAGACGGTGGAGATGGCTGAAGCTATCTTACCGAACTTCCAAAGCGATTACGCGCCAAAGAAGGTTAATATAAATCCCTTCAAACGCCAGAGATCGGACGTGGATTTAAAACCTCACCCGAAGCGGCAGCAACACGCCCCCGTAATGGGTAAACTCAGCTTTGCTGAAGTGACTAAGGATAGGATCCTCATAGGCGTCATTGACCGAGGTAATGAAAACTGGGCCATCCCTAGAGACCAGTGGCGGTTCGTCCGGAACGCTATCGGTAATGCCCTTCTCGACATTATGGATGAGTCTCCGGGTGCCACTCCGATGGGTTCTGATGCGGGATGGCACCAGGGCCGAATCAAGGTATTCGCTTGCGAGGATGCAAAAACTGTTGCACTGTACAAGGCAGCAGCTGCAAGACTAGGTGAGATCTACCAAGGGGCAAGAATCGAGGTTGTCGACTGGAAGGACATCCCGGCTCGGCCAAGGGCAAGAGCGTGGATTCCTGCTATCCCTGCTGAACCTGAGAGAATTCTCAGGATGCTGAGGATCATGAACCCGTCTCTCCCGACGCAGGACTGGGGTGTAAATCTGGTCGAGGACGCGGTAGGGCCTGATAGGCAAGTGGTCTTCACCTTGAATAAGGAGGCACTCGAGCCCCTTAAACGGTGCAATGGACGAGTGCACTACGGCATGGGTCAGATCGTGATCCACGTATACCGCGGCGATGCACAGCGCGCTGCTATTTCGGCTGCACCGGAGGACTCGGACATCGCAGTGCCGGAAGGGGAGTCGGAGATGTCCGACTCGGAAAGTATGGTATCTGCCACGTCAAATGGCGAAGGAGCAGTGAACAGCTCGGAGATGGGAGACAGCCTGCTGGACGGGGAGGACCTCAACGTCACAGTGATAGCAGCTAGTCCTGAGCGCACCACAGTTGACACTGCCACAGTTAGGAGGATCTCTGCCACGCCAAACCGTGGTCTGAAGAAATCGTCGTTGAAAGATAAGCCTCCAGACGAGGTGGAACTCGACGATACGGCGGTGGCAGGGAAGTCTGAGCACTCTCATGTTGGTGGTGATTCAGATAAACCTGCACAAATCTAAAGCAGCCTCGGCTGCTTTAATCAGTCGTCTCTCTAAAGGCGACGTAGATGTGGTCCTCATCCAAGAACCCTGGGTCAACAGCTCAAGGATTTGCGGTTTGGGGACTAAGGGTTATAAGCTTATTCGAGCCAGCGAAGGGGGCCGGGTTAGAGCCTGTATTTTAGTTAAGTCTGAGCTGAATGCATTTCTCTTGCCCAACTATACCAATGGTGACGTTACAGCTGCCAGTTTAACAGTCGACAGTACCAGTCTGACGATTGCGTCGGTCTATATGCCCTATGACGCCGAAGAACCTCCGCCACAGAGGGAGGTAAAAGACCTGGTGGCAAATTTTTCCATGGGTCATCTTCTTATCGGAACTGACGCCAATGCTCATCACGTCCAGTGGGGAAGCTCCGATATCAATGCTAGAGGAGAGTCGTTGTTTGACTATTTGTTAACAACTAACCTGGTAGTTTGCAACGTGGGTAACGAACCTACGTTTATTACTAAAACCCGTAGGGAGGTAATAGATCTCACGATTTGCAGCGAAGGCGCTTATGAGTGGGTCAGAAAATGGCGCGTTCTCGATGAGCACTCATTCTCCGACCACCGGTACGTAGAAATAGTTCTAGACTTTTCTGTTGAGCAGCCGGTTATGAAACGCAACCCACGTAACACTAACTGGCAGCTACACAATGAAATAATATCTAGGGACTTACCAGCACTGCCCCCACAAGTCCCCTCATCAGTAGGGGAGTTGGAGGATCTGGTAAAGACCTTTACAACGGCGCTCTCGAATGCCTTAGAGCAGGCTTGCCCAGTGCCAAAACCACGTGGTAAACATAGGCCGCATTGGTGGTCCTACGACCTGGACTCGCTCCGAAAATCATGTAGGACACAATTTAATAAGGCCAAGAGCCTTGGCACGGAGACTCAATGGCTCGAATATAAAGTTAAACTCAGGGCCTACAAAAAAGCTCTGAGGCAGGCGAAGAGAGTATCGTGGAGAAATTTCTGCACTGGGGTCGAAAATGTCGACGATACAGCGAGACTTAGACGAGTGCTCTCAAAAACTCAAACAGCCACAAGCTATTTGCGCAAACCTGACGGATCCTGGACCAGCACGGAGAGGGAAACCCTAGAGCTGCTCTTGAATACGCACTTCCCAGGGAACTTGCATGAGGAACCCGTAGCACCTACAACAAACCTGGCTGTATACATACCCATCACGGAGGAAAAGGTTAGGTGGGCGGTTAAGAGCTTCGAACCGTTCAAGGCTGCCGGGCCAGACGGGATTATTCCCGCACAACTCATAAACACGCTGGAGACATCAGCCAAATGGCTGGTATTTCTCTATACAGCCTGCCTGGCTCTTAGCTACATTCCGTGCTCCTGGAGAAGTGCCACGGTAGTGTTTATTCCTAAGGCGGGGAAGGCGTCTCATTACGAGCCGAAGGACTACAGGCCGATCAGTCTCTCATCCTTTGTGCTCAAAACCTTCGAGAGGATAATAAATGACTACCTCTCCTCTACTATTGATAGCAACCTGATCTGTAGCTATCAGCATGCATACACCAAAGGGAAATCTACAGAAACTGCGCTTCACAGCCTAGTTTCTGTTATTGAAAAATCGCTGTATGAGAAGGAGTACTGTCTTGCGGCCTTTTTAGATATTGAAGGAGCCTTCAACAACATAAGCCCTGATGCTATAAACACCGCTTTAACAAGTCTGGGCATAAGCAGGTCTCTTATTGGACTTATTGATCAACTGCTAAGGGGTAGACGAATAGTTTCATCACTGGGCTCGGTTGACTTATCACGCTATGTCACAAGGGGAACGCCTCAGGGTGGTGTTCTCTCCCCGCTTCTATGGAACCTCACTGTCAACTCGATGCTGCGAGACACAAGCTGGGGGGGCGGGAAGGTAGTGGCATATGCAGACGACTTAGCTATAGTATATAGGGGCAAATTCCCACAGACCCTGTGCGACTTGATGCAAGCAGCACTGCGAGAGGTTTCCTCATGGTGCTCGCGCTGCGGACTGAGCATCAACCCGGGAAAAGTAGAACTGGTTCTTTTCACCAACCGCTATAAGATACCACCGCTAACACTACCAAAACTGAATGACGTGCACCTGAACCTGGCTGACAAAGCCAAGTTCTTAGGCACAGTTCTGGATAGGAAACTAACCTGGAAGGAGAATGTTCTTCAGCGCCAGAAGAAAGCGTGTATTGCACTCTACACATGCAAAAGAGCCATTGGAAAGAAATGGGGGCTCAGCCCCAAAATATGCAAATGGATCTACACCGCAATCATTCGACCAATCATGCTCTATGGAGTTGTGGTATGGTGGCCTGCGCTGAGCAAGGCAACAAACCTTAATCTGCTAGGTAAAGTACACAGATCTTGCATGATCTGTATAAGCGGTGCGTTAAGAACAACGCCCAATGAAGCACTCCAGGCCATTCTTGGCATTTTGCCACTCGATCTGGAAGGGCACCGGGTAGCAGCAACATCGGCTCTACGTCTAAGGGAAACGTCCGGCTGGGGCGCAAGCACTACTGGACACGCCTGTATTTTGGGATCCTATAGCTTTCTTCCGCTGAGCACGGATCGTTGTGCGACCACAACAGTCGGAGATAGCTGTTTTAAAATCAACATTCCCAGCAGGGAAGAATGGGAGAGCACGGATCGGAGTCCCGCCACTCATGGCGGCACTTCCATTTATACTGATGGCTCGAAGTTAGACGGCAGAGTTGGAGGAGGGGTTTATTCAAAGGATCTGAACCTTGAGCTCTCCTTCAGACTACCTGATCACTGCAGTGTCTTCCAGGCTGAAGTTTCAGCAATCATGGACGCCGCGGCTTGGATAGGCCAACACACTATCGGACACGACATTTTTATATTCAGCGACAGCCAGGCGGCCATCAAATCCCTTGGCTCTTATTCGTTCAACTCTGAACTGACGCTCAGCTGTCGTCGATCTCTACAGGAGATGGCCCAACAGAATCGCGTGAACCTCACATGGGTCCCGGGGCATAGGGACATTGAGGGAAATTGTAGGGCAGACGAACTTGCGAGGCAGGGCACGACCAAGCAGGTTCTTCGGGATAAAGAGCGCTTAGGTATGCCGTTTGCCACTTGCAAGCTTATGCTGAAGGAGTACACACTCCGCCAAGCCAACGAAAGATGGCTGCAATCTCCAGGATGCCGGATATCCAAAGAAACCTGGCCGAAATGGGATCATAAAAGATCGAGACAAATTTATGCCCTAAGGAGAAGAGAAATCTCCATATTAATAGGCGTATTGACTGGGCACTGCCTCATTGGTAGGCACGCAGAAAGACTTGGTGTGCCCTACCGACGATGCTGTAGGAGTTGTAAGGATGATGAGGAGGAGGAAACGGTGGAGCACCTCATCTGCAACTGCCCGGCTTTAAGTGGCGCGAGAATGCGCTTTTTGGGAGTTCCCTTCCTGGTTAGCCTACGCCAGGTCACGGAGCTGGACATAAAGGACCTGATGGCCTTCATCAAGTCATCTAAATGGTTCGAGGAGGAGTAACGGTGTCGGTATAGGAACGTCAGTCCCGGGATTCTGCTATGTGGAGAATTCCGTTAATACCGGGATTTTCCATATGGCAGGGTCCCGGAACTGACTTTCCTAGTGTTGGTGGTATCACAACGGGCCTTTTAATATTGGCCTAGGTGTGCCTCTACGGTAGCCACTTGAACCTAACCTAACCTAACCCTGCAGGGAAAGCAAACGTTTCTAGATCAGAACTACATAGAGTCCAATATTTACTATTTCTCTCGTTGCAAGGAAGTTTTTATAAAATATGACACTTATTTTAGAAGCGGTTTCTCAGAACTAGTTTTGAAACGACCAATCGTAGAATGCTTGTTTCAGTAACACCCTATCTCGGAATTCATTGAAAAAACGTTGTTTTGATTCTAAACTAAAGAAACATCACCGATAAAGCAACAATATGTGAAAGGCAGGGAGTAATAAATATAGTTTAAAAAAACTAAAACTCACGCTTTTAGAGAGTATTGAACTAAAAATTTAAAAATAATTTTAAAAACCCTACACAGTAGTATTGTGGAAAAAGCGTGGTCCGCTTTGTTCCATAATCTTCGTTTTTTATTTAAATTATTTTTACGTTTTTAGTGCATTATTCTTTAAAAGCGCGTGTTTTTGCTTTTTAAACTATTTTTATTTTTACTTTTTTTAGTTAAATGTGTTATGAAGTAACCGATATATATATCGAAGTATACCGCAGTGCAAACGAAACCTCTGGGCCTCCACTTTCGTTTGATACCCATATTGTAGGCAATTTTCAATATTATTGGACAACCTCATTTTGACCGATAACTCAGTTATCGATAAATATATCGAAATATTCCAAAGTCCAATAGAAACCTGTGGACCTTCCCTTTCGTTTGATGCCTGTAGGCATTATGACCGATAACTTAGTTATCGATAAATATATCGAAGCCCAAATGCAACCTCCTATCGTTTGACACCCATATTGAAGGCACATTTCAAGGTTTTTGTGACAGTCATATGCCACTATCGGGTAGACTGAAGTAGAGTTACATACAAACAAGCAAACATACATATGAATGTATGTACAAGTAAAGCTAATGAAAGCTCAGTAAAGAAACTAGCATTGTGTGGGAAAAGCGTCGAGCGCTCGATATACGAAAATTATGGCACAAAGCGGACCACGCTTTTTCCACAATACTACTGTGTAGGGCTTTTTAAAATTATATTCAAATTTTTAGTTCAATACTCTCTAAAAGCGTGAGTTTTAGTTTTTTTAAACTATATTTATTTTTTACATTTTAGTCAAATGTCCTATGGAATTATCGATAAAAATATATCGAAAAATACAGCAGTCCAAACGAAACCTCTGGACTTCCACTTTCGTTTGATACCTATATTGTTAGGAAATTTTAAGGCATTTGGCCTCAAATTTTGACAATAACTCAGTTATCGATAAATTTATCGAAATATATCGAAGTCCAAATGAAACCTGGGGCCTTTCCCTTTCGTTTGATACCCATATTGTAGGGAATTTTTTAGGTTTTTGGGCAATTATATTTTGAACCATAACTCAGTTATCGATAAATTTATCGAAATATATCGAAGTCCAAGTGAAACCTGGGGCCCTCACCTTTCGTTTGATACCCATATTGTGGGGAATTTTTAAGGTTTTTGGGCAATCATATTTTGACCGATAACTCAGTTATCGATAAATATATCGAAATATATCGAAGTCCAAATGAGACCTGGGGCCTTCACCTTTCGTTTGATACCCATATTGTAGGGAACTTTTTAGGTTTTTGGGCAATTATATTTTGACCGATAACTTAGTTATCGATCAATTTATCGAAATATATCGAAGTCCAAATGAAACCCGGGGCCTTCCCCTTTCGTTTAATACCCAGATTGTAGGGAAATTTTAAGGTTTTCGGACAACCACATTTTGACCGATAACTCAGTTATCTATAAATTTATCGAAATATGTCGATGTCCAAATGAAACCTGGGGCCCTCCCCTTTCGTTTGATACCCATATTGTATGGAATTTTTTAGGTTTTTGGCCAATCATATTTTGACCGATAACTCAGTTATAGATAAATTTATCGAAATATGTCGATGTCCAAATGAAGCCTGGGGCATTCCCCTTTCGTTTGATACCCATATTTTAGGGACATTGTACGGTTTCTGGGCCACTGGGGCTTAAACCGAACGAGAGTTACATACATATAAGCAAGCAAACAAACAAACATACAAGTGAACCTAAAAAAAGGGTGGTAAAAAGGAAACGAATTTTCCATGAAAGTTATATAGTATTAATTATATTGTTAAGTACCTAGCCAGACAATTTGTTTTTCGATAGAGTAAAAGTTTGTGAAATCTTCAATAAATAGGAGTAAAACAAAATTGTTCAGCAAATGGTAGACAAACCGGGAGAAATTTGGCCCGTAGTCATAATCGAAATAAAGTAGGTACTAAAGTTAGTGTCGGCTTTTATGACAGATATGCCGTTGGAAATGGTGTCAAAAAGCCGACGCTAACTTTGGTACCTATTTTATTTCGACTATGACTACGGGCAATAATTTTTTCTACCTTCTTATAAGTTTTCTCTTTTACGTAATTTTAAAACCGACTTGTCTACCTTTTCTTGAACAATTATTGTATTTTTCCTACCGGGAAGTTGGAGTGCGGAACGTAATGTTTGAACCTTTGATAGACCAGTCCATTAACATACAAAGACACTTATTGTATCCAACAAAACTTGACGAAACTAGGTTTATTTAGCTTTGGGTCTTTCTTTCTAGTGTAAAATTTATCCCACTTTGCGTAACTTTGTTGTTTTTTCGGTAGTCAAGATAGGCACTGCTCCCTCAGCTGGACTGTGCGTGCAGGTCTCTGGTGTTATCTGACATATTTATTTGGGGAAAAACAAAGCCGTAACAGATTGAGTAAATATTGAGTTAAGCGAAAAGTTTACTTAATATTCAGATAAAACTAACTTATACTCCTACTTCCCAAAAATAATATAAACAAGTAAGGAGGTCTAAGTTCGGGTGAACCGAACATTAAATACCCAGCGGTTATTTTCAGAACGGGTTAACAATGATATAGGCCCTAGGAGGATTTATCTCAAGTTTTTCCTATCTTAGCTATTTACCTTACCGAATTATGTCACCATGTGTGATTTCCATATCAAAAGTGGGCGTAGTCGGCAAGCGATCTCGTCAAATTTCATCAGGTATACTCCCTATATTGTACCAATTTCATCGTTCTACCATAATCAGTTTAACAGTTATGACCCGTGAAACTTTCAACTACTTTAAAAAATTTATCAAAAAATCATAATAGAATGACCAAGGGGATTCACCTATAAAATTATATCATTTTAGCCATTTACCGAATTATATCGATATCGAAAGTGGGCATGGTTGGCACGATACTAGTATGCTTTGTGCCAAATTGCATCGTTCTATCCTAATCAGTTTAAAAGTTACGCCCACTTTAAAAAATTTATCAAAAAATCATTATATAACGACCAAGGGGACTCACCTATAAAATTATATCATTTTAGCCATTTCCGTTTCTAGATGTCGCTGAGGATTGCTTATTTTTTCGTGACTCTAGTATCCAGTAGCGGTAAAATCGTAATTTTGGTAGTTGTCCTTGCTATTTTTTTTTTATTTATCGGTGACAGTAGCGGTCAAATCGTTATTTCGTTTTCTGAAATCTGCTCAAATCTTCATTTTTGGGAGTTTATAATGAATATTATGCTCAAGTTAACTCCCAAAAGCGGATTTAATTCGGAATTTGCGCTAATGTATCAGCCCTATTAGCCATTTCAGTTATCGAGATATGTCAATTTCTGTGATTTTCGATTCGCCCATTTTCAATAGCAACCTACCTTGGCCAGAAAGTAACCTGTATACAAAATTTCATGCAAATATCTAAATTTTTACTCAAGTTATCATGTACACGGACAGACGAACAGACGGACGGACATGCCTAATGAACTCCTCTTTTCAACCTAAGAACTTTCATATATGGAACTCTATATCTATCTTGATTATTTTGTGCCGTTACGTAGTACCATTATGAGGACAAAATTATAATACCCTTGTACTAGTACTAGTACGCTGGGTATAAAAAAGTCGTAAAAGTCCAAATGTATGGCGGGGTTAAACATAACAAATACCCTCTAATGCATTCGATAGATTTGAAGTTGTTTGCAGCTCGTGCTTGCCATATGTTGATTTTGAAAAGAGATCTTTGATGTCGTTCGGAAAAAAACTATTTGTATTATTTCTAAGTTTTATGACCTGCGTTTGCTTAGTTTAGTATTTTTTAGTATTGTTTGTCTAATTTTTAGTTTGAGAGTTTTGGAAAAGGAGTAGGCAACTCGAACTAATATTAATATATGTAAGAGAGTTCAATATTTAAAAAAGTTTGACATTGCAAAAGTATGACATTCAACAAACAAAACTAAACAGAACTAAAGTTAGATCAAGTGAAAGCTGATTTACATAGATATTTAAGCAAGCTTTTATGGTCACCACTGTATACATTGGGATTGAAATATGGCTTTTCTTGGTAAAATGGATCAATTTATCGATGAAATTTGAGTTCCATTCTATACTACGGATTTTGAGTCATGGGCGTACAATCATGCAAACAGGCAGATCAAAAATCTGAAAACTTCATAATGTACAGCGGCATAATAAAGGGGCTAGAGGAAAAATTTAATTTAAAAAAAAAATAATAAAAATTAGATTTTTTAACAGATGGCAGCCCAATAACACTTCAAATTTAAAACCAAATGAACTACATGATAGGAAACTACTGTCTATTTTTAAACGATTGCCAACCCTTAAAAATCAAACAAAATATACTTACATACCAAATTAATATTAAATGTTTTGAGCAGGCCGCCGTGGTGCAGCGGTTAAGTGTTCGGCCTTCTACACCAAGTCGTGGTGGTTCCATACCCAGCAAAAGTAACATCAAAAATTATTTAGAAAACGAATTTTTCTAAAACGGGGTCGCCCCTCGGCAGTAGTTTGGCAAACTCTCCGGGTGTATTTCTGCCATGAGAAGCTTCTCAGCAAAAAATTCATTTGCTTTGCAAGTGCCGTTCGGAGTCGGCAAAAAACTGTAGGTCAGGCCAACTTGTAGGAAAAACTCAGCTAAAAATCTCGTTAGAGGTTATGATAACCTGTTGGTATATCGCCGCCATTATTATTATTTTTTTTTTTTGAGCAGGCGACAACCCCTTTTATTAAAAGTGCTATTCAAGTTATCACCATGAAGCCTAGCCTTTTCATATAAAACTTCGAATTGATAGAAAAAAAAACAGGTGGCAACCCTTTAAACAAAAATCAGAACTATACCTTCCTTCACATGTACGGGCTGAGTCCTTTCTGAACAACGAGCGAAAGAAACTTTAATATCCAACAGAAAAACGAATTTTCAACGTGAGAAAATATTTACCCAACCGAGGACTTTTTCAAGTCATTGAATTTTTCCCCGTGTGCGCCGTAGATCACTGGGTAAAGCAACCGACTTTGTTGCGGAGCGCACCGGTTTTAATCCTGCTCACTGAATAATTTTAATTTTAAGACTTGGCATTTTTTATAAGAGAGAGAAAATCACACAAACTTCTCTTGGATAATGGGTTGAATATCCAAATAATTTTGAATTAAAACACTGGACATCGAAAGTGCCACTGTTCGAGTTATTTTACCGTTTACGAAGTCCGTTATTACAGACAACACTGGAGATAGCTTTCGTTCTCCAATTATTGTTGACTAATGGCGGGATTTCAGTTGACTAGAGTTTATCCCTGCCACTCTAGTCAACTTTGTCTGTGGTTTAAACTTGCAATGAAAACCTTAATGTTTTTTGGGTGTCTATGAGTTATTTATTATTACAACTGTCAGTATTTTTGGTATGTAGTTATTAAAAATTTCTCATTTCCAATTTATTCAAATAATGGTGAAACTATTATGTAAGTCTACAACCAGATAAAAACAATGGGGCGAAATTCAAATGTCGCTGTCACAAATCTATAAAAATATTTTAGGAAAGTTTTCTGAATAAAGTATGTATGTATGTATATGACGTCATGCTTTATCATTTTTGCCAACCCGGTTTTGGCGGTCCACCATATTCAGTGTTTTATTTCGTTATCTTATTTTTAACAAAGGACTAAAAACCTTCCGAAAAACTTTTCTCCCAAAGCGGGCTCTCATTCCATTGAACTTCTCGGCGGTTATGATTTTGAATATTCAGGAATGATTAGATCGAATCTTGTAAAATTTTCTGATTAATCGAACCCTCTATTAATTGGAGGCCAGCGCGGCCGTGGTGTAGCAGTAATGTGTTCAATCTACTGCACGAAGTATTCGGGTATCGCAACCCGGTAAAAACATCAAAAATTATTTGGAAAAAAGTTTTTTTAAACGGAGTGGTTTTTTTCCATGAAATTCTTTTCAGCAAAAATTCATTTGTTTTGCAGGTGACCTTCGGAGTCGGAAAAAAGACCGCAGGTCCCATGGTTCAATAATCTATGGTTGAACTGACAGCTGTGGTTAACTGTACTTTCATGCACAGCTAGTTTTTCATCACTCAAACTATCACCCTTTTTGTTTTCTTGTTTACATTTTTTTGCATAGTTCGTTGAAAAGCTATAGAATTCGTTTGCGTTTTTTAATGAGGTTTAGTTAATTAAAAAAAAAAAAAAAGTTGTGAAAAGAAATTTAGTGAGTGCTTTGTGAAAATCTCTTTAGAAAATGTGGAAAGACAAGTAAAAAGTCAGGAAAAATAAGTATATAGTTTGTGCACGTGTTTTTATGCGCTTGTTGTATTGCCACTGCTTTTGACACAAAAGTTCGGGCCAAAACGGTAATTTCGTATTCTGTTTTGGGGTGCGGTTACCATTAATGATTTTGCCAATTTGTAGGAAAAAAAAGTCGTGAGTACCAAGTACTCGTGATGTTTGATGTGTAAACATATGTATCCGCAGATAAGTATAATTAAATTATTTACATATATCTGTTAGGCGTGTTTCCCTCGTAAAAGTTGCAAAAAGATTGCAAAATGACTTCAAAATGATCCCAAATTTATCCCAATATGATCCCAAAATGATTCCAACATGACCCCATACTGAACCCACAATGATCCTAAAATGACGTCAAAATTACTCCAAATTGACCGGAAAATGACCCCAATATGACACCAAAATAACCCCAAAAGAGTCACAAAATGACCAAAAAATGATCCCAGAACTACTACAAAATGATCCTAAAATGATCCCAAAATAGTACCAAATGTCGGACGCCAAAATAATCCCAAATTAACCCCGAAACGATCCTAATATGACCCCAGAATGAACACAAAAGACCCCTAATTTATAAAAATATAACCCCAAAAATTATCTCAAACTGACCCCAAAATGATACAAATATGACCTTAAAATGACCCCACTATAACCCCAAAATGAAAAATTAAATGCGGTAATTCCATGGTGCAGCCAATCCTGCTCATATTTCCTTCAATAAAAATAATTGCGCACTTCAGCCACCAAAAAATTAACATAATAATCAGGAGTTTTGTGCCTCATGATAAGATGGGTATTTTGTTTTTATTATAAAAGCAAAACAAGCCTTCCTGCCTTATATCATGTCTGAGCAAGTGAGTGTGTTTTGCGTTGTTTTTGCCTATTTAAATAATACAAATACGATTAACCCATTCAGATATTCTATGCCATATGGCATAGTCTCATTTCAATGGCTGTTTTGTGACATTAAATGAAGGAATTAACTTTTTTTTTTAATTATGTATTTTTCTTTGAGGCTTTATCTCTAAAATAAATAATTAAAATTTTGAGAGCTGGACCCAGTAAATTGCTATAATTAAAAACTTAAGTGTCTCTATCGAGTTCGTTTTTTTGCAAGAAAAAGTTACTTCATAATTTTAATAATTTAACAATAAAAACACTTTCGTTTTTTAACTTTTTGAATTCAGTTTATTAGAAAACAAGTAAGGAAGTCTAAGTTCGGGTGAAACCGAACATTACATACCCAGCTGTGCACATAAAGTGGGCGTGATCGTTCACCGATTTTTCTTATTTTCTGTGGTAGTACTCTACATAAACATAACATGCCTGGTACCTAGTTTCGTAAATCTATCTCACACCGTTCTGAAGTTGTTAGCAGTCGAATTTAAAAATTGCTTGACTCATAAGTGGGCGGTGCCACGCCCACTTTCCAAAATTTTGAAAAAATTATGTAAAGAATATGAAAGTTGATGTATGTACCAAATTATATTATTATAGCGAAATCAGTTAATTAGATATGGACTTTTCAATATTTCCACCTCCTTTCAATATAACTTTTATGAAAAAGTAGGCGTGGTCGCAAAGCGATTTCGTTTATTTTCTATAGCTGAATTTACCACAACAATAGTATGTCCTCTACGAAATTTCGTTTTACTAGCATAAACTGTTCTGAAGTTATTAAGAGTCAAAATTTTAAAATTTCTTCAAATATACGTGGGCGGTACCACGCCCCCTTTTCAAAAATTTTTATAAAATCGGCCTTAGAACATCTAAATCAATACATATTGCAAATTTTATCATTGTAGCTGCTTCTAATATTGAATTAACCCATTTTTTACGTTTTTCGAAATTTTCGATATCGAAAAAGGGGCGTGGTTATGGTCCGATTTTACCCATTTTCAATAGCAATCTATTCTGAACCCAAATAAGTACGCATGCCAAGTTTGGTGAAGATATCTCATTATTTGCTCAAGTTATCGTGTTAACGGACAGACGGACGGACGGACAGAAGGACGGACATGGCTCAATCAAATTTTTTTTCGATCCTGATCATATTGATATATGGAAGTCTATATCTATCTCGATTCCTTTATACCTGTACAACCAACCGTTATCCTAACAAAGTTATAATACCCTGTGTACAAGTACAGCTGGGTATAATGACTGCCCTAAATGGGATTAAACAAAATTAAGACCATAGGACAGTTGAATAAGGCTCTACGATTTTTTTCATTTCATACCATGCCATACGGCATAGATTTTACAGAACGGAAGTAAAAAATTTTATTTGATGAAATAAAGTCTGCATTCATTTTTTATAATTTCTATCACCATAAGGTCTATCAGCTATTCCGGCGGAGCTCCAGCGGAAATAATTCCGGGGTTGCATCGACTTCATCGAAATCCACCCCCAAATTCTGATGAATCTATTATCTTTTCCTACGTCGTTGTTGTTGTGGCAGTACTTCGCTCTGCCTAGTCGGAAGATCAACTTATAAAAAGTTACTTGACAGGCCAGACAGGGTTGTACTGATATTGACAGTGCTTTACCGGATATGGATCCTGTACATTCCGGTGAATAACACCTTGTGGTACTAGCCCGACTGTATTGGAATGATTTCGTTGACCCCGTAGCCGGGGTTCAAGTGGACTTTAGGCGCATGTTACGACCGGCTTACCTAACTCGGGCATATTCTAAACCCCTTACTCGCAGGGGTATCTTTTCCTACGTCGGTAGCTCCACAGTAATAGCTGATAGACCCCAATATCACATTCGTTTGATAAACGCTGAAGTCCGCAGACGTTTCTTACGTAGCTTTTGACTTGATTTAGGGGAATCCCGATCTCGAATTCCACGCCTCCCGTACCATATTGGTTCAAATCCGCGGGCTTCGGCATCCCGAAACTGCTAGAACACGTCAAAAAAAGACGGAAGAGGTATCAACTTCTTCTTGACTTGGCTTCAATAATCAGAAACCGAAAATAAAGGTTTTTGTTTCAGAGAAAAGTTAATGGCAAAAATCCAATAGTTTTACCAGGTCCGATTTCAAAATTTGAGCGTGATCCATTGTACCTACTTATGTGCAGAGCACCTTTCTGGGTTGAAATATCTCTTGACAGAAAATATCGGAATTCGCTTTCGAATTATGCATTATAGGTCAAATCGTGTCTTTGGATACCTTTCCCGAGCTTTTTGGCGGTATCTGAGATAATCCCGGAAAATACCAGGACCCTGGGATTGTCATTCTATAATCCCGAAATTCCGGAGTTGTCAAAAAGCTTGTTTTTAATCACATTTTATGTAAATGTGGCATGATTTGTATATTTCACCCATAAAACCACTTACGCACGTATGTAAAATTTCTTTCCGTTAAGTAAATTCCATGCCATATGGCATGGTGCTAAAAAACCACTTTGGAAAAAAAATTTTTGAAAAATTCTTTTTAATTGTTCATTTCGATGGCTTAAATAGTAGGAAAAACACAAAAACAGAGTTTTAAGGCCAAAAACAAAAAAGAAGTTTCGAAAGGGTTAACAAAGCGCTAGCAAAGCTCTTGGATATATGTACGCACACATACATACATAAGAACAGCGTCATACACATACATCACAGCAACCAGTCAAGCAAGAATTTCTCACTCTCTTTCTTCCACTTACATCTTACATCTTGCACGTAACTTTTTTTGGATGACCCCCAGCGCAAAGATGTTTACACAGCAAAAACTCGAACGCGGCAAACATTTCGTTAGAGGTTATGATAGCCTGTTGGTATATCGCCGCCATTAGTTTTAGTTTTTCAATTAATTGCGATTATTACTAAGGCCGTGTGCCAATTGGTTGAAGAAAGCAAATTTTGGCAGAGCGATGGTAAATTCTGACAGTTATCGTGGTGAATATGAACGTCAGAATTTGCCAGGGGACTAGGTCAAATTTTGACAACTAATAATATGAGCACAGCGATGCATGTGCTGTTAACATTCATACTATTTCACATAAATTTATGCTAACACGCGTTATTTAACACTAAAATATAATATAATGCGAATAATACACAATATAAAAGCATGAAAAACACGTAAATTGAAATTGATTAAGTTAAAAAATTTTATGTTTTTTTTTTTATTTACACAAATATCTACTGAAACCATATCCATATTTTAATCACCTTCTTTCCATTTGGTCACATTGTGCGCAATCATTTTCCATTACCAATGTCCTTTTTTCGCCAATAAACGACAGCCATTACTTCCATGCAATTTGGCACATAGCCAAGTGTCATTTGGTAGTAGAGGTGGGCGTCGTTTGTGTTTTTGACCGTGACACCAAACACGCACGTGTGTGCCCATGTGCTCGTGTTTCAAAATGTGATTTTGTGTCGTGCTCGTGCGTGATCGTGTTGAGCCCGGAAACCAAAAAAAACATGCACGATGATCACTCTGTGTGAAAATATTTTTCAAATCGTCCTTGATAGGTTGTTTTTGAATCAAATTCTTATATAGAGCCTTGCTGTAAAAAAGTATTATAGGACCAATACACGATGCGTCTGAGTCAAGAGTCAGTTTAGGTGTATTAGTGAAAAATATGTATGTAGTAGTTACACCGAAAGAAAATCAAGATGAGTTTGATGTTTTGTAGAATGACGGCCAGTCAACAGGTACACAGATGACTCGCGAGTCAGACGCACTGTGTATATTAAAGACCCTATTAAAGAATTTTTATATAGGGAGTTTTTGAAAAATATTTTGAAATAGGGCGACCTGCCACCCAGTCGTCGATACATAGCTTATAAGCTTTAGATGTATAAGTACATACCATGTAGGTACAAAGTGCATTTACAAATATGTACAAAAATAAAATAAAAACCATAAAATACCGTTTTTTTTTTTGCGTGCGTGTCGTATTTTAGTAATTTTTCCCCGTGCGTGTTAGGGCAGATTTTGGAGAATCTGTTTCGTGAACGTGTCATGTCGAGTTGCAAAAAATCATGCACGTGCCCACCTGTATTTGGTAGACAACGCGTAACAC
Organism: Campiglossa producta; assembly: GCA_964058755.1. Classification (NCBI taxonomy): domain Eukaryota; kingdom Metazoa; phylum Arthropoda; class Insecta; order Diptera; family Tephritidae; genus Campiglossa; species Campiglossa producta. The sequence continues at coordinate 60,975,012 of CAXKVI010000005.1, read as the reverse complement.
TTGCCAGATTGATTTGCAGTGCACATTAAGGTTCAGATAGTGAAAAGGCCTATACATAGTTAGTATGGTCGGTATGTAGGTATGTATATCCTTCGATGTTTGGATGTATGTACATAGGTTGTCTGCAGTTATTTATTTATTCTGTTTCTGTAACAGCGCGTCCTAATTTCACCAGATTTTTTCCCTCTATCTATAGACATATCGCTGTTTTTTGTTTTATAGGTAGGTACATGGATTTTAATTTACAAACTGCTGCCAAGTTGGATAACAAAAGCGGCATTGCGGTGCCTCGATTATTACCATAATTTGGTTTTTATTTTTTATTTTTATATATCGTGAAAACATGCCTGCTCCTATTAAAGAAAAATCCTTTTAATTAAATAATTACAACTGCTTTTGTCTGGCACTTTTAAATGGAATACATTCATACAATCACTCATACAAACGTACAGAGGTGCTTTATATCTATGTATGCAAACATGTTTACGCTGTGAGCACTTTTATATAATTTTTGAAGCATTCATGCATATCCCAAGCGTGCTTATGGCTACAAGGCAGTATGTCATGCCGTTGCAAGGACATGGCTGCCATATCGCACCTTACGTTGTAGTGACTGGCTTGTCGTTCTTCTTGTCCTGTCATGTCTGTTGCTGCTGTGGCTTTTGTGTAGCAGGTGAATGCTCTAGTGATGGCGCTCATTAAATATTTGCACTTCCTTTCTTGTAATTTTTTTTAAGTGTAACCTTCTTCAGCAGCGTGCATTTGAGAAAAAATTAAACTAAAAATGCGACAACAATTACATATATGAATGTTGTGTATTTATGTTGTTGTTCAGAAAGCAATGTTTCATTTGAAAATTTGCAATATAAAAGTTAAGTCCACTTTACTGAACGAACTAGTTCATCTAAAGGATTAGCTCAAAAGCTACCATTATACACAGGACTTAACTGCGTTTGAACTAACTGCGTTTGAGGGTAATCTTCATAGTTATTTCCCAAAAATGAATACGATTTGAACGGCGGCAATAAAATTTGCCCTGGCAGCACTCATAAAACAACAGCGACAAATACAATAAAAATTAAAACAAATAGGCTAGCGACCGACAGATGCCGCCGAAATGATGGAATAACAACTAAAGTTATGGTAAAGACCAGGGATGTGATTTATGGGCTTTTCCTACCAAAACTGGTAGGTTTTTTTCTTGCTGGTAGGATGGTAGGACGATTTGAATTTTGGTAGGTTTTTGCCTTTGTTCAAGTAATATCACTATTTTGCCGCAAAGTCAAGTTCTTCAAAGGCTAGTCTCATTGTGCGCTCGGAAAAAGGATTTTTATAGGAAAGATGTATGATCAGTACATTGTATATTGAGCGAAATTTTAAATGCAATGACATCCGCTTGAATGAGTATACCCTGCAAAAAGCGAGAGTGCTCAGTTCGCTATCTAAAGAGTACTCCATCTGGAGTATCACAGTACTCCAAATGTAATCCTTTTTCATATAAAAATGATGCTCTAATTAACATTGCGATTTCCTAAGACTGGACCACTAAAACCTTAATAGAAACTTAAAAAAAAGAACATTAAACATTTGTAGTTTTTGTTCGATCAAGTTACACAATAGGTACCAAAGTAAAATACGATCGACTCAATCGCAAAAAATTATTCTACTGCAAATCGACACTCGCAATAGGGGTGATTCACCCCCCATCTCTTGGAGTCTGTTTCTAACGCGGATATAAAATAAAAAAAAAATCAAGGAAAAAATGATACTGTGAAAAATATTGGTAGCATGAAGGCCATTTTGGTAGGTTTTTTGTTCGATTTTGGTAGGAAAAAAAATTCCAAAGTGGTAACCCTGGTAAAGACATGGTGGAAAAACAACCAAACAAGTAATCCTCAAGGTTGTGTGTGTCAGGTTAAAATTTGGATCTGATAAAAGAGGATTTATGAAATGAAAAAAAAAAAATTTTAAATCTTACCTAGTTTAATTTTAAGAAGGTTACACTTCTACCGGGTGACATGTTTGTTTTATAGCAGAATTTATTAATGGCATTTTTGCAGCATAATTTTCTTTATCATTTAAGTTTTTGTGCAAAAACTGTCTAGGTACATAAAATCCTCTAGATGGTGAAAATGCAGCTACATAAACATGAGTGCATAAAAATTTAGCGAAGACTTTACGCAAGGAGGCGTTCAAGGATCGCATGTGGAATGGTACGTGGCTGAATGTGTCACTTACGCCCTAATTCTAATGTGGTAACAACATTCTGTTTACCGGCAAACAAATAATCTGTCAACTTTTACACCCTTTTGGTATTCTGTCAACTAAAGTTGCCGACAAGTTTCGTAACCACCAAAATAGGTGGTAACGTCACGTAACCGCGAAAAAAGCACGTGTTTTGTAAATATTTTTTTTGGACCGAAAATAGAACAAACTTTGCACGCATACTAGTTAACGACAAATAATAAACAATATGACTTGTTTGCACGAAATTTCGTTTGGATTTTCATTTTATTCACTTTTACGCATTTATAATTTTTGACAGCGTTTCCATGTACGATAGAATCGCGGTTACATGAACTACATTACCGACGGTTACGATATTCGTTTAGATAAGCTTCTACGTACAAAATGTCCGGTTACGCTTAGAATCGACCCGTTATAAAAGAAAAATGAAGATTCAAATGCGAGTAGCAACGACAGTAAAGCAAATGAGGATATACCACAATCAATCAACAGAAATCTCTCCCACACCTTTAATGTTTTTTTTCTTAAGCGGGCTACCCACCTGCCAAGAAATGTCTAACTCCATATAAAAAACGCTCAAGAAATGGTCAAGAAACGTTTTCACACGTCAAATTTTCTTGAGCCAATACTCAAATCATAAGAAAAAATACAGCACTTTTCGATAGTTGCCAACGCCGGTTTACCTCAAGAAATAAATAAGCTCGTATATATTTCTTGAGGTAAACGTGCAGATCCACGGTAAGTTGAGTACATATTTCGCTAAACATATTTTGTACATTTTTATAAGAGCAATTTGCAACAAAATGGAAAATTTGGTAAACATCAAAATTTCTTCACCAGGCACAAGAAATCTATGCTCTTTTTTTCTTGAGGCATTTCTTGGCAGATGGGTAGCCCGCTTCAGCTTGCAAAAATTTGGCAATGCAATGCAGATATTTTATGGCTTAATATTTTAATTAGCGCAATTTCTGCACTGAGAAAAATCAACATTGCTTTAGTTTTAAATTTAGTGGCCCGTAGTCTTAGTGAAAGCGTTATGTTATGTCATCACTACTCGTTTACATTGATTTCTATAAGTTTACATGTGCTATCTCTCAAAAATGCTTTAACAAACTTAACATCATACTTAATTTTGATTATGACTACGGGCCAATAAAATTAAAACAAGTTGTCCATATAATCTCTATATATATAATAAATATCGTTTAAAAAAACTAAAACTCACGCTTTTAGAAAGTATTGAACTAAAAAGTTGAACATAATTTTAAAAACCCTACACAGTAGTATTGTGGAAAAAGCGTGGTCCACTTTGTTCCATAATCTTCGTTTTTTATTTAATTTATTTTTACCTTTTTAGTGCAATATTCTTTAAAAACGTGTGTTTTCGCTTTTTAACCTGTATTTATTTTTTACTTTTTAGTTAAATGTGTTATGAAGTAATCGGTAAATATATCGAAGTATACCGCAGTCAAAACGAAACCTCTGGGCCTCCACTTACGTTTGATATCCATATTGTAGGCAATTTTCAATATTATTGTACAATCTCATTTTGACCGATAACTCAGTTATCGATAAATATATCGAAATATTCCAAAGTCCAATAGAAACCTGTGGACCTTCCTTTTCGTTTGATACCCATATTGAAGACATATTTCAAGGTTTTTGGGACAGTCTGAAGTCCAAATGACAGACTGAACTGGAGCTACATACAAGCAAGCAAACAAACATATGAATGTACATATGTACAAGTAAAGCTAATGAAAGCGCAGTAAAGAAATTAGCATTATGTGGGAAAAGCGTCGAGCGCTCGATATACGAAAATTATGGCCAAAGCGGACCACGCTTTTTCCACAATACTACTGTGTAGGGTTTTTAAAATTATTTTCAACTTTTTAGTTCAATACTCTCTAAAAGCGTGAGTTTTAGTTTTTTATACCCAGCTGTACTTGTACACAGGGTATTATAACTTTGTTAGGATAACGGTTGGTTGTACAGGTATAAAAGAATCGAGATAGATATAGACTTCCATATATCAATATGATCAGGATCGAAAAAAAATTTGATTGAGCCATGTCCGTCCGTCTGTCCGTTAACACGATAACTTGAGCAAATAATGAGATATCTTCACCAAATTTGGCATGCGTACTTATTTGGGTTCAGAATAGATTGCTATTGAAAATGGGTAAAATCGGACCATAACCACGCCCCTTTTTCGATATCGAAAATTTCGAAAAACGTATAAAATGGGTTAATTTAATATTAGAAGCAGCTACAATGAAAAAATTTGCAATATGTATTGATTTAGATGTTCTAAGGCCGATTTTATAAAAATTTTTGAAAAGGGGGCGTGGTACCGCCCACGTATATTTGAAGAAATTTTAAAATTTTGATTCTTAATAACTTCAGAACAGTTTATGCTAGTATAACGAAATTTCGTAGAGGCCATACTATTGTTGTGGTAAATTCAGCTATAGAAAATAAACGAAATCGCTTTGCGACCACGCCTACTTTTTCATAAAAGTTATATTGAAAGGAGGTGGAAATATTGAAAAGTCCATATCTAATTAACTGATTTCGCTATAATAATATAATTTGGTACATACATCAACTTTCATATTCTTTACATAATTTTTTCAAAATTTTGGAAAGTGGGCGTGGCACCGCCCACTTATGAGTCAAGCAATTTTTAAATTCGACTGCTAACAACTTCAGAACGGTGTGAGATAGATTTACGAAACTAGGTACCAGGCATGTTATGTTTATGTAGAGTACTACCACAGAACATAAGAAAAATCGGTGAACGATCACGCCCACTTTATGTGCACAGCTGGGTATGTAATGTTCGGTTTCACCCGAACTTAGACTTCCTTACTTGTTTAAACTATATTTATTTTTTACTTTTTAGTCAAATGTCCTATGAAATTATCGATAAATATATCGAAAAATAGAGCAGTCCAAACGAACCTCTGGACTTCCACTTTCGTTTCATACCCATATTGTTAGGAAATTTTAAGGCATTTGGCCTCAGATTTTGACAATAACTCAGTTATCGATCAATTTATCGAAATATATCGAAGTCCAAATGAAACCTGGGGCCTTTCCCTTTCGTTTGATACCCATATTGGGGAATTTTTAAGGTTTTTGGGCAATCATATTTTCACCGATAACTCAGTTATCGATAAATTTATCGAAATAATACGAAGTCCAAATGAGACCTGGGGCCTTCACCTTTCGTTTGATACTCATATTGTAGGGAACTTTTTAGGTTTTTGGGCAATTATATTTTGACCGATAACTCAGTTATCGATCAATTTATCGAAATATGTCGAAGTCCAAATGAAACCTGGGGTCTTCCCCTTTCGTTTGATACCCATATTGTAGGGAAATTTTAAGGTTTTCGGGCAACCACATTTTGACCGATAACTCAGTTATCGATAAATTTATCGAAATATGTCGATGTCCATGTGAAACCTGGGACCTTCACCTTTCGTTTGATCCCCATATTGTAGGGATTTTTTTAGGTTTTTGGGCAATCATATTTTGACCGATAACTCAGTTATCGACAAATTTATCGAAATATGTCGATGTCCAAATGAAACCTGGGGCCTTCACCTTTCGTTTGATACCCATATTGTAGGGATATTTTCAGGTTTTTTGGCAATAAATAAATTTATCGAAATATATCGAAGTCCAAATGAAACCTGGGGCCCTCCCCTTTCGTAGATACCCATATTGTAAGAAAATTTTAAAGTTTTCGGGCAACCACATTTTGACCGATAACTCAGTTATCGATAAATATCGAAATATGTCGATGTCCACGTGAAACCTAGGGCCCTCCCCTTTCGTTTGATACCCGTATTGTAGGGAATTTTTTAGGTTTTTGGGCAGTCATATTATGACCGTTAACTCAGTTATCGATAAATTTATCGAAATATGTCGATGTCTAAATGGAACCTGGGGCCTTCACCTTTCGTTTGATACACATATTGTAGGGAATTTTTTAGGTTTTTGGGCAATCATATTTTGACCGATAACTCAGTTATCGATAAATTTATCGAAATATATCGAAGTCCAAATGAAACCTGGGGCCTTCCCCTTTCGTTTGATACCCATATTGTAGGGAAATTTTAACGTTTTCGGGCCACTGGGGCTTAAACCGAACGAGAGTTACATACGTACAAGCAAGCAAACAAACAAACATATAAGTGAACCTAATAAAAGCGTGGTAAAAATGTAGGGGTTTTTTATGTGACGAATTGGCTCAAAAACTACTCAACAGATTTTTACCAAATTTTGACAGTTTATTCCTGGGATACGTCGTACCAACAATTTTTATATTTTTCCCGCTAGATGGCGCATGAGTCGTTATATCTATCAAATCCGTATATATGGTCAGATTTAGTTCATATTTGGCACATATCTAAATATATAAAAATGAAATGGTGTTCAGTCGTCACGCTAAAACTCGAAAACGGCTGAACCAAATTATATACTTCCTTTGGGAGGTTTGTTTGTTATTACCACGCGCAGGTCATGTATTAAAACAAAATATCTGTGGGCATTTGGAAAACCCACTTAAGTCTGAAAACCAAATTTTACAGGAGAGCGAAAAAACACATTTAACTGTTAACAAAACTTTTGCTACATATTAAAAAGAAATAGGACCATTACATAGAAGGGTCATGATTTCTCACGATTTTCCAATTAACTATCTTCGACTAACCGCAACAGTTTTATTTTAAACCGAGTTTAAAGGAAACTGATTCCAAACTGATTTTAGAAAAAATATCCGCTTATGTCAGGTGAGAGCATTTACAAAAATCACCTGAGACGAAAAATTTCAATTTGGAAGCGAGATTTCGTATCAGCTCGAGATGGTTATACGATAAGAAAAATAAAGGCATTTGAAAAGGTTTTGGAGATATCGCTCAAAGTGTGGCCCAGGGTAACCTTATTAAGTGTTTATGGGCATTGATAAGTGTTTTAAAATAGTGTACTTTTCAGTCCAATATGAGACCCCGTTTTCGAGATATTAATTAAAATGTCAACCAGGAGGGTGCCTAAGTGCGATATGAGTATTAAATGAAAGGTGGTGACAAGTGATTTAAGATGTTTTAGTATTTTTCCCATATAAGACCAAAGTTTTTAGATATTGATCAACACGTGAACCAGAAGTGGAGCTAGAAGGTTTTTGTAAAAAATGGGTCTAAATTAAAGATGAGAGTTTTAAAGGGGAGCCATACTAATTCATTTTGGGAGTGGGATTGGAAAAGGGATGGGGGTATAGATGACAATTAGAAAAAAAACAAAATGAAAAGAGAAAAGCATAGGAAAAGGATGAAGGAGGAGTGGACGGGAAGAAGGTTGTGGAGCTGAAATGAGAAGGGCGAGTCACATTTAATAAATGAAAACAAGTTAATGTTTGGGCCGGACAACGTCTGCCGGGTGAGCTAGTGTTTGATATATAATCAACAACTTTGTTGCAAAAAATTAACCCGTTAGGTGACGCTGGAGTCGAGATATTGAATTACATGGAAATTCTCCTCATTTTGCGATCTATATATATAAAAATGTAGGGTGTTTTTTGTGACGAATTGGCTCAAAAACTACTCAACAGATTTTTACCAAATTTTGACAGTTTATTCCTTGGATACGGCGTACCAACAATTTTTATATTTTTTCCCTACAAAATCCGTATTTATGGTCAGATTTAGTTCATATATGTAACGAAATTTTGTGAATAAATGATTTTAAGTAGCGCAAAGTAGATATTAGAGATCTTTCAATTTGTAATCCACAACATGTAACCACTGAAATGAGGTAAGTTCCGTAGACGAAGTCGCGGGCATCTGATAGTGTAAATATAATTATACTGCCGTCCTTAGCAAAATAATTTGACTGCCTTTTAGGAATTTTTATACCATTATATTATTTTATTGTCTTCCAATCCACTGATTATAAAAATTATCGGTCAGAATGTAATTTCAACGATAAAACAAGGTGTAAGTTAGTGATACATCTAGAATCTCTTGTATCTCTGCTGTTCGGTCCAATTTGTCGTTTGCCGAATGCGCTGCCGCCCCACCAATTGCTGCTTCTGTCACTGCAGTTGAAACTTCGCTCACTTCTGCTACTGCTACTACAGCTGACACTGATGTAAACAACTCTACGCGTCAAAAGTATAGCCTTGGTAGTTGGGGTGTAGTTCATGGCCGTAATATGACTGCAGAGCTCGAAGCTGTTATAAAAATGAAATGGGTGCATATTTCTTCGTTTAAGCCTACAGTGACTTCGAAAAATGTTATTGACTATGTTTCGAAACATGCCGGTGTTGATCGTAAGCACATTTCTTGCCGTATTCTTGTCAAGAACGGGGTTCCGCTAGATACTCTCCAGAGCGTAAATTTCAAACTTGGCGTCACCTCTGCTTTGTTTGATAAAATTATGAATCCCAACGTTTGGCCAGCAGATATTAATGTTCGGCCCTTTCGTTTCTTCCAAAGCCAACCTAGCGATACCTAGCTATCCCTCGAAGCCTAAGGTTATTATATCTAACGCTCCTAAAAATATAAGTAGTGACACATCATTGAAGATCTATTTCCACAATATTGGCGGCATGCGTACAAAATCCAAAGAAATCTTCGTTTCTGCTTCACGATTGGACTATGATGCTTTCGTTTTTGTTGAAACTTGGCTCAATGCTGACTTTTTCGATGAGGAATACTTTGATCCTGATATTTTCCATACGTTTAGGAAGGACAGGGATGCGGTCAAGACTGGTTTGAGAAGAGGAGGTGGTGTCCTAATAGCTGTTAAGAGAAGCTTAAGCGCTTCCGTATATCAGCTGTTGCACGCTGACTCCTTAATTGATCAGTTGTGTGTTGGCATTTTTGGATCATCCCGTACTATATTTATCTGTGTGTCATACATTCCTCCAAACAGTAGTGAAAGCTTATACAATTATCATATCGAAAATATTGTCAACCTATGTGAAACTAATCCGTTTGCTCATTTCTGCATTCTCGGTGACTTTAATCTCTGTGATATTGTTTGGTTAGATTTTCAAAATAATGGGTTTTTAACGCCTACAAATGTTACGCGGTCTTACGAAATTAATGTTATTGATAGTTTTTTAAGTTGTAATCTTTTACAAATTAATAGCAAATTTAATGCGCTTTCCAGGTTACTTGATCTTGTGTTTGTTGATGAAAATTTAATAGTTGGTCTCTCCGAGAGTACCCTTCCCTTATGTTCTTGTGACAAACATCATGTTCCGCTTGATATTTATTTGCAAAACTTTGACGCTATCCCTGCTTTATCGCCTCTAAGGAATTCCTCTTTCAACTTTCGGTCTACTAACCTCGGCCAGCTTAATGACATGCTATTTGAATTAAACTGGGAACATATTTTTTCGTCGGATAATGTCGGTGTTTGTTTTGAAACCTTTTTATCAAAGTTGACTGAGTTTTTTTATTGCACTGTTCCTCCTTCTGAGGCCAGATTGCATAAGCTACCGTGGTATAACAAAACCCTTAAGAAGTTAAAAAATAAGCGTAACAAATGCAATAAATTATGCAAGTTAAATCCCTCTAACTCTATCCTCCGAGATAATTACCTACAGAGTGTGAAGCAATTTAATATTCTTGATAAGTTCCTATATAATCGATATCTTCGTAGGCTAGAGAGTGAGCTTAAAGATAACCCTAAGGCTTTCTGGAACTTTATCCGTTCCAAACGTGGCTCTTCCAACATACCGGTTTGCATGAAGTGGAATGACGTCTCTTCCAACTCTCTAGTAGATACGGTCGAACTCTTCGCAGATTTCTTCAAGTCTAATTTTGAACCGGACTTAAGTGCTCAGAGCTGCAACTATGTGCACCCATGTCCTTTCGAGTGCCTTGATTTTGGATCCCTCACTATCACTGTGGAAGACGTTAGCAATGCTATGAACACATTGAAGCCTTCGCTAAAATGTGACAGTGATGGTCTCTGCGCTTTTGTACTGAAGCATTGTAGTCTGTCTCTATCTTTCCCTCTATGTCATATCTTTAACTTATCCCTGTCTTCGGGAACATTTATTGACAGGTGGAAGAAATCATCCGTCACTCCAATCTTCAAGTCGGGGAATAAAAATGATGTCGCTAATTATAGGCCTATCGCTAAGCTTACAACCTGTTCTAAGCTTTTTGAAAAAATTATTAAAGAAAAACTGTCCTTTGTGATCAAGAGTATTGTTGAGCCGCACCAGCATGGGTTTGTTTCTGGGCGCTCTACTGTTACTAACCTGGCTTATTTCCCTGATTTCTGTATTTCTGCTTTCAAGGATGGGTCGCAAGTGGATACCATTTATACTGATTTCTCGAAGGCTTTTGATAAAGTCTCTCATCAGATCTTATTATTTAAACTTGAGTATATTGGCTTCCATTCTGCCTTTTTAAGCTGGTTGAAATCGTATCTATCGAACAGGACTATGTGTGTTGAAATAGAAGGCTGTCTTTCTCAACCTTTTGTTGCAACATCGGGAGTCCCTCAGGGTAGTATTCTTGGCCCACTTTTGTTCGTTCTTTTTATTAATGATATCGGGTCATGTTTTAAATCCTCTGGCTTTTTACTCTACGCTGATGATCTAAAAATTTTTCGTAGGATTAATTCTCCATCTGATGTTTTCCTTCTGCAGCATGACCTAAATAATCTTGTCGATTGGTGTTTTGCAAACAAGCTCTTCCTAAATGTTAAAAAATGTTTCCATTTGTCTTTCACCAAGTCCTCTAATTCTCTCCCCTCGTTCTATGACATCGCGGGTCGTCAGTTGGCCTCGGTCTCTGAAATTGTTGATTTAGGTGTCGTTTTTGATACAAGCTTTTCCTTTGTCAATCATATATCTTATGTGCTTCCGAAGGCTTACTCCAACCTCGCTTTCCTTCGTAGATATGCCAAAGACTTCAGTGACCCCTATACAAGGAAAGCATTGTACATATCTCTAGTGCGTTCAAAACTAGAATATGCCTCCATTATCTGGAACCCTATCTATACCAGCCATTCTGCAAGAATCGAAAGGGTTCAACGTAAATTTATACGCTTTGCCCTAAGCTCGCTAAATTTCGATGACCCGCTCCCTTCATATTCCTCCCGCTGTTTGCTTATTAATCTGCAATCCCTTGACTGTAGAAGAAGAGTTCACTTGCTCATGTTTGTCTACGACATCATTGTTGGGTCTTTAGATTGTCCAGGCCTCCTTGAGAAGGTGACATTTAATGTTCCTAACAGGTGCCTTCGCTCGTTCTTACCTTTTTATTTGATTGCTCCCAGAGCTAATTACTACCATTTTAATCCAATCTTTCGTGCCCTTACTGAATATAATAAGCTCTCGAAGAGTCTAACTTTTGACTTTTCCTTGCCACGAGTAACTTTTAAGTCTGCCATTGAACTAAGTTGATACATTTGTATATTTATTTTTTAATATTTGTAATATTTTTATACTTTTAAATTTTTAATTTTAACTTTTCTTTGTATATAGTCTGTAAGATGAATAATCATAGACTGAATAAATGAAATATGAAAATATGAAATAAACAAAAAGCAGTATGAAGGTATCACAGTGTAAAAATAACTAGTTATTTAGTTCGAACACACCCATACTTCAACTTCACTTTTCTCGAGATAATCAATTTTTATAGCATACTGCCTTTTTTGCTAAGGACGGCAGTATAGGAGGGATCATTATTAAGAAAACACAATCCAAGGCAACAATTTTTAAAGCTTTTGCCTGTCTGTATATTTGTCGATGTATCACTAAAAAACAGCTCTACTAGACTATTAACTTAAAATTTAATATGTCCCTTATTTCGATAACTCTAGCGTTCTATCAGAATACGTCCTTCCGCAATCATCTTCCCTTGGTTGTATGTTTGAATTTTTTTTGGTTTTTGTTATGCATTCCAAATGACTAACGATCAGAACAAAGAAATATCCGCGATTGTTATTTTGCTAAGGAAATATAGCGGCTGACTTGGTGGCAAATTTAACGCCACCAGCTTTGAGGCTGATGTAAAGATGCATCACTTCACGAGTCCACTCAAAACACACAAAAGGCATTTCGTGGAAGGAATAAAAAGTGTACATAAATACAACTTTAGACAAAGAAAATTATTTGGGAAGATGCATTGCAAGAACAACAGATTTTGTATTCACATTTCCTTTCTTTGTGCAGCACAGATGTTAGACTGTCAAGTATGATTCCCTAGACGTGTCTTATTGCTCTCAAAGTATTCGCAATGTTGACAGATGCCGACAGCGCCTCCACACTTTGTTGAGCTAAGAACGAAATAAAAATATAAATAAGAAACAATAAAATAAAAACACATTTAATGTTTCCTATATAGTTACATACATATTTAATTACTAGAAGGTAAGATATCCAAGAGAATATTTATTTAAGAGCCGTTTTCTCACATTAAATTTATTTATTAACTTGCATATATATAAATTATCAAGGTGTGAAAGTTAACCCCCGGAAAATATTAGCTCTGATCCCATACTTTTCTGACTAAAACTAGTAGAACTGTCAAAATTAGAAAATCCGCTCTCAGTGCGAGAGCAACACCAAAGAGTACTAAAAAAAACTAATGGCGGCGATATACCAACAGGTTATTATAACCTCTAACGAGATTTTTAGCCGAGCTTCTCTTTCCAACTTGTGGTGTGTTGCTTTTGAGTTTTTCCTACAAGTTGGCGGGACCTACAGTTTTTTGCCGACTCCGAATTGAATTTTTTGCTGAGAAGCTTCTCATGGCAGAAATACACCCGGAGAGTTTGCCAAACTACTGCCGAGGGGCGACCCCGTTTTAGAAAAATTATTTTTCTAAATAATTTTTGATGTTACTTTTGCCGGGCATCGAACCGCCACGACTTGGTGTAGAAGGCCGAACACTTAACCGCTACACCACGGCGGCCGCCTACGGGATCGCAAAAATGGTAGAACTTTCAAACTGATTGCTTGACAGTTCTACAACAAGTACTTAGTCAGAATTTACCAGCAAAAAATCTGCTGACTAAATCTTGCAACTCTCTGACTGGAGAGAGCTAAATTTTCTGCTCTCACCACTCAGAAAAGTGGCGTGTGGAATCAGTGGGGATAGTGTTAGATTGATGACATTTGCAGGGAAAATAAAATAAAATGAAACAATAGAAAATAAATACAAATTTAAATAATATAAAAAAATTATATTAAAATAATAAAATTAAAGTAGGTTAGGTTCAAGTGGCTGCCGCGGAGGCACACCTAGGCCAGTATTAAAAGGCCCGTTGTGATACCACCGGCACTAGGAAAGTCAGTTCCGGGGTTAAATTAAATTAAATTAACTCAAATTAAAAGAAAAAACATAAAATTTGTGGACTTTTGACCAGTCGAATAATTTTTATCAAATTATTCTTTTGAGTTTTGGCGAAAACAAATTGAAAAATGCTACAAACAATATCAACTACGATGATTGCATTTTCGATCTTGTTGAAGGATCTTGTCAAACCGCTTTGTAGTGTTGCTTCTGCTATGGATACACACACGGAGATTATCTCCAATAAATCTACTTTAGGTTAGGTTAGGTTCAAGTGGCTGCCGCAGAGGCACACTTAGGCCAGTTTTGAAAGGCCCGTTGTGATACCACCAACACAAGGAAAGTCAGTCCCGGGACCCAGCCATATGGAAAATTCCTGAGTTGTTGGGATTTTCCACATAGCAGAATCCCGGGACTGACACTCTTAAACCGACACCGTTACTCCTCCTCGAACCACTTAGATGACTTTATGAAGCCCATCAAGTCCTTTATGTCCAGTTCCGCGATCTGGCTTAGGATATCTAGGAACGGAACTCCCAAAAAGCGCGTTCTCGGGCCGCTTAAAGCCGGACAGTTGCAGATGAGGTGCTCCACTGTTTCCTCCTCCTCATCATCTTTGCAACTCCTGCAGCATCGTCGGTAGGGCACACTTAGCCTTTCTGCATGCCTACCAATGATGCAGTGACCGGTTAATACCCCTATCAATATGCAGATTTCCCTCCTAGTTAGGGCATAAATGCGTCTAGACCTTTTAAGATCCCATTTTGGCCAGGTTTGTTTCGATATCCGACACCCTGGGGATTGCAGCCATCTTTCGTTGGCTTGACGGAGTGTGTGCTCCTTCAGCATTAGTTTGCATGTGGCAAACGGCATACCTAAGCGCTCTTTATCCTGCAGAACCTGCTTGGTCGTGCCCTGCCTGGCAAGCTCGTCTGCCTTACAGTTTCCTTCAATGTCCCTATGTCCCGGGACCCATATAAGGTTTACGCGGTTCTGTTGGGCCATCTCCTGAAGAGATCGACGACAGCTGAGCGTCAGTTCAGAGCTGAACGTGTATGAGCCAAGGGATTTGATTGCCGCTTGGCTATCGCTGAAAATAGTGATATCTTCTCCGATAACACGTTTGCTTAACCAGGCCGCGGAAGACGCTACAATGATCAGGTAGTCTGAAGGAGAGCTCAAGGTCCAAATCCCTTGAATAAACCCCTCCTCCAACTCTGCCGTCCAACTTCGAGCCGTCGGTGTATATGGAAGTGCCACCATTTGTTACGGGACACCAATCCGTCCTCTCCCAGTCTTCTCTGCTGGGAATGTTTATTTTGAAACAGCTATCCCCGACTGTAGTGGTCGCACAACGATCTGTGCTTAGAGGGAGAAAGCTGTAAGATTCCAGAATACTGGAATGTCCAATAGTACCCACACCCCAACTGGAGGTTTCTCTTAGGCGCAGAGCTGATGCCGCCGCTGACCGAAACCCTTCCAGATCAAGTGGCAAAATGCCCAGAATGGCCTGGAGGGCTTCGTTGGGCGTTGTCCTTAGCGCACCGCTTATACAGATCATATTGGATCTATGGACTTTCCGCAACAGATTCAGGTATGTTGCCTTGCTCAGCGCCGGCCACCATACGACGACTCCATACAGCATGATTGGGCGAATGATGGCCGTGTAGATCCAACTGCATACTCTAGGGCTGAGCCCCCATTTTTTGTCAATGGCTCTTTTGCATGTGTAAAGAGCGATGCAAGCTTTCTTCTGGCGCTGAAGAACATTCTCCTTCCAATTCAATTTCCTGTCCAGAACTATGCCTAGAAACTTGGCCTTATCCGACAAGCCCAGGCGCGTGCCATCTAGTTCTGGTAGGCTTAGTGGCGGTATTTTGTACCGGTTGGTGAAGAGGACAAGTTCCACTTTCCCCGGGTTGATACTAAGTCCGCAGCGAGAGGACCACCTCGAAACCTCTCGCAGTCTTGCATCAGGTCACACAGAGTTTGTGGGAACTTGCCTCTGAATGCAATAGCTAAATCGTCTGCGTATGCCACTATCTTCCCGCCCCCCCAGCTTGTGTCACGTAGCAACGAGTTGACTGTGAGGTTCCATAAAAGCGGGGAAAGAACACCACCCTGGAGCGTTCCCCTTGTGACATAGCGTGATAACTCAACCATACCAAGTGAAGAAGCTATTTCCTTCCTCTTAGAAGTTGGTCAATTAAACCAGTTAGAGGTCTATCTACGCCCAGATTAGTTAGAGCGGAGTTGGTCGCCTCCGGGCTTATATTGTTGAAAGCCCCCTCAATGTCTAAGAAGGCCACGAGACAGTAGTCCTTTTCACACAGCGATTTCTCAATGACAGATACTAGGCTGTGCAAAGCAGTTTCTGTTGATTTACTCTTGGTGTATGCATGCTGATAGCTAGAGATAAGGTTGCTATCAATAGTCGTTGAGAGGTAGTCGCTTAGTATCCTCTCAAAGGTTTTGAGTGCAAAGGACGAGAGACTGATCGGTCTGTAATATTTTGGCTCGTAGTGGGATGCCTTCCCAGCCTTCCCAGGAGCCCGGAATGTGGTTGAGAGCCAGGCAGGCTGTGAAGAGAAATACCAGCCATTTAGCTGATGTCTCCAACGTGTTTATAAGTTGCGCGGGGATAATCCCGTCCGGCCCGGCAGCTTTATACGGTTCAAAGCTCTTAACTGCCCACCTTACCCTTTCCTTAGAGATGGGTATATTTACTGCCAGGTTTGTTGCAGATGCTAGTGGTGCGTCATGCAGATTCCCCGGAAAATGTGTATTCAAGAGCAGCTCAAGGGTTTCCTCTTCCGTGCTGGTCCAGGATCCGTCAGGTTTTCGCAAATAGCTGATGGCTGTTTGACTTTTCGAGAGGACTCGTCTAAGTCTCGCTGTGTCGTCGACCTTTTCGACGCCAGTGCAGAAATTTCTCCACGAGGTCCTCTTCGCCTGTCTCAGAGCTTTTTTGTAGGCCCTTAGTTTAGCTTTATATTCGTGCCAGTGAGGCTCAGAGCCGAGGGTCTTGGCCTTGTTAAATTGTTGATTGATTGTTGCATGATTTGCGGAGCGAGTCCAAATCGTAGGACCACCAATGTGGTCTGTGTTTACCGCGTGGTTTTGGCACTGGACAAGCCTGTCCTAGAGCATTTGAGAGCGCCGATGTAAATGTAGTAACAAGATCCTCCAGCTCCTCTACTGATGAGGGGGCTTGTGAGGGCAGTACTGGCAGGTCTCTGTCTAATATTTCATTTTATAACTGCCAATTAGTGTTACGTGGATTGCGCTTGATGATAGGTTGTTCTACAATAAAGTCTAGAACCATTTCTATGTAACGGTGGTCGGAGAATGAATGTTCTTCCAGAACCCGCCATTTTCTGACCCACTCATAAGCGCCTTCACTACAGATAGTGAGGTCTATGACCTCCCTGCGGGTCTTAGTGATAAAAGTAGGCTCATTACCCACGTTGCAAATTACCAGGTTAGTTGTTAAGAGGTAATCAAACAGAGACTCGCCCCTGGCATTGATATCGGAGCTCCCCCATTGGACATGGTGAGCATTAGCGTCCGCTCCAATAATAAGATTACCCGTGCAGAAATTTGACACCAGGTCTTTCACCTCCGTTTGTGGTGGGGGTTCTTCGGCGTCGTATGGCATATAGACCGACGCCACCGTCAGGTGGGTGCTGTCGACCGTTAGACTGATAGCGGTAATATCACCATTGGTGTAGTTAGGTAGGAGAAAGGAGTTCAACTCAGACTTGACCAAAATACACGTTCTGACTTTGCTCTCCTCGCTGGCTCGAATGAGCTTGAAGCCCTTAGTCCCCAATCCGCAGATTCTCGAGCTACTGTCCCAGGGTTCTTGGATGAGGACCACATCCACGTCGCCTTTAGAAAGACGACTACTTAAAGCAGCCGAAGCCACTTTAGATTTGTGCAGATTAATCTGAAGCACCACCAACATGAGAGCGCACAGACTTCCCTGCCGTCCCCATATCGTCGAGGTTTGCTCCATCCCGGAGGTTGCCTATCAACGACGACTTGTACCGATTAACTGCCCGATGTGGCGTTGCAGGAGTCCTGCTGCCTGTAGCGTTAGATGTTAATCGCTCAGCGTTGGCTGCTACCACCGTGACGTCGAGGACTTCCTCGTCCTGTAGGCTGTCCTCCATCTCCGAGTTGTTCACAGCACTATCGCCAAGGGACGTGGCGGATAACATGCTTTCCGCATCTGAATCCTCCGCTTCCTCTTCTGGTAATTCGTTTTCCGGTTTCCCCGGAGCAGCCGAGATGGCAGCGCGCTGAGCATCACCACGATATACGTGGATAACGATCTGGCCTATGCTGTAGTGTACTAGGCCATTGCACCTTTTGAGGGGCTCGATTGACTCTTTATTCATGGTGAACACCACCTGTCTGTCGGGCCCTACCGTATCCCCGACCAGATTGACACTCCAGGAATGCGTTGGGAGGGACGGATTCATTAGCCGTAGCATCCCGAGAATTCTCTCGGGTTCGTCAGGGATGGCCGGAATCCACGCCCTTCCCCTTGGACGAGCTGGAATGTCCTTCCAGTCGGCGACCTCTATCTTTGCGCCCTTGTAGACTTCACCCAGTTTAGCAGCTGCTGCCTTGTACAGTGCTACGGTTTTTGCATCCTCGCATGCGAGTAATTTAATATGACCCTGGTGCCAACCCGCAAGCGTTACTCGCGCCGAACTACCCGGAAACTCCGGAGCAACGTTGAGAAGAATGTTGCCGAGTTTATTTCGCACGTAACGCCACCGGTCCTTGGGGATGGCCAGACGGTCATTGCCTCGGTCAAGGACGCCTATAAGGATCCTGTCCTTGGTTACCTCAGCAAAGCTTAGTTTGCCCGCTCCAGGGGTATTCTGATGCCGCTTGGGAGGGGGAATTAACTCCAGGTCCGATCTCTGGCGCTTGAAAGGGTTAACTTTTAACCTCTTTGGCATGTAAGAACTTTGGAAATCCGGTACCACAGCTTTCGCTAGCTCTACCGATTTACTGGAATTCGGCGACAGTGATTCCTGCGGTTCCCCTTCATACCTCTTCAGGATCTTTGCAGCCAATCTTTTCTCGTGGTATGTGAAGCGGCGGGGAGATGTCTCCCGGGAGTGCGGACCCGTAGTTGCCATCGCGGTCGCTCTCCTTGCCGACATCTCAGTTGCAGCTTCCTTCTCCTTCGAAACTCCGAGGCCAGGTCTTGAGACCGCTGCCACAGACGTAAAGATACTGGTTTTCATATCAGCGGTTGATGGGAGTTTAGCATCCGCCGTTGTCCGCTTAGCTGCGTTGGCAACCGCACTGGTGCTAGCTCCCATCAAGTCAATCTTATTCGATAGAGGGTTGGTTGACCGACTCGTAGTTGCCATCGCTGTCGATCCCCCCCCTTGATTGTGGAACGGAGGTTGTCCTCCGGCGTTGTTGTTGCTTTCTCGCCTGCTCCTCCATAGCTCTCCTTTGCTGGGGAGTGAAATTTGGCGTTGTTTGTTTTTTAGATTTTTCGTTTTTATTTAGGTTATTTGAGTTCATCTTGTTCGTACGACCCATCGCCGGACAAGGCCAGCTTAGGGTCAAGGGAAGAGTAGGGGGAAATGTGTCGTCCGCCGCGGCAGAGCCCCGTACCGCGGTAAGGCCATGTGAGATATCATAGGCATAGGCGTGAAAATTTCAAAGTGAGTTTAGTCACCTGTTTTTAATTTCCTTTTTTGTCTCACTTCTTTCCATCTTCCCATCTCTTTCTACCATTAGGTAAAAGACCGCCATGTTGATGTGTGCAGGATGTTAAACAACGCCATTGCTTTTCTGTTATTCGGTGCTGGCGACATTTTAATATGTGCAGGATGTAACAAAACCGACATTTTAATGTGTGTTGTCAAAAGAAGAGTTCACACTTGTTATTGATACACTATGATATTTTTACCTACCTCGGCGACATCTAGCTGGCGATAGTCGGATTTTACACACCAGCGCGACGCCTATCTGTCAGCTACCCTTAATTTCCTAGTATTTCTTGCTGTTGTTGTCTGCTCAAATCTTCTTAATTTTTGGGAGTTTATAATGAAGATTATGCTCAAGTTAACTCCCAAAAGCGGAGTTATTTCGGAATTTGCGCTAATATATCAGCCGTATTAAAGTATAAAAGTCCACAACATTTTCAAAGTTCGAAAATATAATGACCAATGATAACAATAACTAAGTTAAAATAAAAAAAATAAAATAAATAATGTAAAATGAAATAAAATTAAATTAAATAAAAAATAATAACACCAGAAAAGGGGAAAATAAAAAGAAGTATACCTACGCTGAACATTTGTATTTATCTTCATACAACAGCGGGTCACTCCAATGTACATAAATACATACCTACCTATTTCACAGCCGTCTACTTTTTGGCCGCTCATCCATCTTCAAGCATCGCCACCCAAATTGACTGCAACGCAATTTGTAATTCGCTTAATTGCGACATTACTTCGTGTGCTTCGTTGCAATTCTAGAAAACGCTTCAAAATATAATTGTTGGCACTTGAGACGCACATATTCCGAACTGTGCTTGTACCATTTCAACATTTTAGTCGTGCAACATATGCACTTCCTGTCCCCCAATATTCGTACATAAAATGTGAAAAATAATTATTTCATTAAAATCCGTGGCTAATGTGGCAAATTCAAATAAAAAATGTGAGCGCCCTGCAACACTATCCACATGAGTACTTACATGTAGGTATACGATGTACCTACACATGATTATTTCAATGCATTTTAATTAGGCTGTTAGCATTCAAAGAGGACATCATTGCGTTGAAATGTGGCGTGAGTAGATTTTGTTAACAAGTTTTGCTTCGATTACTTTCCACGTATGATTGCCTGCCTCTGGTTCAATCTTGTTCTTGCAAATGAATTCCGACTCTCAATTTAGCTGAACTGCAACGAATCATGAAGGAATATTTTTAAATTTATCTGTATACCTACATACCCATATGGTTTTATAATTATAACCAAAATAATATGAATAAAAAGTGATTTTTATTGAGGAATTAAACTGATTCCAAATAAGGTTTCGATTGTGGTTTGGTTCTTCACAATTAATGTCGGTTCGAAATTTATTTGTGATTCACAATGGGGTTTAAGTTCGAAACTAGTTTGGGACATTATTAAGCCCATAGAATCCAAGTCAACACTTTTTACAATTCGTGTCTGTGTCTGTATTGAAACTGAGGTCTATCTTAAAATTTAGGGTATCGTTCATTTCTATAACTTTGACCAGTTTTGAAGTAATCGACAACTATGTAAACATGTAATGACCCGAAATACGTTAAAATAAAATGGGTTTCAAACGAATTAATTTGATATTGTGGCGAATGTTCTCAAGAATCGCTCATCTCCCAACTCTAGCGTATTTCCATCACTAGCGTCACTACCACAACTACAGCTGTTTAGATACATGACGTGAGAGCGAGAGAGGGAGAGGCAGCTCGCATGTTTGCGAATGTGGCACAAAGAAGAGATGACGATAGATAAACGTTTCGAGAACACTGTTGCACGAATAAACCAGAAATGTGTAGACAGGGTATATATAGCTAGGGTATATAAACCGCGCAAAGACAACGCACATCAATCAGTTTATTTTGAAGTGTTGTACAGTGAAGTACTGAACAGTGAATTAACCCGCGATATTGTACTACGGTTTTTAGTAGTGAATAGAGCGTACTACTTATTAAGCAGAATCGGAGTGTTTTATTTAACGTACAGTGATCGACTCAAGGAAAATAATCGAGGATTCATCGAATTCGTCACAATATTCTAAAAATTTGAAACAAAAAAAATCGTCCGGGAGAAGTCTTACTTCTTTAAATTCAACTAAAGAAGATTTTCAAACTTTTTTAAATTGTATTGATCAAATTTCTACAAGAGATACTGCTGTACATTTTCAAAAACAAATTTTGTGCCAAGGAGTTCAACTTAATGAGATCGGTTTATCCGTGGCACAATTCTCATTAAAATCTCCGCTGAATATGATGGGAATCTTGCGGTGAGTTTTTCAAAGCGGTATTTTTATTAGGGTCACTTTATCGAAATTTGTACTAGGCTTGGGTAGTTCTTCAGTTTCTTTAGGTGAACTAACTTTCAATGGCAACTTTTCAGAGGAAAATTAATGTAAGATATTTAAGAAAGTATGGCAGCTCACTTACTCGAAACAGCTTATCATATTTCGCGATAATTTTCTGAATTTATTTATACAAGCCATGGAAGTTTTTTTAATTCGTAAGTTTAGTCCTACCTCTCAATGACTTTTATTTCTTATTGCTACAAGTGTTAAGATTAAGCCAGAAACAAGTATCAATTTGAGCTAGTGCAATTGGTTTAACTCTATTTCAATAAGGTGATCAAACTAGTTCAATGTGTTATATATATTCATTGAACTTAAGCAGGGTTGGAACACTCTTAACAATCAATGATTTGAATAAATAAAATTAATTTTTTTTCATTATTCAAAAACGTTAGATCAGAAACTTTCGAGAAATATTTCTGCAACCGCAGCTAAAAAAGAACCAAATCTTCCCACTTATCACAATTAGCTTATAACGAATCACAATTAAAAATTATGGTTAATCCTTTTACCTACCATGTGTTAGAATTTCTCGTCGACTAGGATTAATTTTTCAAAGAAAAAAAAATGCAACATCTGTCCGATGCGTATATGTATATAGGTATATACCTACCTACCTTCTGCATGAGTATTTTATAACATCAAAACTTTTAGCAACTGTTGTGTATTCAACTTTTTACAAAGATGATCAAAATTTTTTTTTATATTTGTGGCCACAACAGGCTTCGAATGAGGTTTTATGCGTGTCCTTTCGGGGTTAATAGCTAAAATGTTTTTGATTGTAATGTCGACAAATCATTTTTATTTACTTTTTCAAACGAAATTTGATATCAATTCACGCTGACCGCCTTTACAATTTTAGATTACTCAATAATATAGTATTTATGCACTTTTTTGTGTAGTAGGTAAATAGTACAATACATATGTGAGCATTTGTTTCACCCTGCCGCATAACTTCAATAAAGGGTGAGTTTGGTAATAATGCGTAATGCGGTATGGTGTAATATTTTCATAAACAGTTTCCGCACATACTAGGTCATATAATCCCGGAAACCCGAAATACCGAACACTTTGGTTTATCTCTACATTTCGGGGTTTCAATCCTTAAGGAGTTTAAAATTTATTTTTATGAAAAAAAAAATAAGTATAACATTCGATTCCGAGAAGTTTTCAAATCAGCGAGCCTAACCTTAACCTTTGGTTTCGGCCAAAATGTCTTTTTTATGAAAAATACTATGGTTTGTTTTTGGTTGAAATTCGCTTGGGCTCGGCCTGAAGAATCACTATTCGGTGGTTTCAACTTTTTTCCTCTAAATGGTAAGTCCGGGACTACAAGTTTCCATCTTGGAATTGCGACATTCAGCTAAACAACCATTCAACCAACATTTAACACATTAAGTCCTCCAGATTTTTCGCCGTTTGTGTGATTTTGTCTATAGAATGGAAGAAAATAATTGTCATTTCCTTGTTTGTTTACAGTTTAAGTGGTACTTGGATGTCAATGGCATTCACGAGCACAAAGTGAAACTGTAAGGAAGCAAATTGTTGAGTATTTATTGTATTTGTTGTTTTTACTCTTACAACATTGTTTATCCTTGTGGTTTATGATACATTTACACTGCACCAAATGCAAAGGTCAAATTAAATTAAATTCATCTAATTTGGTGATCAAATTCAATCTGCGGATAAACGGTCTCGAAAAAACTTGGCCAAAAGTGACGCATTTGGTGCAGTGTAAACGTATATCATATGCCTTGGCCGTTAATGAAAGGATGGGGGAAATCATAAACGAATGTGTTTTTCTGTTGGTACCTTCGGACTGTGATTTTAGATATGTGTTGAAAAGGGTTTAACAAAAAGAATTTGTTTAAGAAAAGTATTTGGATGCCAAATGCTGTCAAAAGTTGGGACTCGAGAACCTGATTCATAATTTGGACCACTGGATGACGTGGGCATGCCATCTCCCATACTAATGGCATTTTCCTGGATATCTCTGGAAGTGTTCGTGGGTATATGGAAAATGGGTGGAGAGTCAAATGAGATTAATCTTTAACAAATAAAGAACAAAAAATGGGAAAGAGAAGACGGTATAACAGCTCACAAATTATATTGTTTGTCCTGCACATCTCTTAAATTATTAATAGAATAGTGATACGGGCAGGGCCGGACTAACACCTTCGGGGTCGTAGGCAAAAATCCTGTCCTAGACAATATAAATATATTTCATAAATAATATTTAAAAAATATATACAAAATCGTGAAATTTCGGCTAATTTCCAAAAAAAAAAAATTTGAAAGTATTTCAATATTTTTTTTTGAGTATGCAGTTTTGTAGCCCGTTCAATTTCAGCAAAGTGTAAGTCTCAATTACCCTAAACATTTCCTTTAATTGTTAGAATCTTTTTTTGAAGGCATCAGGCATTTTATATGTAACAAAAATGTTGATTTTGGGTTATATGGAGAAAAGTACGCAGCATAGCCAAAAAAAAAAATTCTAACAATTAAAGGAAACGTTTAAGGCATGATATAAATACAGGTAAAACCGTTAATGACACTAGTGACATTTTTAAGCAATTCTCATACTCATTTATTTTTCTGTTTGGTTTTTTCAATCAAATAAATTACAAATCAAAATTATTTATTTTCATATTTCTTCTATTTGCGATTAGAACTATTGCTAGAATTGTTAAAAATAAGGACTGTAAAAGCGGAGCATATGTGCCCCTCTAGCAGGCTAATATACCATCTCATTTCCTGCCATTTTATAGTGTCCAAGCGTCCACCTAAACGCGCAGTGTAAATTGGAAAATATTTTTTTGATTTTTGTTTTCAAATTTTTCTTATGTTACATTTTTGAATATTTTTTTTCTATTTGACTTATATACTGACACATTTTATATTGCTTAAAAACGTCAAAACAAAATCAAAAGAGAGAAGGGTTTTACCTATAGTACTTATATCATGGTTTAAGGTAATTGAGACTTACACTTTGTTAGACTGAAATTTAATGGGCTACAAAGCTGCATACTCAGAAAAATTCTAAAAAATTTTTGAAAAAACTTCAATTTTTTTTTTTGGACACTATTCGAAATTTCGCCAGTTTCGTATATATTTTGTAAACATTATTTATGATGTATATATTAAGTTTTAAAAACAATTTTGCTGAAGCCGAAATTGGTGAAAACAGTGTCCCATATAGCTACTTCGCTGGGTGTAGATGAAAACGGTATCATTGACAGCGAAGTAACATTTTGGCATTTATTGTGGTGGATACTCCTATAAATTTTTCAACGGTCAATCATAATCTACGCCAATTTACATATATCGTAAACTGACATCCGACTCATCGAAGTGGTCGAAATTATATGAAAATACATATACATATGCCACCACTTACGAACTTCTCAGGATTTTTTTCGAAAACTTTAGTATGCGTAGAAAAATTTTGTTTTTCCGTTTATTTGTCACGAAGTTCTCCATCGACAATAGTTATTTTGTAAAGCCTATAGTTCTCGAGCTAGAGCCACCTTATTTTTCTCCATGCATAATATAAAAAAATACTAGTCTGGGAAAATGGAGTTATCTTGTGTCACAAAAATTCCCACAGAGCGAAATTTTTGTGTAGAGAATAAAAATTAAAAAGTTATTTGTTATTTTGCAAAAGTCGAGAATAATTAAAATAAAAAAACCTCCTCTGTGGGAATTTTTGTTATACAAGATAAACTAAATTTACCGGACTAGTATTTTTGTATATTATTCATTGAAAAAAGGTAGATCTATCGAAAACTATGGGCTTTACAAAAATAATTATTTTCACTGTCGATGAGAAACTTCGTGACAAATAACCGGTAAAAGAAAATTTTTCTATGCATACTAAAGTTTCCAAGAAAAATCCTAAAAAGTCATATATTTAATACTCCTATATTGGCAGCAAGAGCTAGTACCGTTCGAAAGCATCACAGTACAGATATATTATTTTGAGCGTGGCAGGCACATATTTTTGTTTACAAAAATAATTCAAAAAACCATGAGCGTTTCAAAAAAAAGATCACTAACGCGGTATAAATTAAAATTTAATTTTTTATAAATTTTAAAAGTAAAGAAAGGAACTATAAAAAATGGTTGGGCCACAGAGCTTAGCTCGCTGTGAACCTAGCTTATTATAACAGAATGTAGTCCGTTGTCTGTTTCAAGATCGGTTATGCCATTATGGAGATAGTAGCGAATATTCCAATCTACAAAAATAGCTCCCCGTTGTTGTTGTTGTTGGTGTTGTTGTTGTTGTTGTAGCCATGCTTTACCCTGCCTAGTCGGAAGATCCACTTATAAAAAGTTACGTGACAGACCAGACAGGGGTTGTACGGGTGTTGACAGTCCTTTACCGGACAGTCCGGTACGTTCCTTGCGGTACTGCCCGACTGTCCTGGGAACGATTTGGTAAATATTAGTCGCCTCTCACGACCGGCATACCTACCTTGGGCATATTCTAAACCCATAACCCGCTCTTGAAAGTTATTAGCTAATCACAATATAGGGCCCCGTTAAGGTCCAATCCGTCTTTACGTATACTTAACTTAAGGCTATCCTGGAATACGAGAAATCTGTATAAATTGTAATCTGTAAACTTATGAAAATATTGGAAACTTTTGGCTTAAGTTAAGTTAGCTTAAGTATACTGATTGGGCTCTAAGACGAAAAACTATAGATCCCTTGCTGCCAATATAGAAGTATTACACATATGTAAAAAGTCCGTAAGTGAAATATATTTTATTTTCCAGAGCGAACCTTACAATCGCGATTCATTCATATAACTAAAAAACCCAATTATGCTTCCAACTGTAAATATATCAAGTAAAGTAAAGCATGTAGTAGACCCTTCAATAGCCAAGGAAATTGAAAGCGACATAAATTGGCAAACGAGAAAACGGAAATGTATACATACAGAACTTGTTGCTCCTAGAGAAGAAATGCCAGGACCATATTTGAGTTCTACAACTTGGTCTCAGGTAATTTTCCGGAAAAACTTACCGTTTTCTAGAAAAGTCCAGAAAACCTAAAATTTTTACCTTTGACCCCGAATAACTTTTTTAACAAACATGGGATCGATGGGGAATTTTGAAGTTAGCTCTCTACTAAAATTTGGCTCTATGGAAATTGATGTTATTTCAAATGTTTATTTTGATCGGACTATCATGTGATACTAATCGTGAATTGCTTTAACATTGTTGTTGGGGAATTTCATACTAGTACCCCGATTCTGTAAAAAATCGACAAAATTCTCGATTTTAATGTCGTTACACTCGACTCGATTCAAAATTGAAAATGAGTGTGACGTCAATATGACGTCAAATCGAGTATTTCAGTCGAGGCGATCGATCGAATTGAGTTACAAAACGCAGTACAGTTTGCAAATAAAGTTTTCGTTCATTAGAATATACATTTTTTTTTTGGGTGGACTTGGCTCCGGGTTTATGCGGGGCCTATAGGCAGTTGCCTATTCTGCCTTAGGGTTAATCCGGCACTGGATACGGATAGGCATAGGGGAAAGAAAGAGGAAAAGAATAAGAGATAAAAGCGGAAAGGGAAAGGGAGGAGAAAGCGCAAGATAGAACATAGAATGTGAAAGGAAAGATGAACAGAAAAACACTAGTTAGTACAATATGAGAGCACTGTGATTAGTTTAAATATCTCATCCGGTTTTGGAGATATATCCTAAAATGTGAGACGGAACAACAGAAGGGTGGGAGGTTTGCGTAGGTCTGCCTTTGGGCGGGATAACATCTGCTGGGTCTACTAGTTTAGAAAATAAATTGCAAGAAGACTTTGGGTCGGTTGTCTTTTAGCATACACAACGAGTTTCAAAACTACATTCGACGAAATCTCATAGATCCTGTGTTGGTGTTTAATATTAGGTGATCACATTTTAATAATATATTTTTTACATCAAAACCAAACTTTTAAGCATGTTTGGTAGCAAAACATTTTATTTTATTTTATGAGTACAAAATTCATTACTTGTTTTATATATTTTGATCGACGTGGAATGCAGTAAAGTGATATTATGTATGTATGTATCAGATAAATTCAAACATGTACTCATGCAAACAAATGCACTTTACTAATAATAAAAAATTAAAACAGCTCGATCTCGATGTTGCTCCAGATACCAGGTGACATATGCGCTACAACACCTACTACAGTCTCAGCCCCTCGCAAGTGGGTCTCCACCACATATTTATCACTAATTTATGCATTGCAACCACAACAACAAGCATCAATTCATTTTGATAGCAACAGACATATGTACATATTTGAGTGCCCAACGCCATGAATACTCAGCTGTGCCTTTACCGCTAAGCAATAGCCTGCCCGGTGCTATGTTGTTACGTTGTATATCAATGTGTAAATTATACAGAAGTCAGCGCCTATGGCCACCGACTAATGGACAATTCTGATTACTAGCGACCGCTATGTAATGAATGATCACCGATCACTAGCATACGGTCACTATGATACCGAACTGTGTCGCGCACCACTGCTGTATATTTAATCCCCATGTATACAAAGTAGTATTATCTATGATGTATGTTTTTATTTTCTTTTTTACATTGTAGACCAGACATCACCTCGTAGTGTCTCAGTCTGCTCACTGCCGCTCTAAAACAACATCTTGCTCTTTGCGACTCACAACAACAAACCAGATTCGCAAAAAAATACAAAAAATCATTGCAATATTATGCTTGGAATACCGTTCATTTCATGCTACCTGGTGGCGCTTCGCTGTAAAAGTATAACGGCACACGCACGCGTTCATGGGTACATACGCATATATATATGTAGCTACATATCGCTTCCCTGGTTCTATAACAGGCCTAGGCACTTAGTGGGACAATTGTCCGAAAATCTGAGAACCAAATTCACATAGATTATTACGCTCTTTGCTTGGCCTCTCGAACAATGACATTGTTGCTATGATCGCATTGAACAGTCAATGGATGTTGTTGGTTATGCACGGTTTCGGTACTTGCCAGTGAGCGACGGAGCAAATAGATGCGATGACCGCTAACACCCCTTCACTTCCAATTTTGCCGGGTCCTGTTCTATAATGACGCAATTGTAAAATATTAAGTTTCGGTGAAGCAAAGTTCAATATTTGTATGCGCATATCTGTGGACAAGGGCGGATTCAACAACTGAAATATGCTTATTTTATCTTCACAAGTACACGGATATTAAGAACTTACATCAAAGCCAAAATAATAAAAAACAGCATTTCTGTTTAGTAATAGCAGTTTTATTATATTCCATCCATGATTACATGTTTAATAAAGACAGTTTTCTTCTGTGTTTCCTGGTGAAAACATCCAAAACTTCATCAGCCTCCATTTGTGCCGCAATATATCCATGGATATTAGAGCGGGTCGATTTTTTTTGCATCAGGGGCCCATGGCGATTGTGGTTAATTGGATAATTTCAAGCATTTTTGCCGAAGAAACTATAGGTCTATCATGAATTTCGAGCTAGCGGATTTTTCAAACGTATTTTTTTTTCTTAAAAAAGTGATTCACTTGTTAAAAAGCTGTGTTGAAAACTAAAAAAATTCATTCTATATATGCATTTGGGGGTTTTTTGAGTCGATAAACCCATTTCCGACATTCATTTTTTATTTTGACGTCCGCCAGAGGGCGTTTCCGTCCTTTTATTTTTGTATTTTTTTTATTTTTTTGTTTTAAGTAATTCCCTCGTTGAAAAGCTGTATTGAAAACTAAAAAAAAATCATTCTATATATGCATCTGGGGGTTTTTGGGGTCGATAAATCCATTTCTGACATTCGTTTTTTCTTTTTACGTCCGCCAGAGGGCGCTTACGTCCTTTTTGGATTTTATCTTTATTTTTACGTGGTTCACTTGTAGAAAAGCTGTATTGAAAACAATAAAAAAAACATTATATATGTGCATCTGGGGGTTTTTAGGGTTGATAAATCCATTTCTGGTATTGATTTTTTATTTTGACGTCCGCCAGAGGGCGCTTCCGTCCAATTTTTGAATTTTAACACCTTTTTCCGAAAATCAACAACAATGTTCCGAAAATCTATGAAATTCGACTTTCCCATAATGCAATTTCTTTTTTTTAATTTGACTAACACGTCGATTCTATATTCTTGTTAAATTGTCAAGATACAAATTTTTTTATCAAGTATTTGGAATTTTGCGTAAAAAACCAGTTGTATTTTATTAAAATTATTTTCAAATTATTATTTTTTAAGCAGAATTCGAAATATTTGATACAAATATTTGGTTTTTTATCAAGATTGATAATTATAACTCCGATGGTTTGCTGGGTACTGCTTATTTACATTGTATTACAAATGACACACGTGATCCCGCTACTTTTCATTTCTATACTGTGTTTGCTATAGTTTTCGCGTCAATTGAAATTGATAATAAACAAAAAAAAAATCAACCCATAAATAAAGGAAAAAAGTTTTTAAGAAAACTAAAAGGTATGTATTAAAACAGTTATTAATAATAAAAAAGTGCATGGTGGAAGTTAAAAAGAATAGTTTGGTTTTGTGCAAAAAAAAATATTTGTTTGCTTAGTTTTTGTTTTTGTTTTGTATTAGGTTAACGGTGCTTTTTTAAAATCAAAGTTATACGTAGAGTTTATGTATGCGTGATATTTTTTATACCCAGTGTACTAGTACTAGTACAAGGGTATATTAATTTTGTTCACATAACGGTAGTACGTAACGGCACAAAATAATCGAGATAGATATAGAGTTTCATATATGAAAGTTCTTAGGTTGAAAAGAGGAGTCCATTAAAACATGTCCGTCCGTCCGTCTGTGTACACGATAACTTGAGTAAAAATTTAGATATTTGCATGAAATTTTGTATACAGGCTACCTTTTGGCCAAGGTAGGTTGCTATTGAAAATAGGCGAAATCGGAAGATAACCACGCCCCCTTTTTCGATATCGAACATTTCGAAAATCATACAAATTAACATAACTTGAGTAAAAATTTAGGAATTTGCCTGCAATTTGGTAATAATTCGAATTTCGAAAAACTGGCCCAAACGTATTTTTTTCAATTTAAAAATTAGTCTACTTAAAAAAAAGAAATTGCATTATGGGAAAGTCGAATTTCATAGATTTTCGGAACATTGTTGTTGATTTTCGGAAAAAGGTGTTAACATTCAAATATTGGACGGAAGCGCCCTCTGACGGACGTCAAAATAAAAAATCAATACCAGAAATGGATTTATCAACCCTAAAAACCCCCAGATGCACATATAGAATGTTTTTTTTATTGTTTTCAATACAGCTTTTCTACAAGTGAACCACGTAAAAATAAAGATAAAATCCAAAAAGGACGTAAGCGCCCTCTGGCGGATGTAAAAAGAAAAAACTAATGTCAGAAATGGATTTATCGACCCCAAAAACCCCCAGATGCATATATAGAATGATTTTTTTTAGTTTTCAATACAGCTTTTCAACGAGTGAATTACTTAAAACAAAAAAATAAAATAAAAATACAAAAATAAAAGGACGGAAACGCCCTCTGGCGGACGTCAAAATAAAAAATGAATGTCGGAAATGGGTTTATCGACTCAAAAAACCCCCAAATGCATATATAGAATGAATTTTTTTAGTTTTCAACACAGCTTTTTAACAAGTGAATCACTTTTTTAAGAAAAAAAAAATACGTTTGAAAAATCCGCTAGCTCGAAATTCATGTTAGACCTATAGTTTCTTCGGCAAAAATGCTTGAAATTATCCAATTAAGCATAATCGCCATGGGCCCCTGTGAATTTTTTTGGGTCCATACAAATCAACCCGCTCTAATGGGTATGCATTAAAGCCAATCCATTCAAACGCTCTTCTGTCCTCCTGTTTCGAAGATATGATTTTAATCGGTGTAAGGTAGAAAAAGATCGCTCGGCAGTGCTGGTTGTCACTGGAAACGTGCACAGCAATTGACAAAGGGTTCTAATATTTGGCAGCATCGTGGCTCGTTTGTAGGCATCTGCTGGAGTTTCTGGTATATTTTCAGGCATCTGTTGCCAAATTTTTAGCTCTCCCTTTAAAGCTAAAAAACAAGGAAGATCTTCTTTATAAACTTCAGCACCTTGGAAAACATTATCTAAATCTTCGTCGTTAAAGTTATGCGACAGCAACTTTTGCAACTGTCCGATTCTTTGTAGAGGAGCGCTAGGGAACCTGGTTGACATTTCACTCAACATGAAGTCTAGAAATGGAATATAAACTGAAAGTCGGTAATATTCTTCAACTGATTAAGTTTGAATGTTTGATCGATTGATTTGACGACCGGTGGTTCTACGGACTGTGATTTCTGTACCAAGTTCATGGCCTCAGAATGGTCGAACAGTTTTTTAAATGTGTCATTGCTAGGTTCACGCTGCCTCTGAAAACTTGCTGTGGTCGTAGTAATAAGCTGAACTGCAGAAAGTATGTCAATATCTTTGGCTTGAAGCGATCGAGATAAGGGCAGGGTTATTCCTAAAATATGTGATAGGATCACCAAGCTTATTAGGAATTCTGACGAAGTTATGGATTGCAGCAAAGAAAATGGCAGTACAGAACTTGTTCTGCTCCCATATTGCTGATCAGCCATTTTTTGTAATATTGGAGGGAGACATGGCAACACGTCCATAAAGGTCAAAACCGCTTCATGCCTCTCAACCCATCTTGTCTCACACATTTTTTTTTAAATATTTTGTTTGTCTTGTGGCAGATTAGATTGTATTTCTTCTCTAAGAAGATGTATTCGTTTGGCCGATTCACGGAAGAAAGTGGCTGTACTTGCTATAACCCCTACTGCATTTCTTACACTGGGTACGGTGCAGGCTGAGCTAATAGCCAAGTTAAGTCGGTGGCTTGCGCAGTGGGTAAAAAAGGCTAAGGGCTGAACATTTAATATACGTGCCTGAACACCTTTTAGTTTGCTGCTCATGTTTGCTGTGCTGTTAGGGGGGCACGTGCCCCCCTAAATCCGCCCTTGTCTGTGGACATTTGAAAACCCGCTTAAGTCTAAAAACCAAATTTTACAGGAGAGCGAAAAAACACATTTAGCTGTTAACAAAACTTTTGTTGATAAATATTAAAAAGAAATGGGACCATTACATAAAAGGGTCATGATTTCTCATGATTTTCCAGTTAATTATCTTCGACTAACCGCAACAGTTTTATTTTAAACCGAGTTTAAAGGAAATAGGTGCTTCTTCCAAATTGATTTTAGAAAAAATATCCGCTTATGTCAGGTAAGAGCATTTACAAAAATCACCTGAGACGAAAAATTTCTTAAAACTTTAACCTAATTATACTTAAGTTCAAGTTAATTTCAAGTTCTGCCCGAGGAAATGCACTTCCACCGAGTTAGGTTGTTTTTCCAAAAGAAAAATAAAAAAAAATCATCAGATCAAGTTGACTTAAGATGGTTTTCTAAACGATAGTTAGAGGTTTATTTAGAAGTTTTTTCTTTTTTCTATCTTATCTGACTTAAGTTGTTTTCCCAAATTCACTAGGAAAAAATATCGACTTAAGATGCTTTTTGACAACTCATATCTCCGTAGCTAGTCACGCTATCAGTACAGACAGATATGACCGTTATGAAAATGTGATAAAGAAATTGGAAAATTTACTTATCTCGACTTAAGCGGGGTTTCCGAAAGTCCACAGATATGTTATGGAGAATTGGAAGAACTTCGCAAGCGTCTAGCGCGGAAACTATTTGTAATACAATTATAAAATTTATACATAGCAAAGATTATTACTTTCTAAAGCTTTTTTGCACGTTATCTCGAAACTTGGAAATTGACAATTGCGTCATTATAGAACCAGGGAAGCGATATGTACGCACATACATACGCGGCTGTTTTTTTGACTTAGTTTAATAATAATTCTTTCGAGTAATTTTTTGTAATTCCAGGAAAGATATTGTTGTAGAAAATATGTCGTTGTTGTTATAGCGCTCAGTAGGTTGAAAGCGCTGGTTATCCCTGTTGTAGACTTTACATAGTGCTAATTTGCTAGCAGTTCGTAAACACTTGCGATAAGTTCTGCTTTGCAATCATGATTTGAGCGGTCCAAAGTTGACTGTGACGGCAACCCTAATTACTATATTAGTTGATGGTGCTATGGGGCAGCAGATCGTGCAGTTGAATTCCAAATAGCTCCTGCGATTAGAGTACGCAAATTATCGATAGTTGAGTCTATCAAAAAGCAGCGATACTTTCCTCAGCTACAGTCGATAGTACGACGTCCGTGATGTTTTAGGGTTATAGTTGAAAACTACTTTACAACTAGTTGGTGCACCGGCCCCAACTAGGCAGTGTTCTGTCTTCTTTCCATATAAGCAACTGGTATTTTTTACGTGTTGATGTCCTACGACAGATTTGGACAAGAACATACCAGTCATCTACTAGTCATGTTAAACTAGAATTATACTAGTTGGGTAGGGCCATCCCAGTGAGCATCGCATTTACCAAGTGTTCGAATAACCAAACAAATTTTTTTCATATGAAAGCATAGGCAATTACTTTCCTGGGAGGAAAACTCCGATGCTTTAACAAAGCAAGCGCTCTCTCCGTGCCGACTATTGTATTAAAGCCTTATAAAAAGGGTAGGAAATCCTGTTAATTTTTTTCTCGAAATTTTTTACCGTTACATTTTTATAACCACTTGAATTTTGTCGCATCAAATCGATCAAAAATTTTTTTCTCAGAAACTACTGAACCGATTTTAATAATTTTTTTTGACATTTAGAAAAAAATGCACTCTAATTTTGATTTTTTTTATACACAAATTATATTTATTTTTTTTTAAATAACATTAATTGGTATAAACAAATTATTATATACATAACTAACTTCTGCGCCTCTGAAAAAAAATTAAATAACATTAAATTATGTGGTATTCAATTATATTTTTACAGCTGAAAAAAAAAAAAATGGGAGCCCAGCAATAGTATGTCACGGTGGGTTTTAAGCATGTTTTATTAAAAGATGCATGTTTTATTAAAAGGGGCATGTCCCTACATGTTTTCTTTTAATTCTCAAATATGCATTAAAATAAGATGATATGTTGAGTTTCAACATTTTTCCCCGAGCTCTTTTTTAAAAGACTCATTTAAAATACCAATTTTAGTCAAATTTTGAGGTTTTTTATACATATTTTTCTTGAAAACGGTTAGTTTTCTCTAAAAACTACCTGAGATAAAGTTGTAGACCTGAAAATTCTCTACAAAAATGGTCTGAACAGTTTTTCTCTAGGAGTCAGCAGTTCTAAGATATCGTGATTGCAAAACTAATTCTATACATTATATGTATTCACATAAATGCCACGTATGTATAGTCTTTTCCGGATTTTTCTCGAAAACAGTTATATGTATTGACAAATTTTCTTTTACCGTTTGTTAGTCACGAAGTTCCTCATCGATAATAAAAATGGTTTATTTTGTAAACCCTATAGTTCTCTAGCTAGGGCCAAATTTACTCCATTCATGATATCAAAACCCTATAGCGGTTTAGGTATAGATATCTTCTTCGATAGAGCTAAATTTTTGTGGAGAGCTTAGGATCGCCCCCAGAAAGAAAACTGCAAAGATTCTCGTCGATCCCATATGTGCTAAAAAAGTTATTCAGCGTCAAAAGCCGAGAAAAATCCAAAAAAAACTAAAATCTGACCCCGAATAACTTTTTTTGCACACGTGGGATCGATGGGTACTTTTGCAGTTTTCTCTCTGGGGGTGAACCGAAGCTCTTCACAAAAGTTTAGCTCTATCGAAGAAGATATCTAAATTTAAACCACTATAGGGTTTTGATATCATGAATGGAGTAAATTTGGCTCTAGCTAGATAACTATAGGGTTTACAAATATAGCTACTTTCATTGTCGATGAGGGACTTCGTACCGAATAACCGGTAAAAGAAAATTTTTCGATACAAATAACCGTTTTCGAGAAAAATCCGGAAAAGACTATACATACGTGGCATTTATGTGAATACATATAATGTATAGAATTAGTTTTGCAATCGCGATATCTCAGAACTGGTGACTGTTTGGACCATTTTTGTAGAGAATTTTCAGGTCTACAACTTAATCTCAGGTAGTTTTTAGATAAAACTAACCGTTTTCAAGAAACTGCAAAATACCTCAAAATTTTACTAAAATTGGTATTTTAAATGAGTTTTTTTTAAAAAAGCTCGTGGAAAAATGTTGAAACTCAACATATCATCTTATAATGCATATTTGAAGATTCAAAAGAAAAAATTTAAGGACATGCCCCTTTTGATAAAACATGCACCTTTTAATAAAACATGCTTAAAACCCACCCAGTTTCCAGTTATAAAAATATAATTGAATACCACATAGTTTAATGTTATTTAATTATTTTTCACAGGCGCAGAAGTTAGTTATATAATAATTTGTTTATAACAATTAACGTTATTTAACAAAAAAAAAATGTATTCGTGTATAAAAAAAAGTTCAAAATCAGGGTGCCTATTTTTCTAGATGTCCAAAAAAAAAATTATTGAAATCGGTTCAGTAGTTTCTGAGAAAAAAATTTTTGCCCGATTTGATGCGACAAAATTCAATTGGTTATAAAAATGTAACGGTAAAAAATTCGAGAAAAAAATTAACAGGATTTCCTACCCTTTTATAAGGCTTTAATATGAAACATTTTTTTTTTGGTTATTCGATCACTTGGTAAATGCGAGCTCACTTGAGATGGCCTCACCCAGTTGTAAAATACCATACTAGTTCAAACTGGACTAGTATGGTTTCCATAAAATGTACTACTCCCCATACTAGTCCAAAAATGGCTAGTTTTAAATATACTAGACCCATACTATTACCAAAATCATTGAACCTGCACTAGTATGATTTTAACCAGAAATTTCCTGACTTATTTTCATATTTATTCTTAAGAAAGCAGCTACTATTTGTATTTAACGTATCACGAAAAAGCATCTATGAATTATAAGAGAAAAAAAAAGCAAACGAAACGAATAAATTTTGTATTTTTTAACTGGTATGATTTGAGCCAGAAAAATCTTGTTGTATACTAGTATGGAATGGATATTTCCTGACTAGTATGAGTCCTGCCAGAAAATTATTGTTGTATACTAGTATTTTTCTGACTATTTTGAGGTTTCGCTGCAGGGTAGTAGTTACTAACTACACATATTCTGGTAGCATTCGTGGTAAAATATTGAAAATGGGTAAAGAGTTAATTGAGATTAATATCTAACAGCTAAAAAAGTGGGAAAAGGGGCGTGACACCTCCCATACAAATGGTATATTCCTACTGAATGTTTCTGCAAGTATTCATTGTAGAATATTAAAAATGTGCAAAGGAGTATATGGAAGACCTCAAGGAAAAAAAGAGGAGACGGGAATATGGTGTAGCAGCTCACAAAAATAAGGTTTTTCGTCCAGAATATCTCTGGAAGTATTAAGGTTAGAAAATAATTTTTGTGATTATTGCCATTAACAGCAGAATCAGAAACAAAATAACTTTGTAAATATTTTTTGAAATTTTTTTCGGCCGCCAATACTAATTCGATTAACAGCGAATTGCATTGTCCGAAGGATTCAATAAAAAACTACATATTTGAACTAATAAAAAATAATCAACTTCATTTCTCCTAATATTTAAACATACATAATTGCCATTCAACTCATAAATTACTTCAGTTTTTCTTGCAAAAACTTTTGAAGGGTATTATTTGTGGTTTCCAAAAAAAATCAAAAAAGCTCCCACCTATTCAATTTGTTTTTGTCACTAAAATACTTATTTCGCAGCAATAAAGTAGATTAAAAATTAGTTGCACAGTTTGATACTTCTACTTTGAAAAAACATTCACCACTAAATTGCCACAATTGGCAGTTCTACATAATTTTGTCTGAGACAAAAAATTCAATATAATTCGCAAATTGCTTAAGATTTCCGAAAGCCTCCTAAAATATTTGTGTGTTTCTTTACAGAATTGCTGGCGCAAGTTGATGACGCGTTCAATTGAATTCTCGGAAGTAAATGTGGTGTGTGCAATGTGGAGGATGTTTTTTTTTTGTTTGAAGGCAATGAGTTTTGTGAAAATTCTTGATATAAATACGTATTGTTTATCTTTGCGATTACAGAGAGGGATAAGGATAGATATCGGGATAGGGGTTAGGATGGGAATATGAATGAAAGAGGAAAAGCAGAGAAATCTGGATCATTGAATAAGAAATGATGGATCATAATCCAACTATAAGGTCATGACATTAGCCAGTGTTGCCGCTGAAATTTTTCAAAAAGGGTCCAAAAAAAGGGTCCCAGCAGAAAAAAAGGGTCCCCTCTTATTTTAGATGAATGACTGAGTATTGTACTATTGCAAGTAAAACATACAAAATATAAACATTTTTAAATGGTTGTAATTAGTTGGTACCACGAAATAAATCCCAAATGAAATAAGTCCCAAAAAAAAAATGAAATAAGTCCCAAATATTTTCCATACAAATTGGGACTTATTTCATAAAATTTTGTTGGGAATTATTCCATAATGAAATAACTCCCAAATGAAATAACTCCCAACGGGATTTCGTTGGGAGTTATTTCATTTTCCAGCATTGGGAGTTATTTCATATTTGTTGGGACTTATTTCA
Organism: Campiglossa producta; assembly: GCA_964058755.1. Taxonomy (NCBI): domain Eukaryota; kingdom Metazoa; phylum Arthropoda; class Insecta; order Diptera; family Tephritidae; genus Campiglossa; species Campiglossa producta. The sequence continues at coordinate 60,936,629 of CAXKVI010000005.1, read as the reverse complement.
TTTCTCTTAAAACTACAATTTAATATTTTTTACCATTAGGATTTATTTCATTTTCATTGGGACTTATTTCATTTCTCCTAAAATTGCAATTTAACAAGCTTTCACGTTTTTGTAACTGTTTCTATAACTGTTTTAAGGTAAGATTTTAGCAAAACAACCAACAGTCTTATTACATCGAAAGTTTTTGCGGCATCTCCGAAGACTGATATTGTTGTGTCAATATGTTCCAAAAAGAACTCTGGACAACAACAATAAAAAGATTTTGATCGATGACACATTTTCAATTGTACCGCTGGGGTGTTTTAAACAGTTGATGTTGATCGCCAAAAGGTCCTTTTGGTTCAAATATTGGCCGATAACTTAGATATCGACCGATAACTTTGAAATCGGTTGAGTTATCGGAATAATCGATATCTTAAATTTAAATTTAATGAGTATTCAATTTAGTATCCAAAAGTTCTGCTCGCAAATTATTGCATCCACGCCCATCACAGCTACACGCGAATGTACAAACGCGACGGGGGCGGCACAGCATCCCACCCATCTGACAGTGCATCCATGACGATATGTCTGAGTAAAGCGTTCTGCAGAACCAGTCCGTCAGTACGTCGAAATAACTGACAGCAAAGTAGACTGCGGGTGTTTGTATGAGTAACGCCAGATACGACGGATACGTCAAAATAGAATTTGCTCTAAAATTGACGTACGTCACGCAACTGAAGTATTGGCGGAGTGATTCTGTTTCCCGCTTAAATACTTTTGCCATTGGCCTCCACCGTGACTAAATGCAACTCTGTGACGAATGCTGGCTGACGATTCACCGGTGGCAATGCGCGCTGCTGGTTACACTGGCGCCAAAAAGCTAAACAAACCTAGTTCCATACTCACATGTTTATTTCTTTGTATGTACGTATGAATGTATTTATGTATTTATGAATATATGTGAGCATTTACTTATAGAGCGAGATCCCAGAGCCTAAAAGCGTCACTTATTTTATAATGGATGAAACCAATACCGATCGATAGTCCTCCCCGAATCTAGAAAGAATGTGAAAATTTTAAAGCTGTACCTATGACAAGGGCCTAGGAATCGGGGGTCAAAGTCGCCAAAAAATGACCCTAACTTCACTTATTTTATAATGGATGATTTTCACATATTTGACGTAGATTATCACCCCGCGTCAGTATCAAGTGTTGTTAGACCCGTACCAGTGACAAGGCTCCAGCCAGACACCCCCAGTTCGCGGATTTTCCTATAGAAATTTTTTCTGTTTTACCAATTTCACGCATTTGGGCCACTTTGGCTGCTTTTAACTACCCAATATTTTCCCATTTTGTGTAGAACACTACCCTCAAGTAGTATCAGGAATTTTTAGACTTCGTCCCATGGCAAAAACTTCAGCCAGACACCTCAAAACTCGGGAAATTTCACTAATTTTTACTGCGCTTTCACATGTTTAGGCGGATTTGACCAACTTTGGCCTCTTTTAAATAACAGATCTTTACACATGTGTCGTAAAATGCTACCCTTAAGTAGAATGAAGCATTTCCAGACATGATCCCATGGAAAAAACTTCAGCCAGACACCTGAAAGTTCGAGAACTTTTATTTTCCTATTAATTTGCTTTCTCTTGTTTGTCCCACTTTTACTAATTTTAAATGATAGATCTTTTCACATGTGTCGTAGGACACTACCCTTAAGTAGCTTCAGTAATTTTTAGACCTCGTCCCATGGCAAAAACTTCAGCCAGACACTTCAAAACTCGGGAAATTTCACTAATTTTTACTGCGTTTCACATGTTTAAGTGGATTTGACAAACTTTGACTACTTTTAAATAGCAGATCTTCACACATGTGTCGTAAAATGCTACCCTTAAGTAGAATCAAGCATTTCCCGACATCATCCCATGGCAAAAACTTCAGCCAGACACCTCAAAGTTGGGGAACTTTTATTTTCCTATTAATTTGCTTTCTCTTGTTTGTCCCACTTTTACAACTTCTAAACGACGGATCTTTTCAGATGTTTCGTAGGACACTACCCTTAAGTAGTTTCAGTCATTTCTAGACTTCGCCCCATGGCAAAAACTTCAGCCAGACACCTCAAAGCTCGGGATTTTCCCTAATTTTTACAGAGATTTCACTTGTTTCAGCAGGTTTCTCCAACTTTGTCCACGTTTAAACGGCGGATCTTTGCACATGTGTCGTATAACACTAGCCTTAAACAGTATCAGGCATTTCCGGACTTCATTCCATGAAAAACACTTAAGCCAAACAACCCAAAGCACGGGAACTTTTCATCATTTTTACTGTGCTTTCACATGGTCAAATGGGTTTACCCAACTTTGGCTGCTTTTAAATGGCGGATCGCTACAAATGTATCGTATAACACTACTATTAACTAATATTAGGCATTTTTAGACTTCGCCCCATGACAAAAACTTCAGCCAGACACCTCAAAGCTGAGGAAATTTCATAATTCTTGCTGCGAATTCACATGTTTAACTGCGTTGGTCTAACTTTTGTTGCTTTTAAAGAGCAGATAATTTCACATGTGTCATAGAAGACCACCCTTAAGTGGTACCAGGCACTTTTTGACTTCGCCCCATGTCAAAACTTCAGCCAGACACCTCAAAACTGAGGAATTTTTATAATTCTTACTGCACTTTCACATGTTTAAGCGAATTTGTCCAACTTTGACTATTTTTAAAAGGCGAATATTTACACATGTGTCGTAGAACGCAACTCTTAAGTGGTATCAAGCATTTTTGGAGATCTTCCCATGACAAAAACTACATCCAAATACCTCAAAGCTCGAGTTTTTTTTTCGCAATTGATCTCTCTATAGGACATGATCAAGCAAATTAGAACAGTTCAGCCCATAAAAAGTGTTCAGATGTGGAATTTGTTGCATTTCAGACAATGTCACTCTTATGTCGCTACCCTGCAGCGAAAGCAACTAGTTGAAAACTACTTTACAACTAGTTGGTGCACCGGGCTTATATGGAACAAAGACAGAACACTGACTAGTTGGGCCCGGTGTTCTGTGTTTTTTCCATATATATATATACCAGTTATTTACTAGTCAGGAAGTACCAGTTTCATGCTAGTTGTAAGATACCAGTTCCATACTAGTTCATCCTGGACTAGTATAATTTCCAAAAAATGAACTGGTCCAAAAAGGACCAGTATGGAATATACTAGTCAAAAAGGCTTTTAACCTGGACTAGTATGATTTCAACCAGAATTTTCCTGGCTTACCCTTTATTTTATCATTTGACTTTATTTTCATGTTTATTCTTAAGAAAGCAGCGGCTATTTGTCACGAAAAAGCATCTATGAATTATAAGAGAAAACGAAACGAATGAATTTTGTTTTTTTCAACTGATATAATTTCATCCAGAAAAATCTAGTTGTATACTAGTATGGAATGGATATTTCCTGACTAGTATGGGTTCAGCCGGAAAATTCTAGTTGTATACTGGTATGAAATGGATATTTCCTGACTAGTATGAGTTCTGCCAGAAAATTATAGTTGTATACTAGTATTTTTCTGATTAGTTTGAGGTTTCGCTGCAGGGAACTCGCTTAAACCTGTGAAATCGCAGTAAGAATTATGAAAATTCCTCAGTTTTGAGGTGTCTGGCTGAAGTTTTTGCCATGGGGCGAAGTCTAGAAATGACTGAAACTACTTAAGGGTAGTGTCCTACGAAACATCTGAAAAGATCCGTCGTTTAGAAGTTGTAAAAGTGGGACAAACAAGAGAAAGCAAATTAATAGGAAAATAAAAGTTCCCGAACTTTGAGGTGTCTGGCTGAAGTTTTTGCCATGGGATGATGTCTGGAAATGCTTGATTCTACTTAAGGATAGCATTTTACGACACATGTGTGAAGATCTGCTATTTAAAAGTAGTCAAAGTTTGTCAAATCCACTTAAACATGTGAAACGCAGTAAAAATTAGTGAAATTTCCCGAGTTTTGAAGTGTCTGGCTGAAGTTTTTGCCATGGGACGAGGTCTAAAAATTACTGAAGCTACTTAAGGGTAGTGTCCTACGACACATGTGAAAAGATCTATCATTTAAAATTAGTAAAAGTGGGACAAACAAGAGAAAGCAAATTAATAGGAAAATAAAAGTTCTCGAACTTTCAGGTGTCTGGCTGAAGTTTTTTCCATGGGATGATGTCTAGAAATGCTTGATTCTACTTAAGGGTGGCATTTTACGACACATGTGTAAAGATCTGTTATTTAAAAGAGGCCAAAGTTGGTCAAATCCGCTTAAACATGTGAAAGCGCAGTAAAAATTAGTGAAATTTCCCGAGTTTTGAGGTGTCTGGCTGAAGTTTTTTCCATGGGACGAAGTCTAAAAATTCCTGATACTACTTGAGGGTAGTGTTCTACAAAAAATGGGAAAATATTGGGTAGTTAAAAGCAGCCAAAGTGGCCCAAATGCGTGAAATTAGTAAAACAGAATAAATTTCCATAGGAAAATCCGCGAACTGGGGGTGTCTGGCTGGAGCCTTGTCACTGGTACGGGTCTAACAACATTTGATACTGACGCGGGGTGGTAATCTACGTCAAATATGTGAAAATCATCCATTATAAAATAAGTGAAGTTAGGGTCATTTTTTGGCGACTTTGACCCCCGATTCCTAGGCCCTTGTCATAGGTACAGCTTTAAAATTGTCACATTCTTTCTAGATTCGGGGAGGATTATCGATCGGTATTGGTTTCATCCATTATAAAATAAGTGACGCTTTTAGGCTCTGGGATCTTGGTCTATTAGAAGTTAGCGTTTGCACAAAAGCGTAATAGGCAATTAAAATTGGCGCAAAGGCAGACGCAATTTCAGCAGCAGGAAATTGGCGGACAGAAAATTTAGAGACATTGGTAGAAAACAGCTGTTGTAAATAAATAAATGCATAAAATATTGATATGGTATAGACTTAAAAGGCACAAATTCTGGGAACTACACCATTTCAAGTTGGATTTTAGAAAGTGTCAGTTCGATTTTGGAAGGCGTCGATTGGATTTTAGAATTGTCAATTGGATTTTAGAAAGTGTCAGTTGAATTTTAGAAAAGTTAATTGGATTTTAGAAAGCGTCAATTGGATTTTGGATGGCGTTATTTGGATTTCAGAAAGCGTCAGTTGGATTTTAGAAAAGTTAATTGGATGTTAGAAAGCGTCAATTGGATTTTGGATGGCGTTATTTGGATTTTAGAAAGCTTCAGTTGGATTTTAGAAAACTGAAAAAATGTAAATTCTTGCTTTTTAAAATCCAATTGACGCTTTCTAAAATACAATTGATTGTAATTTTACACTTTCAAAATGGCGTAAATTGGATTTCAGAAAGCGTCAATTGGATTTTAGAAAACATAAGTTGAAATTTTTTAAGTTTTCTAAAATCCAATTGACGTTTTCTGAAATCCAATTGATAATTCTAAAATCCAATTAACGCTCTCCAAAATCCAATTGACAATTCCAAAATCCAACTACCGCTTTCTAAAATCCAATTGACTATTCTAAAATCCAATTAACGCTCTCCAAAATCCAATTGACAATTCCAAAATCCAGTTAACGCTTTCTAAAATCCAATTGACAATTCTAAAATTCAACTAACGCTTTCTAAACTCCAACTTGAAATGGTGTAGACTAGAAGACGTAAACGACTGTTGGATCTACAACCGAAGTAAAACTGGAAGTAATTTCAAAAAAAGTAAAAGCTATATTTAAGTTTCTTCCCGGACTTGAAAAAAGGATACCCGAAGAGAGTGCAAGTCTAGTCCGTACGATTTAAAAGATTTGGATTATCACAGCTGAATCTAATTCCAGCCTGATTCAAAGTTGGGAGCCAATTCAACCCAGCAAACATGGCTTGAAAAACTGTATAGTTCTCAAGTTGATATCCAACACAATTCTCCAAGTATTGTCCAACCTTACAGATATTTTGATAACTTTGTACTTCTCAAGTTGATATTCAACATATTCTCCCATCTCCAGCTTCTAATATTCAAATTAAATTTGAAGAGCTTAGACTAAAATTTATGTAAATAACAATTTTTGTCAACTAATTTATGGCTTTTTAACTTAGAAAAATCATGGTTTATTTTTTTTCGGTATTTATTTTCAGAGTCGCATTCATATCCTTGAGTCCAATTCGAGAATCCCATTTGAGTACAAGTTGAGAACTATCCCTTTCTCAACCTGAGAAACAGCGTTTTTTTTTTCATATAAAAAATGCCCTTTTGCTTGAGAACGCCGTCGTTCTCAAGTGGTTTTCCTGTTGAGAAACAACACTTGAGGTTTGAGAAGCCCCTTAGTTCTCAAATTAACACTTTCCAAATTCTGTAAGAAGACTTTGTGTCTGACAAAAAATAACACTTTTGGCTAGTACATTTTCTTCAGAGAAAAAAACTTAATGCAATACTTGATTATTTAGCCCGAAACAGAACACGTTTTGAAAATTTTCCCCAGATATGAGTTTTTGATTTTAATAGGAAGGTCTTCCGCATTTGACTTTTAAATTTTTTTCTTGCAAAAAAACAAAATATTTCATATCTCTCTACCAATATTGCATGAAAAATATCTGTCCTGTAGGAAATTGGAAAGTCTACAAGAAGTATAAAACAAAAATGATATTAAACCGCACCCACTCAAAAATTCTGAAGATTAATTATGTTTTTTTTTTTTCATTTTTGCTTATACATTTTATAACTCGTTAACAAAAGATTAATGTCGAGTTTTATAGGAAATTAGCTACTTTACAAAAGTGATTATACATTATAAGTGGATTAAATTAAGCGTTAAAAAGATATTCATTGACAAACTTCGGGTAACCACAATTTTAATAGTTTTTGATTAAAAGTTGGGATTTTTTCTTTATTTTATAAACTTCTGGAAAAGTTTGAGGTTGGCTCATAGTAAATAGTTGAAAAGGTAAATTTGAACAGAGTGAAGAAAAATCTAATATTTACCTGGTGAATATGAACGCCGTAAGTATAATAGCACCGCAATATTTGTCAACATTTTCCTTCAATCTGTCATAATTTATCTTTTTCCACCATTTTCCATAGAGTGTCGTCACACATTACATCCATATTGAACATCCATGGATCGCGATTCGTATTGATGGATTGATGGATCGCAAATTGACGCTACACGTTCAATATGGATGTAAGTGATTTTTATGCTAATTGTTTGCTTTTTGGCTTAAAATGTTTAAATAAATGAAACCAAAAAATTCAAAACAGGCATATTACTATCTTTTTTATTCAGCTGCTGGAGAAGAAAATACAGATGGATTACGGATGGATCACAAATTGGTGCTAAACTTTCAATATGGATTGATACATCCATGGATGTAACAAGCCGATTTCAGTATTTCTTTAACTGTTTTTTGCATGATTTATACAAAAAATTATATATTATTATCTTTTTGAATAAAAAATAAGTAAAGAGAAGGCGATGGAGTAGCAAATAATATATCCACTCTACGGAAAACACAAATCTCACTGATGGATCGCAGATGGATCACAAATTGGTGCTAAACGTTCAATACGGATCTAACATCCCTGGATATAACATCTGGATATCAAAATTTCTAAATATTTTGCGATATGGATGGCGATCCACGAATTTTTCATGATAAACGTTTAGTACAGATGTAACATCCATGGATCGCGTCAGTATGGATGAAATGTGTGACATCACGAATAGGGCCAAACTCAAACCTCCCAGAAATTCATAACTTATCAAGTTTTACAGCGACAATTGGAAACATATATGTATCTTTCGCACTTCCAACCTTCGAATTTGGAATTTCGTTTTCGTTTTTTCAAACGACAAAAACCGACAGCTGTCAATGTCATCAACGCGCCCCATTCGTCACATACATTTGTCATCATATCGTTCGAAACAACAAACGTCTTAGGTATTCGAACATTGAAAATTGTCTTGAAAAATTAGACCAAACTTACTAATTAAAAGTAAATCATGAACCATTTGTATTGCCTGCTTCGATGTTGCACCAAGCGCTATTTCGTCGCTTATCGGATGTTAATGGCAACACGTGCCACAGTCTTTGCCCCGTATGCAAGAGGTGCTCTGCAGCAGCTCGCTATTTATTGACAGCTTGTTGGTGCGACAGCCATAATTGCCACTGCCTCACCAATATGTTGCAGCTGTGGCATTTAATGTTGTTGTTTTAACGATAAGTACGTCTCGTCCGTTTGGCTTCACTTTTTTTTTTTTTGTCTATGAAAACGTGACCGTCAGTCGGCGTTGGCTTCGAATCACTATCGCTCTTATGTTATCATTTGTCAACGATAGTTTGGCATTGCTCTTGCTGTTGTTGCAGTTGTTGTATATACAAGTAGCAAATTGCTGCCATCACACGGCAGGACGAAGACGGCGTTGCAGCTAATGGCAAGTGCTATGTGTTGTTGCAATCTTTATTAAATTAACAAATTATCTTCGTGCACCTCTTTAGTTTATTTCTTATTCTTCCTCTACTTCAAATTTGGCTGTAGTGTAGTAGTTAAGACATGATCATCGGCACAATGTGCTTCTTCTCAAATTTCTGCGCGCGAATATACACCAAAATGAAAAATAAAATCTTCTCGAACATGTACTTAGGTTTGGGTAGTATAATCTTAATTTCAATGGAAAACAAGTTTATGAGTTTACATTTGTTTATATGTATGTTTATATATGACTGTAATTTATATTTAACTACACTTTGAAGTCTTTAGTTAGAGTCGTTGCTTGCAAGTAATTCATGTTACTCGTTTGCGACCTTGAATTGTGAGATCAAAATAAAAATAAAATATGATAAATCAATTTTTTTTTTGTAATTATTAAATAAATTACTGTAATTAGCGTTAAGGTAAAACTAAATTCTTTTCTAAAAATGTACCTTTTATGTATTACTCGCAAAAGTACCAAAAGCTCACTACTTGCACTAGGACGATCTTAACGACCTGGATATATTTTTTATTTGTACTTCGAGTACTAGATTCCTAAAACACATTCCGCAACTCTATCAGCATTTTTTTAACAGGAAGCTTCTCTTCCTTGACCTTTTATTTTTTTTCCTTAGAGTTTTATTTAGGAATTAGCGGTCGAATCCGGTTAAAGCGAATAAGTTCGATTGAAAATTCGTTACAATTGGTGTCAGAAGAGGATTGTTAAACAAATTCGAGAGAATCGAGGACAACAAAGGATATGCCGAAACTAACTGAACAAAAGAGACAGTGGCTTAGCAAGAATTGACACTACAAGAACTGAATACAGTCGGCAATAAACCTAAGTTGCAGGCACGGTTGAGCAAGGCCATGGAAATAGAGGGAACCAAAGTCGACAAACATGATTTGTATCCTGATGGGAAAAACACCGTCCTAAAATGCAGCAACACAAGTCTCAATTTTAGATTTTCATGTTCTTGATTTTTTGGTCTTAAAAAAAGAATACTTGGTCTTGAAAATATACCACCCTCTCTCAAAATAACCGCCAGGTTCTTGAAATGCCAACGAAGTTATCGAAAATAGAACGGTCGGTGTTGTCATCAGAATGATGTTGACGAAAATAGAAATCAGAACACATAACGAGAACGTTGCAACATCGTGGCATACTTTTAGGTATTTAGTCTGTAAACAACTTTAACAGAACAAATCCAACAGCGAAGATACTGTCATTGCTGTCGTAGAACAAAGCTGCAATTAGACGCCCGCAAACATAAGTGCGCGGTGGTAATGTGTGTAAAAATAAATCAGCATTTTATATTCAAGCCTTTATTGGACATCGTTCTGATTTAGTTTACACCGAGTCCGGCTTAAAATAAGGCAGATATAAAAAAATCTCCCCTTTATTTATAGAAATTTTTAAAATTTTTCCAATAAGGAGGCCACGCCGAGTGCCGGTCTCACCCGATCCCCGCTAGATATTTAAATTTTTTTTTTTTTTTTAAGTATTCTCCAACCCCAACCCCAACTTTGTCCTGTTGATGCGCAAATATTCGCTTTTTTGTTCTGGGAGAAGTTCGGTGTAAACTTCTTAGTAGTTGTGGACGAAGTCATCTTTGGCGTCGTCTTCTTAGCTGAGAGGGATATTCACAACAAGGTGAAAAGCAGAGTTATGACATACAACGGCCAAGAATTACCCCTGAGCTTTGTACACAAGATGGGAGAGTGAGGATGGTCAATGCGTTCGAAAGCTGATAGCTGTGTCAAAGAAGCGGGTGTCCGATGTTCTCATGGAATTCCATAACGCTCCAAGTACAGATCAACTAATTTACCAAAACTCCCAAAATAAAATTTTACCAATGTGGCAATTTTCCTCCATAATTTTTACGAGAAATACAAAAATTCCATAACAGTCAAAAGTTTTGAAATAAAATCACCTTCTGAATTTGTATACCATGGTTCGACCGTTGTTTAGTTTAGGTAACACGAAATTTATTAATTCCACAAGCTTCCATCAACTAAATTTTTTAAACGTTTCTAATTCATTGCAACTATTTGATAAATTGTGCCGTCACATTTTTTTGCTGCAAAGTTCTTGTCATCAGTGTCACTGTCACGACAGCGAACAAAAACTGTATTTCATCAGTGCATTTGCATGTGCATTCTTGGAAGCTAACTTTTAAAAATTTTGGCGTTGACAGATTTATTAGTCCAGTCAAATAAACCAAAAATCATAGCTAGAACGTGCATATTTGACCACCTCTACGGGCACTAGACTGTGCCTGATTGGTATTCAGAACTTTACATTCGCCGATACAGTACATTGTATGACGTCCATTTGATGGTGCGGGTGGCAAACGCTTACCCCAAACTCTATGCCTCTTTAGCTCGTTAACGACCAGAGACATTTTACTTAGGGTCAGCGGTATGAAGTTAAGGGTCTGGTGTGTCGGCTACGTACGTCGCGACGGTGCTAAAAGTCACTCAAAGGCATTTGCAGTACGTGATCGTGATATTGTTACAAATTGTGCGCAAATGCGTGTGTAAAGGCCTGCCTTAAATAAGCGCGCTCAGCGTCAAATAGCTGTCAAAAATACTCATGCCCATACAATTTATATGAGCCTAACACAAAAAGCGCGGCGTCAACGCTGAGCAATTGCAATTTTCAATTTGGACAGTGCGTTACAAGGTCAAGCGAGAAATGGGGGAATGAAACAAGAGATAATTTAGAGCAATTTCGCGCTTTCAATTGAGTATGTCACGTGTTGCCTGACGTCGGCGAAAAAAACGCTACGCCGAGCGCTCTTATTTAAGTGGGCCTGTAAGTGTGGGCGATGCTAAACAACTCCATATGTCTTGTGCGTGAATTTACCTTTCTGGAGCTGTGTCTCGCCACTTTGGGCCTGTCTTGTTTTGGATTTGCATTGCAACTTTTAATTTATTTGCTGGACGCGCTTGTTTGTTTGGATTCGACTTTTTGCGCTCTGCTAAGTGAAGTTCTGTTTTCGTTGAAACGACGTGACGTAGGGAAAAATAATAAAAACATTGAAATAACAAAGCTTGCATCAACAAGGAATGCTCGTAAATTATATGCGAACTAAGGTGTGGCTGACTGTATGACGGATTGTCTGATGGACAAATGGTGGAAGGAGGTAATGTTGGACAAGGCGATGCAACTTGCATAGGTTATGATATTACTTAGTTCTTTTTTTCTTGCATGTGTAGTAAGGTGATCCAAAAAAAATACTTCTTGGGGTTTGCCCTCTCAAATTGGGGTTACTACCAAAAGCTTATTCGCAAATATTTGTCAAATCAGCTGGTAACACCTAGAAATGATGAGGAGCTAGACGATCTCGTCAGCTCCTTCAATCAACACTGCAAGATTGCTCTGGATAAGGCGTACCCGCCTTAAAAGTTAGCTGAAACCCACAGTCCACCCTGGTGGTCGTCCGATCTAGATAATCTCAGAAGGACATGTAGGTCGGCCTTTAACAAAGCCAAACAAGATGGCTGCGTAACATCCTGGGCACTTCACAAAACTAAATTAAGTAACTACAAGAAAGAAATTCGCAAGGCCAAACGGGACTCCTGGGTGAATTTCTGCAACAATATCGAATCAACATCTGCGCCTGAGGAAGGTGCTCTCAAAATCGCCAGCGACACTGAGCCACCTACAAATGCCGGATGGGAATTGGACCGATTCGAGCACTGACACAATGAATCTGCTTCTGGATGCTCACTTTCCGACATGCACAGACACGGCTACTACTACGGTCGGGAATGAAATGCTTTCGGATCAGCTGATAAAGGAAATAACCGATGATAAAAAGCTGGACTGGGCCTTAGCCAGTTTCAAGCCCTATAAATCGCCAGGACCGGACGGAATATTCCCGGCCCAGCTACAACAAACATCCGAGCTTATTAAGCCCTGGCTGAAAACCATGTTTGTTAGTTGCCTCAGGCTCAACTATGTACCTGCATCATGGAGAGAGGTAAAGGTAGTATTTATCCCAAAATCCGGGAAACCATCCCATTCTAAACCTAATGATTTTAGACCAATAAGCCTATCTTCATTTCTACTTAAAATTATGGAAAGACTTTTGGAGGACTATGTCAGAAGATCGATAGACTCAACTCATATGCCGCGGGCTCAACACGCCTATAGTAAAGTAAAAAAAAAAAAACTAATGGCGGCGATATACCAACAGGTTATCATAACCTCTAACGAGATTTTTAGCCGAGCTTCTCTTTCCAACTTGTGGTGTGTTGCTTTTGAGTTTTTCCTACAAGTTGGCGGGACCTACAGTTTTTTGCCGACTCCGAACGGCACTTGCAAAGCAAATGAATTTTTTGCTGAGAAGCTTCTCATGGCAGAAATACACCCGGAGAGTTTGCCAAACTACTGCCGAGGGGCGACCCCGTTTAGAAAAATTCTTTTTCTAAATAATTTTTGATGTTACTTTTGTTGGGCATCGAACCGCCACGACTTGGTGTAGAAGGCCGAACACTTAACCGCTACACCACGGCGGATCGACTGATACTGCCTTGCATTCTCTGGTATATGTTATAGAAAAGTCAATTGACACAAAGGAATCTACACTGGTGGCTTTCCTTGATATAGCAGGTGCCTTCAACAACGTTCTACCGGAAGCCATTACCTCGGCGTTAACGGGTCTGCGGGTCGATGCCTGCCTTGTGGAGTTTATCCGCAAACTGCTTATTAGCAGACGGATTACAACGGAGCTAGGCGGTAATTCGATTCACAGACTCGTTAACAGAGGTACCCCGCAAGGAGGTGTTCTCTCTCCGCTCCTGTGGCTGGTTACTGTAAACCAACTTCTACGTCTCGTGGAAGCTGAAGGCTACCAAGTGATCGCGTACGCCGATGACATCTGCGTTATCATTCGGGGAAAATTTCCTCAAACCCTCTGCAATTTAATGGAAAATGCTCTGACTAAAGTATGCGAATGGGCGAACGCTTCAGGTTTGGAGGTTAATCCCGAGAAAACCGAACTTGTTCTCTTCACTAGGAGGTACAAAATACCGAACTTAATACCACCAAAAATTGGGAATACAACTTTAGTACTCAGTGACAAAGTCAAATATCTAGGAGTTATTCTAGACAGGAAACTACTCTGGAGCGACAATATAGCGGAACGAGTTAAAAAAGGCAACATGCGCGTTGTTTACTTGCAAGAGAGCAATTGGTATATCGTGAGGGTTCTCTCCCAAAGTGGTGCACTGGATATACACAGCTATTGTTGGCCCAATTCTACTCTACGGTGTGCTGGTCTGGTGGCCGGCACTAACCAAGAACACGTACCTTAAGCAGCTACAAACAGTCCAAAGGAAATCAGAACTCTGCATAACCGGGGCCCTCGGCTCCACTCCAACAGAAGCATGAATCTTCCACCACTCGATCTGGTGGCTAAAGAAATAGCTGTGATCACAGCTCTGCGATTAAGGGAGACCGACGTATGGAAGGGCGGCACATGTGGTCACGCCACAATTTTAGGCTCCCATGCACCTGCGAGCATACCATTACATACTGACTATTGCACGCCAAGCAACGTGTTTGTTAGGAACTACGAGGTGAAAATACCCTGCAGCGAAAGCAACTAGTTGAAAACTACTTTACAACTAGTTGGTGCACCGGACCCAACTAGTCAGTGTTCTGTCTTTTTTCCATATAAGCAACTGGTATTTTTTACGTGTTGATGTCCTACGAGATGCCAATTGTCAGATTTCGACCAGAATATACCAGTTATCTACTAGTCAGGAAATACCAGTTTCATACTAGTTGTAAAATACTAGTTCCATACTAGTTAAACCTGGACTAGTATAATTTCCATAAAATGAACTAGTCCACATACTAGTCCAAAAAGGACTAGTATAAAATATACTGGTCCCATACCAGTCCAAAAATCATTTAACCTGGACTAGTATGATTTCAACCAGAATTTTCCTGGCTTACCCTTTATTTTATCCCTCGACTTTATTTTCATGTTTATTCTTAAGAAAGCAGCGGCTATTTGTATTTACCCTATCACGAAAAAGCATCTATGAATTATAAGAGAAAACGAAACGAATGAAATTTGTATTTTTCAACTGGTATAATTTCATCCAGAAAAATCTAGTTATATACTAGTATGGAATGTATATTTCCTGACTAGTATGAGTTCTACCAGAAAATTCTAGTTGTATACTAGTATGAAGTGGATATCTCCTGACTAGTATGTGTTCTACCAGAAAATTCTAGTTATATACTAGTATGGAATGTATATTTCCTGACTAGTATGAGTTCTACCAGAAAATTCTAGTTGTATACTGGTATGAAATGGATATTTCCTGACTAGTATGAGTTCTACCAGAAAATTCTAGTTGTATACTAGTATGAAGTGGATATTTCCTGACTAGTATGAGTTCTGCCAGAAAATTATAGTTGTATACTAGTATTTTTCTGACTAGTTTGAGGTTTCGCTGCAGGGTACCCACAAGACAAGAATGGGATAACATACCGCATACTGTTCGGAATGCCATGAACATATTCACCGATGGCTCTAAGCTTGAAGGGAAGGTGGGTGGAGGTATCTTTTCACCGGACCTGGGACTAGAGATCTCCTTTCGTCTTCCCGACCACTGCAGCGTGTACCAAGCAGAAATGCTGGCAATACACGGTGCAGTGAAAAGTCTAGCGTCTACGCCCCAAAACGGCAAACGGATATTTATCTTCTCAGACAGTCAGGCCGCGCTAAGGGCACTGAACTCATGTGTCGACAACACAAAGTCGCTAACTGAATGCCGCAGATCTCTTAACGAGATGGCTCAGCACTTCAGTATCAGCCTTATTTGGGTACCTGGTCACAGGGATATTGAAGGCAACTGTATAGCGGATGAGCTGGCCAGAAGAGGTACCACCACTCATCTCCTTCCAGGAAATGATCTGGTAGGCATTCCCATGGCCTCTTTCAAACTCCGAGCTAGCACAAATACCTTACAAAGGGCAAATGAGCTCTGGTCAGGTCTCTCGACGTGCGAGATATCAAGGCTAACTTGGCCTTCGTACAACAAAGGACGCACTAACTGTTTGCAGTCCCTTAATAAATCCGGTGTCTCATCTCTGATAAGGGTGTTAACAGGGCACTGCTTAATAGGCACACATGGTGCTAGGATGGGCGTAATAACTCACGATTACTGTCGCAGTTGCAGATGTATTGAAGAGGAGGAGAGTGTTCAACATCTGCTGTGTCAATGTCCTGCACTCAGCAGAAGACGATTGGCTATTCTCGGCCAACCGTTCATCGACGACCTCACGGAGGTTTCAAAAATGGATATTAGGGCTCTATCGAAATTCATCGATTCCACGAGCAGGTTTGATCCTCTAATCCAAGTGTGAGATTGTTGATGTTTTGATTCTCGGATATGGGGTGGGTCTCAAGACCGCATAGGGTATCACAATGGGCCAACTTGACTGGCCTAAGTGGTGGGCAGGGTCCTGCACTCTGTCCTGCCCTCGTAACCTAACCTAACCTTGCCCCCTCAAAAGTTAGTTATGAGATTTTTTTAAAGTAAACTTTTTCAACATATCATACTTTTTTCAAATGAATAAAACACTGTATATTTTTCGGAAGTGTCAACACTTCTCTACGCAAAACCGTTAAGAATTTTGAAATCGGTTGAAAATTGGATTTTTAAGGAATTTTGTTTTACGAAGAAACTGAAAAAACAGTTTTTTGGCCTTATAACCAGATTTTGGGGGTGTTACAAACTTTTTAAGGGCGTTTCGTGTATAACTCGACCAGATGAACAATCTACTAGGTCGCTTCAAAAGTGTAAAATGGCGGTTGCACTGTGTAAACTGTGAGATTTTATCAAAAATAAATTATTTTGCTGCCGGTTTCGGTTTCCAAAGAAAAAACACGAAAGCAATAAACTTTTACAAAACTTAAGTATGTACCTGCAAAACGGGTCTGAATTTTTATAACATTTTTCCAATATAATAGCACTATACGACAAAATCCACTTTTTCTGGGTACTGGACTGAATCAAATTATTTGAAGATATAAGTAAAACATTCGCATTCCCTAATTTTCGAAGTAAGCCTCCAAAACTTAGTAACGAGCTTTCGAAGTTGGACCCTTCGAAGATTTGGTTTTCTAATTGTTTTGTTTAAAAAATTTAAAAAGGTTCAATGTCGGCGTGGCCTTCTTGCTCCACTTACTTGATTGGTGCACTTTCTTTTTATTTGAAAGTGTATTATTTAAACAAAACAATTAGAAAACCAAATTTTCGAAGGGTCCAACCTCGAACTTCGAAAGCCCGTAACTTAGTTTTGGAGGCTAACTTCGAAAAACTTAAAAAATTTGGTTTGGTCCAATACCCAGCCGGCTGCTGTACATTGTAATAAATATTATTAACCTATGTATGGATGAAATTTCTGCAATATAATTAAAAAAATTGAATACTCTTTCTAATAGAAAAATATTAGAAACGAAAACTAAATGAAAAAAAAAAATCGTGAAAATATCTGATACGGGGCCACTAAACACTTTTTTCTCGGATCTCGTAAATTTTTTTCGATCAATCATTCAGCTATAGGTTAATTTCTTCTATAGGAATTCGATACTGAGGTCAAAACGTGTCTTTTGTAACATTGCTCGACAATCCCCCATGAAAGCAATTCAGGGTACGCTTTGGTAAAACAAAATATGTTCCCACAAAAAGAAAAAAGGCATATAAAAAATTCCAAACCGTTTGGAACCGGTTCCGGCTTTTGAAGCGGTTTCGGTTTCGTTCTTTTCTAGATCAAAATAACGGTTACGGTTTCGGTTTTGGAAAATGAATCAGTTTTAATCGGTTACGGTTTCGGTGTCACTCCTTGATAAAAAGGCAATATATTTCCATTTGCTCAGAAAGATAAGAATGCTGCTTAGAATATATGGGGAGAAAAGCAGTAACTTTGACTTAGAAACCAAAAAAAACAGAAAACGAGTTTTTATTTTTTTTTTGGATTTACAAAGCAGAAAGCAGTATTCTCGATAATCAATGTTTATAACATACTGCCTTTTTGATAAGGACGGCAGTATACTTTTCAAAAGTCAACTTTAAGAATATGTAAAGGTTTAAAAAAAATATATTTGAAAAATGATTCACTTATGTATATATTTTTTTGACTTAAAGCACCCTAATGTTTATTTGTATATTATTCAAAGTTTCTACATTCTCAAGGTATTTACTCCGTCTTTACAAGTAGCAGGTCTGCCACAGTTTTTCAAATTTTTCGGCCCCTTTTGGTTTCGATATAAGATCTAAATGAAAAAGTAGTCTAAAACTTTTTTTTATTTCTTTGAAAGATTTTTAAAGTCATTGAATTTTGCCCAACAAACTTTTATTGTGTGCGGCATAGCTCAACGGTAGGGCAGTAGGGCTCGAATGCTGCCAATGATTTTGTATTTTTATTTTAACGGTTTTGGTTTAAAATTAAAACTTTTCGGTTTGAAATGAAAGCTTTTCGGTTTAAAATTAAAAGTTTTTGGGTTAAAATTAAATCCCCTTCGGTCTACAATTTTCGTTTTGTTTTCATTAAAAGCTTTGTTGAATTTGAATTTTGCCCACAATATTTATGTGTGCGATGTAGCCCAGTGGTAGAGCATGATGATGCGGTTTGAATCCCTACCCACGAACAAAAAAAAATATTTTTTCTTTAAAAAAATGTTATGTTAAGACATTTCTGCTTTAAAATTTAAACCCTTTTAATTTCACCAATTTTTTTAGAAAACTAAAAACTAAATATGAAACCAGATTTGGTTTGGTCATATATGTAGCCCGAAAAAGTTGAAAATTTTGGCTCATAGTTTTAGCCGTGTAGCTTGGTGATTCATTATTGAATACTCATGTCTCGTTGGAACTCAGCATAATAGACCGTTTCAACACTGAACGATTGTGATCACAATCAAATGATGAGTGTGTGTTGAAATATCTATCAGTGAAAAGCACAATCTGCTTAAATGTTAAACAATAGCTTATTAATGAATACTGAATAATTAATAAAGATATAGGTATCAGCTAATGAACATTTCTTTCTCTTTCTTTCCAGGTATGTACTTCATCAATTCGTATAACATTTTTTTAAATTGATAAATCTTTAATATGCTGTAAGTATTCATTTCTTAATCTGCACAGTGGCAGCTTTACTTTGCTTGCTTGAAGCACTTCAAAGCGTCGAATAGCCCAAATCTCTATTTGACAGCGCTTTAAACGCTTCACTGTTTGTCTTGTTGTTGAGTTGTTTGTCTCATCCTGTATTTTTGACAGCTTTTGAAGCTTCTACTTGGCCATAGAAGCTTTCAAAAAAAAGCAAAGTAAGCCTGGGTAAGCAAGGCAAGCAAATCAAGCCTGCATTGGGTCATCACCTTAATGCTAGTTTCTTTACTACGCTTTCATTAGCTTTACTTGTACATACATTCATATGTATGTTTGCTTGTTTATATGTAACTCTACTTCAGTCTACCCGATAGTGGCATATTGCCTACAATATGGGTATCAAACTAAAGTGGAGGCCCAGAGGTTTCGTTTGCACTGCGGTATACTTCGATATATTTATCGATTACTTCATAACAGATTTAACTAAAAATTAAAAAATAAATACAGTTTAAAGAGCGAAAACACACGCTTTTAAAGAATATTGCACTAAAAAGGTAAAAATAATTTAAATAAAAAACGAAGATTATGGAACAAAGCGGACCACGCTTTTTCCACAATACTACTGTGTAGGGTTTTTAAAATTATTTTCAACTTTTTAGTTCAATGCTCTCTAAAAGCGTGAGTTTTAGTTTTTTTAAACTATATTTATTAAATGACGCTTTTATTAGCTGCACTTGTATGTAACTCTACCTCAGTCTAAGCGTTAGTGGCCTATGACTGTCCCAAAAACCTTGAAATATGCCTACAACATAGTATCAAACGATATGAGAAGGCCACAAGTTTCATTTGGACTTCGATATAGTTATTTATAGATAGTAGAATTATAGGTCAAAACGTGGTGGCCCAATAACCTTGAAATTTGTAGACAAGGAAGGTCACAGGTTTCATTTGGACTTCGATATATTTTCGATAACTGAGTTATGGGTCCTAATGTGGTTGCCAAAAAAAAAATTAAAATTGCCTACAATATGGGTATCAACCCAAAGGAGAGTTTTGTGTGGACTTTGATATATTTCTATAAATTTATCGCTCATAATATGGTTGCCCAAAAACCTTGCAATTGATCCACAATATGGGTATCATACGAAAGGGCAGGTATATAAGTTTCGTTTAACTGCGGTATATTTCGATATATATCGATAATTGAGTTGCCAAATTATAATGAAATTTGCCTATAATATGTGTATCAAACGAAAGGGGTGGTCCAGAGGTTTCGTTTGGACCGCGGTTTATTTCGATATATAAAAGTAAAAAATTAATTTAGTTTAAAAAACTAAAACACCCACTTTTAAAGAGTATTGCACTAAAAAGTTAAAAATAATTTAAATAAAAAACTAGTTGTATTGTGAAAAAAACGTCGGGCGATCGATTTACGAAAATTATGGCACAAGCGCACCACGCTTTTTCCACAATAATTAGTACTCGTTATACCCAGCGTACTAGTACTAGTACAAGGGTATATTAATTTTGTTCACATAACGGTAGTATGTAACGGCACAAAATAATCGAGATAGATATAGAGTTCCATATATGAAAGTTCTTAGGCTGAAAAGAGGAGTTCAATAAGCCATGTCCGTCCGTCCGTCCGTCTGTGTACACGATAACTTGAGTAAAAATTGAGATATTTGCATGAAATTTTGTACACAGGTCAATTTCTGGACAAGGTAGGTTGCTATTGAAAATGGGCGAAATCGGATGATAACCACGCCCCCATTTTCGATATCGAAAATCACACAAATTGACATATCTCGGCAGCTGAAATGTCTAAAATGATATAATTTTATAGGTGAATCCCCCTGGTGATTCTCATATGATTTTTTCATAAATTTTTTATAGTGGGCGTGGCACCGCCCTGATGAAATTGGATAAAATCGCCCTCCAACCACGCCCACTTTCGATAAATTGGCATAATTCGGTAAGGTAAATAGCTAAGATAGTAAAAACTTTAGGTAAATCCTCCTAGGGCCTATATCATTGTTATCCCATTCTGAAAATTACCGCTGGGTATTTAATGTTCGGTTCACCCGAACTTAGACTTCCTTACTTGTTTCTTAATCATTTTCAACTTTTTAGTTCAATACTCTTTAAAAGCGTGAGTTTTAGTTTTTTTAAACTATATTTATTTAAAGAATGGTTTGGCATCTAAGTAATGGAAAATACTGTGATAACTGTAATCATTGAAATTTTATTTTGAAAAAGTTTATTTTATAACCTTAACCCTTATCCTGTTTTCGAAAAAAGTAACGTACGTGACATAAGTGGGTCATTTTTGCCCAATGGACGAATTAATAGGTTTTTTATTTATTTATTTATTTTATTTCAAGATTTGAAGATTTTTTTTATTTTATAAATAATAAAATTCAATTAAGGAAGTATAAAAAGGTTGTCTTAGGGTTATTTTGAGCAACTAGTACATATACACTTACTCCTGTATTCAAAAAAAAGTAACGTACGTGACATAAGTGGGTCATTTTTGCCCAATGGACTAATGAATAGATTTTGATTTTATTTCAAGCTTTCAAGTACTTTTTTATTTTGAAGTCATTAAAAATTTCCAAAAGTTTCATAATTTATAGACCAAAAAATAATCTTCTAAAATTTTATTTTGAAAATAATAAAATTCAATTAGGTTAGGTTAGGTTCAAGTGGCTACCGTAGAGGCACACCTAGGCCAGTATTAAAAGGCCCGTTGTGATACCACCAACACTAGGAAAGTCAGTTCCGGGACCCTGCCATATGGAAAATCCCGGTATTAACGGAATTCTCCACATAGCAGAATCCCGGGACCGACGTTCCTATACCGACACCGTTACTCCTCCTCGAACCATTTAGATGACTTGATGAAGGCCATCAGGTCCTTTATGTCCAGCTCCGTGACCTGGCGTAGGCTAACCAGGAAGGGAACTCCCAAAAAGCGCATTCTCGCGCCACTTAAAGCCGGGCAGTTGCAGATGAGGTGCTCCACCGTTTCCTCCTCCTCATCATCCTTACAACTCCTACAGCATCGTCGGTAGGGCACACCAAGTCTTTCTGCGTGCCTACCAATGAGGCAGTGCCCAGTCAATACGCCTATTAATATGGAGATTTCTCTTCTCCTTAGGGCATAAATTTGTCTTGATCTTTTATGATCCCATTTCGGCCAGGTTTCTTTGGATATCCGGCATCCTGGAGATTGCAGCCATCTTTCGTTGGCTTGGCGGAGTGTGTACTCCTTCAGCATAAGCTTGCATGTGGCAAACGGCATACCTAAGCGCTCTTTATCCCGAAGAACCTGCTTGGTCGTGCCCTGCCTCGCAAGTTCGTCTGCCCTACAATTTCCCTCAATGTCCCTATGCCCCGGGACCCATGTGAGGTTCACGCGATTCTGTTGGGCCATCTCTTGTAGAGATCGACGACAGCTGAGCGTCAGTTCAGAGTTGAACGAATAAGAGCCAAGGGATTTGATGGCCGCCTGGCTGTCGCTGAATATAAAAATGTCGTGTCCGATACTGTGTTGGCCTATCTAAGCCGCGGCGTCCATGATTGCTGAAACTTCAGCCTGGAAGACACTGCAGTGATCAGGTAGTCTGAAGGAGAGCTCAAGGTTCAGATCCTTTGAATAAACCCCTCCTCCAACTCTGCCGTCTAACTTCGAGCCATCAGTATAAATGGAAGTGCCGCCATGAGTGGCGGGACTCCGATCCGTGCTCTCCCATTCTTCCCTGCTGGGAATGTTGATTTTAAAACAGCTATCTCCGACTGTTGTGGTCGCACAACGATCCGTGCTCAGCGGAAGAAAGCTATAGGATCCCAAAATACAGGCGTGTCCAGTAGTGCTTGCGCCCCAGCCGGACGTTTCCCTTAGACGCAGAGCCGATGCTGCTGCTACCCGGTGCCCTTCCAGATCGAGTGGCAAAATGCCAAGAATGGCCTGGAGTGCTTCATTGGGCGTTGTTCTTAACGCACCGCTTATACAGATCATGCAAGATCTGTGTACTTTACCTAGCAGATTAAGGTTTGTTGCCTTGCTCAGCGCAGGCCACCATACCACAACTCCATAGAGCATGATTGGTCGAATGATTGCAGTGTAGATCCATTTGCATATTTTGGGGCTGAGCCCCCATTTCTTTCCAATGGCTCTTTTGCATGTGTAGAGTGCAATACACCCTTTCTTCTGGCGCTGAAGAACATTCTCCTTCCAGGTTAGTTTCCTATCCAGAACTGTGCCTAAGAACTTGGCTTTGTCAGCCAGGTTCAGGTGCACGTCATTCAGTTTTGGTAGTGTTAGCGGTGGTATCTTATAGCGGTTGGTGAAAAGAACCAGTTCTACTTTTCCCGGGTTGATGCTCAGTCCGCAGCGCGAGCACCATGAGGAAACCTCTTGCAGTGCTACTTGCATCAAGTCGCACAGGGTTTGTGGGAATTTGCCCCTATATACTATAGCTAAGTCGTCTGCATATGCCACTACCTTCCCGCCCCCCCAGCTTGTGTCTCGCAGCATCGAGTTGACAGTGAGGTTCCATAGAAGCGGGGAGAGAACACCACCCTGAGGCGTTCCCCTTGTGACATAGCGTGATAAGTCAACCGAGCCCAGTGATGAAACTATTCGTCTACCCCTTAGCAGTTGATCAATAAGTCCAATAAGAGACCTGCTTATGCCCAGACTTGTTAAAGCGGTGTTTATAGCATCAGGGCTTATGTTGTTGAAGGCTCCTTCAATATCTAAAAAGGCCGCAAGACAGTACTCCTTCTCATACAGCGATTTTTCAATAACAGAAACTAGGCTGTGAAGCGCAGTTTCTGTAGATTTCCCTTTGGTGTATGCATGCTGATAGCTACAGATCAGGTTGCTATCAATAGTAGAGGAGAGGTAGTCATTTATTATCCTCTCGAAGGTTTTGAGCACAAAGGATGAGAGACTGATCGGCCTGTAGTCCTTCGGCTCGTAATGAGATGCCTTCCCCGCCTTAGGAATAAACACTACCGTGGCACTTCTCCAGGAGCACGGAATGTAGCTAAGAGCCAGGCAGGCTGTATAGAGAAATACCAGCCATTTGGCTGAGGTCTCCAGCGTGTTTATGAGTTGTGCGGGAATAATCCCGTCTGGCCCGGCAGCCTTGAACGGTTCGAAGCTTTTAACCGCCCACCTAACCTTTTCCTCCGTGATGGGTATGTATACAGCCAGGTTTGTTGTAGGTGCTACGGGTTCCTCATGCAAGTTCCCTGGGAAGTGCGTATTCAAGAGCACCTCTAGGGTTTCCCTCTCCGTGCTGGTCCAGGATCCGTCAGGTTTGCGCAAATAGCTTGTGGCTGTTTGAGTTTTGAGAGCACTCGTCTAAGTCTCGCTGTATCGTCGACATTTTCGACCCCAGTGCAGAAATTTCTCCACGATACTCTCTTCGCCTGCCTCAGAGCTTTTTTGTAGGTCCTGAGTTTAACTTTATATTCGAGCCATTGAGTCTCCGTGCCAAGGCTCTTGGCCTTATTAAATTGTGTCCTACATGATTTTCGGAGCGAGTCCAGGTCGTAGGACCACCAATGCGGCCTATGTTTACCGCGTGGTTTTGGCACTGGGCAAGCCTGCTCTAAGGCATTCGAGAGCGCCGTTGTAAAGGTCTTTACCAGATCCTCCAACTCCCCTACTGATGAGGGGACTTGTGGGGGCAGTGCTGGTAAGTCCCTAGATAGTATTTCATTGTGTAGTTGCCAGTTAGTGTTACGTGGGTTGCGTTTCATAACCGGCTGCTCAACAGAAAAGTCTAGAACTATTTCTACGTACCGGTGGTCGGAGAATGAGTGCTCATCGAGAACGCGCCATTTTCTGACCCACTCATAAGCGCCTTCGCTGCAAATAGTGAGATCTATTACCTCCCTACGGGTTTTAGTAATAAACGTAGGTTCGTTACCAGGTTGGTTGTTAACAAATAGTCAAACAACGACTCTCCTCTAGCATTGATATCGGAGCTTCCCCACTGGACGTGATGAGCATTGGCGTCAGTTCCGATAATAAGATGACCCATGGAAAAATTTGCCACCAGGTCTTTTACCTCCCTCTGTGGCGGAGGTTCTTCGGCGTCGTAGGGCATATAGACCGACGCCATCGTCAGACTGGTACTGTCGACTGTTAAACTGGCAGCTGTAACGTCACCATTGGTATAGTTGGGCAAGAGAAATGCATTCAGCTCAGACTTAACTAAAATACAGGCTCTAACCCTGCCCCCCTCGCTGGCTCGAATAAGCTTATAACCCTTAGTCCCCAAACCGCAAATCCTTGAGCTGTTGACCCAGGGTTCTTGGATGAGGACCACATCTACGTCGCCTTTAGAGAGACGACTGATTAAAGCAGCCGAGGCTGCTTTAGATTTGTGCAGGTTTATCTGAATCACCACCAACATGAGAGTGCTCAGACTTCCCTGCCACCGCCGTATCGTCGAGTTCCACCTCGTCTGGAGGCTTATCTTTCAACGACGATTTCTTCAGACCACGGTTTGGCGTGGCAGAGATCCTACTAACTGTGGCAGTGTCAACTGTGGTGTGCTCAGGACTAGCTGCTATCACTGTGACGTTGAGGTCCTCCCCGTCCAGCAGGCTGTCTCCCATCTCCGAGCTGTTCACTGCTCCTTCGCCATTTGACGTGGCAGATACCATACTTTCCGAGTCGGACAACTCCGACTCCCCTTCCGGCACTGCGATGTCCGAGTCCTCCGGTGCAGCCGAAATAGCAGCGCGCTGTGCATCGCCGCGGTATACGTGGATCACGATCTGACCCATGCCGTAGTGCACTCGTCCATTGCACCGTTTAAGGGGCTCGAGTGCCTCCTTATTCAAGGTGAAGACCACTTGCCTATCAGGCCCTACCGCGTCCTCGACCAGATTTACACCCCAGTCCTGCGTCGGGAGAGACGGGTTCATGATCCTCAGCATCCTGAGAATTCTCTCAGGTTCAGCAGGGATAGGACGCTCTTGCCCTTGGCCGAGCCGGGATGTCCTTCCAGTCGACAACCTCGATTCTTGACCCTTGGTAGATCTCACCTAGTCTTGCAGCTGCTGCCTTGTACAGTGCAACAGTTTTTGCATCCTCGCAGGCGAATACCTTGATTCGGCCCTGGTGCCATCCCGCATCAGAACCCATCGGAGTGGCACCCGGAGACTCATCCATAATGTCGAGAAGGGCATTACCGATAGCGTTCCGGACGAACCGCCACTGGTCCCTAGGGATGGCCCAGTTTTCATTACCTCGGTCAATGACGCCTATGCAAAGCTGAGTTTACCCATTACGGGGGCGTGTTGCTGCCGCTTCGGGTGAGGTTTTAAATCCACGTCCGATCTCTGGCATTTGAAGGGATTTATATTAACCTTCTTTGGCGCGTAATCGCTTTGGAAGTTCGGTAAGATAGCTTCAGCCATCTCCACCGTCTTCCTAGCATTCGGCGATAGCGTCTCTTGTGAAATACCCTCGTATTTCTTCAGTATCCTCGCGGCCGCTCTTTTGTCCAAGTACTCAGAGCGACTGGGTGATGTCTTTTGGGGTAAATTTCGACCCGTAGTTGCCATCGCGGTCGTTCCCTTATTTGGATCTCTGGGGCCAGGTCGTGAGACCACTGCCACAGACGTTAAAGACTTGGTTTCGGTACCGGCACTTACTAGGGCTCTAGCATCAGCCGTTGTTGGCTTCACCGTGTTTGTACCGGTACTTACTTTGGGGATTGCCCCCTTATTATCCAGAGCTGATCGACTCGTAGTTGCCATCGCTGTCGATCTCTCGGCTGATGAAGAAATGGAGTTTGTCCTCCGACGTTGCGTTCTCGCTTGCTCCAGCATTTTCCTCCTCTGCTGGGCAGTATACATGGTTGTATCATTATTTTTAAGGTTTTTATTACTTTTTTTCATCTTCTTCGTACGATCCCTTGCCGGGCAAGGCCAGTTTAGGGTCAAAGGAAGAGTATGGGGAATGTGTCGTCCGCCGCGGCAGAGCCCCATGCCGCGGTAAGGCCATAGTTACTCTCCGAGGCGGCCCGGTATCAGAGAGGCTCCGTTCGATTACAGCCACGATTTGCCTCCCGGCTGCAAACGTCCAATGGGCACGTGGTCGCATAACACCCTGGATTGGGAGGGGGAAGATCTTAGTCGTCGCGCCAGAGAGGCTTGGCTTCTCTCGTGATGTAGTACCGGCGGCACTATGATCACAAGGGCAGCGCAGCCCTGTGGCTATCGACTTAAGCCCTCGTACCGCGGCAAGGTGTCAACCCTTCACGAGGGAAAATTCAATTAAATAAGTACAAAAACATGTTATTAGGGGTATTTTGAGCAACTAGTACATATACCCTTACTCCTTTTACTATTAGGCAATTTTGACCCACTAATATAGGATAGGTGTTAAAAAAAGCGAAGAGCGCAATGTGTCTGCAGACTTTTTTTTATTTCAAATGCCCCTTCTTTCAAATAAAATAATTATAAAAACATACTTTTTTATCCCTTTGTAAACTTGGGAATTTTTTAAATTTTCTGCAACAAATTTTCGGGTGTAGCAAATAGACCATCTCAGCCAGGAAACTCAATATTTCTTAAAAAGCTTCATAGAGTGGTTTCCTTACAGGCTTTCTAATTAGAAAAATTGAATCTTAAGATAAAGTCTGATAAATTACATTTTTAGAAATTTTTTTTAAAGACTCCAGCTAAAGGCATTTTCACAAAAAAAAAAAATAAATATATGAAAAACACACAATTTTAAGAGGTTTTTGTGAGAACCTTATGAGTTAGAAACAAAAACTAAGTCCATATCCTTAATCTAGGATAAATTACCTTTCCAACGATACCAAACACGTTGACATATGTGACCACAATTTTGTTGATTTTTGCCCGCTCATACAGCACTGTACACCGTCTAAAAAAAAAACGCTTGCCATCATTCAAGCCATTCGGTGGCTCTGGTCGGCGGCGTATTCCTCTAATACATACATAGCAGCTTTTGAAATGTCTCAAATGAAGATATTTAATCCGATATTTTTTTTATTTGGCAATAGCTATCGACAAGTTGACATCGGACTCATTTTTTTATTTAGTTTTTGTTTGTCTGTGCAAGATCAAGGATTAGCACAAAAATCGCAACAACAATCACAACATTAGCAAGTAAACAACACGGCTTGGCCGAAAAAAGCAAGCTTAACAAATAAACGTTAACAACATTTCATATTTGAGGCGGTTAGAAGCAAAGGGGTGTAAGTGCCACTTTTGTCAATTTGAGAAAAACAGGTTCAAAGTTTAAGCTCTGGAAAAAAAATCAGGAGCATTTGAAAATGTTCAAACCAGTAGCGTGCCTTCCATATAAGCCGAAAAGCCCGGCTTGCCTAGCTAATCCCCTATGAGCTACAATATGTTTGTTCATTTGGCTTCTTAAAAGGATATCCGGTTTTTATTTCCCTGCCTGCCACCTACTACCTAATAGCTGTTAATAGCATGGAAACATACCTACAGCTTTTCCTGCCACCTGCCGGCTGATAGCTCATTTACATAAAATTATTTCAGTGCGTGATGGCCATCTCTTACTTACTTACTTAAAACAGCCTTTAACCTCCTAGGCAATGACGGCCATCTCGCTTTTACTTATTGGCTTTTACGGGGCTTTCAAAACCAGTACGAATCTGCGTGCTGAAGCAATTGTTTTTTTTTTTAATTTGGAAGTAATTTTATATGAAACTTTGAAGCTGGCTTCTGGCTGGTGTTACCGTACACTATAAATGCTTACGATAAAACGAAAATGAAATTTGTTTATGTAGGTATGTATCTACAATTTTAAAGTGCATAGCGCGCTACTAAAAATTATTGGCGCATATTTTAAAGTAGAAAAAAAGAATTCAATAGTGGTAGGTGCTGTAATTTTTTTTAAGATTTCTTAGCTTTTGCAATGTACCTAAATGGGAAATAGTGCGAATAAAACGTTTCCCTTGGATTGGAAAAGCTTACAAAATCTGCCAACAATAACGTGCCTATTTGCGGAACCTAAAAGTTTAAAATTTTCCCCGTCTGCAAAAGTCGATAAATATCCTGAACTCTTCTTTGTCTGAAATGTTCTCTAGCAGCAGTAAGTGCTTTCGTTGGGGTTATAAAGACTGGGGCTTGCCTCGGTTGATACTCGTAGGCACGCCACTGGTTCAAACTTATTAGTTTTTATTTCTAATATATTTAAGAAGATTGTTTTAATAAAGTTAAATGCATTTAAGTTTGTAATTTAAAAAAATACAGAGCTTTAAGTGAAGGGGTGCTAGTACTTACACCCCTTTGCATCTAAACGAAATTTCTTTTTTATGATTTACCACTTAATTTGTGAATAACGCTAACATTATAAGTCTTACTTTATATTCCTTGCTTTGCTAACATGAACGCAAGCAATTTTCTTTATAAAGTGCCACAAGGCCTCTGTATTAGGGCGGAGTGAAAAAAATATTTTTTTTTTTTACTTTTCGCAGAAATTGAACTAGTTTGGGTGCGCAAAAGTCAGATTCCTAACGCTTTGTCTTCAGGTGCCACCAGAACCCCAAAAACTTAAAAAATATCAAAAATTACGTAGGATGCACACTGGGGTGATTCAAAAGAAAGGTCGACATGGTCTTACCTCCTGAAAAGTTAGGTATCGATGAGAAAATAAGTCTTGCAAAAAATTAGCGCTGTAACTTAAGGGTCGAATACATAAAGCTTTGTTAACCTCGCCTGACATTTGCTACCTAAAAACTTTGCGTCCAACTTCAGAGGTATGCTACAATGAACGCCTTGACGCTTCTCTTTTATACATTTGTTTTCGTTATTTTTTTCTTTGCATTCGTAGTGTTTTAGATAAGGGGTCGTGCATATATGACGTCACGCTCTTTGAGGGGGGGAGGGGTCTGCGATTTGTGACGAAATGTGACATGGGGGGAGGGGGGGAGTAGCACTTACGTGATGTCACGTTATTTTTTGCATGTTTTCTAGCGTGCAACGTCCATGAACGTTTTCAAATTTAGCACGTTTTCATTCTTTCGATTGGCAAATATTATTTAATAATTAATATAAACATTCTAAATATGTATCAGATTTTATGTCAAATAAATATTGAATTTATATTTATTAAGGGTGTGATGTGACATTCGAGGGGGAGGGGGGGGTCTGGCGTTTGTGACTGGGTGTGACATGGGGGGCGGGGGGGGTCAAAAACTACCAAAAATCGCGTGACGTCATATGTGCACGACCCCTAATATATTAATTTAATAGAGAAAAAATTAATTAATTATTATTTTCTCCAACATTTTATTCTTTAATTGAAGCAAAGTCATCAACATCTGATTGTCAAAGCAAGCAAAGCAAGCAAAATTTGAGAGTTTGCCAAATTTCAACCTCGCTTCAACTTTGAGGTCTCCAATTTGCCATGCTTGGTTTAAATACGTATACTGAACTTTTCTGTCAAAGTCAAAGTTTGAGGTAAAGCCAAAATAAAGTTTTATGTAACTGACCCATTAACCCTTAGGGGTGGATACTTTTTTTTTATCGCCCTTTTCTATGGAAAAAAAGGGATTTTTTCAAAGTGATTTTTCTCATAATTTTTGAAACTTTTTTCAAAAAACTTTTACATATTCTTAAAGTAGAGGCTTTGAAGTTTCCAAAATGGTAAACCATGTGCGATTATCTAAACTATTAAAATAATTACAGCCATCTAAAAATGTACTGCACATACACCCCTTTGCTTCCAAGTACTTTGGAAAAATTGTTAAGCACTATCACTGGGATGATTCAAAAGAAAGGTCGACATGGTATTACCCCCTGAAAAGTTAGGTATCGATGAGAAAATAAGTCTTGCAAAAAATTAGCGCTGTAACTTAACCCTTAGGGGTGGATACATTTTTTTTATCGCCCTTTTCTATGGAAAAAAAGGGATTTTTCAAAGTGATTTTTCTCATAATTTTTGAAACTTTTTTCAAAAAAATTTTACATATTCTTAAAGTAGAAGCTTTGAAGTTTCCAAAATGGTAAACCATGTGCGATTATCTAAACTATTAAAATAATTACAGCCATCTAAAAATGTACTACACATACACCCCTTTGCTTCCAAGTATTTTGAAGAAATTGTTAAGCACGATTTCTTTTAGTGGGTAGATGTCGCTATTGGAATATAATTTATATATATCCTTTTGCCACCAAATAAAATGGTGTTTTATTAATGTGATGGTGCACTTAACTCGTTTTTTGTGAAAAAGGTACTTACACCCCTTTGCTTCTAACCACCTCATTTATGATTTGGTAACTTTGTGCAGATTTTTGTGCCATACACACAAATATGTATGTATACATACATATGCATATATTCACATACACAAGGCGCAGCATGTGGGTTGTTGCACATAGCAACGGCTTAACTTTGCATCGCTGCGGTGGTCGCAAATCGTTTTTATGCTAATTTTTAATTTGACACAATAATTGCATCAAATATTGCGTGTCAACCTATGAACGTACATAACTAGATATGTAAGTTTCAATGAGTTTCATGTGTATGTAATTATATGTCGATCTTGTACTTTTGCATTTTGCACAAAAAAGTTATTACAATTTTGCACAATAAAGTTTTTAAAATATTAAAAATAAAAATGGATTTACTCAGAGCAAATATTTAAGAAGTTGCCTAATAACTTCAGAAACACTTGCAAACCTAACAATATTTAGGTATTATGTTTGCAAATATTTATTTTAATAAAATGTTTGATGTTGTTTTTCTATTGCAAAATGAATTTTTTCCAAGTTCACCTGCCGCGCATGGCTCCCTTCCGCGTTAATTGGCATTTATAATATTTGCTTTTAGTTCGAATAAATTATTTTCTATGTGCCTCAGTGGCGTCATTGGGTGTCGAATCTACGTTTCGTCTAAATAGCCTTGGGCTAAACGCGCTGTTGCAATTTTTCTGCTGTCATTCGTAATTGGCCTGCAGGCTTGTTGGCCACATCTTAGACCTTTGATATAAGCGCTGAGGACGAACGCGGCTTGTTGGCTTTTGCTTTGCGCGGCAGCATGTTGGCCTTATGACGATGATGTGGCGGTGGTCGAGTCTGATATTTTCCCTCTCGTTTGAGGTGTGGTGTCCTGTGGTTTGTTAACATATGACTTAAACACACGTACTACACACAAAAATACATTGGTAGTAAATTCTTCTTCTTTCTGCATGGCTTGCCTGCATTCAATTTGAACAGAGCAGCCTTTTATTGTTTTCAGCTACCATCACGCGTTAGTTTTTCGCCTTTGTCCACACAAATCAATTCTTGTACTTTTTTGTTGTTGTTTGCATTTGTTTATTTTGTAATGTTGTATTTGCTAATTTTATTTTTTTCATTCATTAATCTTGTGCGCTGTATGGAATTTGTTAGGTCAAAAACGTGCCATGCGGTATTTGCAATTGCTGCGCCACCGCCGCCACACAGTGGTTCCGCTCCATACATTTTTTGGGAAGAAATATATCATTACACTGCGGTACAAAAACGAACTTTTTTTCTGTCCTATGAACCAAATAGACTTTTTCGGAAAGTGGACAAAAAATAAAAATACACGTGTATCGGCGATTTTCATGTACACGTCAGAATTTTTTTTTATATGTGTATGTGCATAAAAAAATTCTGACGTGTACATAAATTTTGAACTTTTTTGGCAGAATTTTCAGAAAATTTTTGAGTATGCAGTTTTGTAGCCCATTAAATTTTACTCTAAGAATGTGCAAGTTAGAACTCGCTAAAAGTTTTACTTGATTTTTTAGAATTTTTTTTGGCAAGGGTGTTGAGTGTTTTCTTCCATACATGTCACAAACTAAATTTACTTTTGTATGGAGGAAAACACTCAACACCCCTGAAATAAAAATTCTAATAATTCAGGGAAAATTTGTAGGGAGTTATAACTTGCACTTTTTTAGGGTAAAATTGTATGGGCTACAAAACTGCATACTCAAAATTTTTCTGAAAATTTTTTCAAAAAAGTTGAAATTTTTTTTTATGTACGTACATAAAAAAAAAAAAATTCTGACGTGTACATGAAAATCGCCGATACACGTGTATTTTTATTTTTTGTCCACATTCCGAAAAAGTCTATTTGGTTCATAGGACAGAATGTGTGTAGAGCAGTGTTATACTCAGCGTACTAGTACTAGTACAAGGGTATATTAATTTTGTTCACATAACGGTTGTATGTAACGGCACAAAATAATCGAGATAGATATAGAGTTCCATATATGAAAGTTCTTAGGATTAAAAGAGGAGTTGATTAAGGCATGTCCGTCCGTCTGTCCGTCCGTGTACACGATAACTTGAGTAAAAATTGAGATATATGCATGAAATTTTGTACACAGGTTACGTTCTGGCCAACGTAGGTTGCTATTGAAAATGGGCGAAATCGGATGATAACCACGCCCCCTTTTTCGATATCGAAAATTTCGGAAATCACACAAATTGGCATATCTCGGCTGCTGAAATGGCTAAAATGATATAAAAATTTGTATAGTGGGCGTGGCACCGCCCACTTTTAAGGGGGGCATTCTTGAAAATTCGACTTGGCGTAACTTTTAAACTGATTACGATAGAACGATGAAATTTGGCACAAAGCATACTACATACTAGTATCATTGGGAGTATACCTGATGAAATTGGATAAAATCGCCCTCCAACCACGCCCACTTTCGATATCGAAAATCACACAAATTGGCATATCTCGGCTGCTGAAATGGCTAAAATGATATAACTTTATAGATGAACCCCCCTGGTCATTCTTTTTTGATTTTCCAAAAAAATTTTATAGTGGGCGTGGCACCGCCCATTTTTAAGGGGGGCATTTTTGAAAATTCGACTGGGCGTAACTTTTAAACTGATTACGATAGAGCGATGGAATTTGGCACAAAGCATACTAGTATCGTTGGGAGTATACCTGATCGCTCTCCAACCACGCCCACTTTCGATATCGAAAATTTCGAAAATCACAAGTATTGACATACTTCGGTAACGGAAATGGCTAAAATGATATAGTTTGGTAGGATGAACCCCCTAGTCATTCTATTATGATTTTTTGCTAAATTTTTGAAAGTAGGCGTGGCATCGCCCACTTTTCAGGGAGGCATATTTGAAAATTTCACGGGTCATAACTTTCAAACTGATTACGGTAGAACGATGAAATTGGTACAAGGTATACTAGCATAATAGGGAGCATACCTGATGTAATTGGACCAAATCGCTTTCCGACCACGCCCACTTTCGATATGGAACATTTCGAAAATCTAATAAATTGACATAATTCGGTAGGATGAACCCCTCAATCAATCTATTATGATTTTTGATAAATGTTTAGATGTGGGCGTGGCAACGCCCACCTTTAAGGGAGGAATTTGGAATATTCGACTGGTCAAAACTTTTAAACTTATTACTTCAGACTCATGAAATTTGGCACAACATATACTAGCAATATAGGTGATGAAATTAGACGAGATCTCTTCCCGACCACGCCCACTTTCGATATAGAAAATTTCGAAAATCACATAAATTAACATAATTCGGTATGGTAAATAGCTGAGATAGTAAAAACTTTAGGTAAATCCTCCTAGGGTTATATCTTTGTTATCCCGTTCCGCTGGGTATTTAATGTTCGGTTCACCCGAACTTAGACTTCCTTACTTGTTAAAATTGCACACATGTCATATGTGAGCTAGATAAGAAACAATCCAAAAATTGTCGAAATCGGTCAACCCCTAGGGGTACCTAACTCCCTTGGCCCTAAAAAAATGAAGCTAAATGCAAATTTCAATGCAAGTTTCAGCTAAAAACAAGTAAGGAAAGCTGTCTTCGGCTGTGCCGAAGGCTATATACCTTTCATGAATAAGCGTCACGATTTTCACTGTTCGATACCCAGTACAGCCTGTGTCAATTTAACTATATTTACTATACACATTACACATCTTTGTTATAATTTAAAAAAACTTACAAAATAATAGGATCCGAGTTATCGGAACAATCGATTGTATGGAGGCTATATATTATACGTGTCCAATTGTACTGACTTACACTATACACATTACATATGTAGAAAGTACTAAAGGTGCAATATTTTACGTTCCTAACTTTTTAATTGCAGAAGTTTTGGCCAAAAAACCTTATATCGGAACAACCGGTTGTATGGGGCTATATGTTATATTTACCCGATCTTCTTGATTTTCCTCTACACACTACATAAATTGAAAGTACTCAAGTTGCAAAATTTTATGTTCCTAACTTTTTAATTGCAGAAGTTTTGGCCAAAAAACCTTATATCTGAACAATCGGTTGTATGGGGGCTATATGTTACATTTGCCCGATCCTTTTGATTTTCACTATATACACTACATAAATAGAAAGTACTCGAGATGCAAAATTTTACGTTCCTAACTTTTTAATTGCAGAAGTTTTGGCCAAGAAACCTTATATCTGAACAATCGGTTGTATGGGGGCTATATGTTACATTTGCCCGATCTTGTTGATTTTCACTATATACACTACATAAATAGAAAGTACTCGAGTTGCAAAATTTTACGTTCCTAACTTTTTAATTGCAGAAGTTTTGGTCAAAAAACCTTATATCTGAACAATCGGTTGTATGGGGGCTATATGTTACATATGCCCGATCTTGTTGATTTTCACTATATACACTACATAAATAGAAAGTACTCGAGTTGCAAAGTTTTACGGTCCTAACTTTTTAATTGCAGAAGTTTTGGCCAAAAAACCTTATATCTGAACAATCGGTTGTATGGGGGCTATATGTTACATTTGCCCGATCTTGTTGATTTTCACTATATACACTACATAAATAGAAAGTACTCGAGTTGCAAAATTTTACGTTCCTAACTTTTTAATTGCAGAAGTTTTGGCCAAAAATTCTTATATCTGAACAATCGGTTGTATGGGGGCTATATGTTACATTTGCCCGATCTCGTTGATTTTCACTATATACACTACATAAATAGAAATTACTCGAGTTGCAAAATTTTACGTTCCTAACTTTTTAATTGCGGAAGTTTTGGCCAAAAAACCTTATATCTGAACAATCGGTTGTATGGGGGCTATATGTTATACTGGTCCGATCTTGTCAGTTCCGACAAATGATTCCTATATTACAAAATGGTGGCCACATACAAAATTTCAGCCAGATATCTCAAAAATTGAGGGACTAGTTTCCGTTCAAACAGACAGACGGACAGACGGACAGACGGACATGGCTAAATCAACTCATCTTGTCATCCTGATCATTTCGGTATACTTATTGATGGGTCTATCTCTTCTTCTTCTCATATTTACAAACATCGGACCAAAGTTATAATACCATTTCATGTTCATGAAAGGTATAAAAAGAAAGATATCTTCATGACACTTGACGCATAAGATACTTTCATGAAAGCTATTGATTGTAGCAAAAATAATTTAAAAATAGTCTATTGCCTAGGGGTACTTCTCTTCGACGAAGACAAAAAATTTCACTATAAATTTTAATTTCAATACAAAATATAATTATGGGAGTGATTGACAAAACCAACCCAGTATTGTAGAATCATTTATTTGTTTCTCTACACATTCGTTAACAAAAAATTGTACGTATATTTTTGCACTTTTATGAAAATTTGAAGTAACTTTTCCTAATTAAATCAAGCTTACGTAAAAGGTGGCAAATATGGGCAAAAAGATTATCCAGGAATCGATAGAAAACATTCCAAGCTTTCATTATACCTTTCATGAACATGAAATGGTATTATAACTTTGGTCCGAAGTTTCTAAGTATGAGAACAAGAAGAGATAGACCCACTAATAAGTATACCGTTATGATCAGGACGAGGAGTTGATTCAATTTAGCCATGTCCGTCTGTCCGTCCGTCCGTCTGTCCGTCTGTTTGTACGAAAACTAGTCCCTCAATTTTAGAGATATCTCGATGAAATTTGGTATGGAGGCGTTATTTTATATGAGAATAATCATTCGTCGGAACCAGCAAGATCGGACCAAAACTGCACATAGCTCCCATACAATCGATAGTTCCGATAAACGGATTCCGGCTATAACTTCTGTAATTAAAGAGCTAGTAACGTGAAATTTTGTAAGTACTGCTGTTTTTATATGTGAAATATCGATGTTGAAAATCATTGAGATGGGATAAATATTTCATAAACGGATTTTGGGCTATAACTCCTGTAATTATAAAGCTATGAACGTGAAATTTTGTAAGTATTGCTATTTTTATATGTGAAATATCGATGTTGAAAATCATTGAGATGAGATAAATATTTCACATAGCCCCCATACAATCGATTGTTCCGATAAACGGATATTGTGCTATAACTCCTGTAATTATATAAGTAGGGTCGTGAAATTTCGTAACTATTACTCTGTTAGAATGTGGAATGTCGATGCTAAAAATCAATGAGATTGGACCAATAAAACACATCGCCCCCATATAATCGATAGTTCCGATAATTTCGGTATGAGCTAAAGTTAAATTCACACAGGCTGTACTGGAAACGAACAGTGAAAATCGTACCGCTTATTCATGAAAGGTATATAGCCTTCGGCACAGCCGAAGACAGCTTTCCTTACTTATTTTATTATAGTTTAAAAGTGAGGCACCCTGGACCACCCAAACTTTTTGGTCTATCCAAAGTAACAAGGTAGCATTTATGAAGTATAGTTTTCGCTGGCTTAAAGGTATTTGTTTAAATATTTGGTCGATTTCTAAGACTTTTTGTCTAACTCTTTAAAGGTCATATACAAAATATATAGCTAAAGTTAGCAAAAATTCTAAGCAGCTTTTTTTGAATACAATATTCTTGACTACTTTTTTGTGTAAAAAAAATTTACTTCATGCAAAGTAGTAATGCTTTGTTCAAACTTGAACATTTATTTATAGGCACAGCACTAAAATCTGAAAATTAAATATTCGTAAAAATACATTTTTTTCCCCGGCTGACCCACTGTGCGTCGTGTCGTCATCGTCACAACAATTCTGTGCTGTTGTTTATTGCTGTTGACGTTTGTCGGCAACATTGCAGAACAAACATTGTTGCGCAACTGAAACAAAATGTCCAGCATGTCGCGACATTATACCAAATGTATTCGCATGTTTTATGTCTCTCACGCTTCTCAATTTCATATGATATGAGAAAAAATAGCTGCAACATCGCGGGCTTTTTATTATTTGTTTCGGTTGGCGATTGAAAGGTGCAGTGATACTATTGAATTAGAAACACCCCCCTGCCTGGCTGTCAGAATATATTCCACCTGTCATATTATCTTGAAAAAAAAAACCACGCCTGAGTACCCCAAATGGCAATAAACCAAATTTGTGTTATTGCTCAACTGAATGTGAAATAACACAAATTTGTGTTATTGCATCACTTTGAGAAATAAGTCAAATTTTTTCCCACGTTTGAGCAATAAGGCAAAAAAGTGGACATGAACGCATCACTGACTTTTTTTGTGTTCGCACCGCACATTTGTCGTATAAATATGTAGATTTACCGCTAAGTCCAGTAATATATAAGCATACATACATACATTATAGATATATTGTTTGTTACTCTCAACTGGCCATTATGTATTAAAACAAGTAACTAATGGCAGCGATATACCAACAGGTTATCATAACCTCTAACGAGATTTGTAGCCGAGCTTCTCTTTCCAACTTGTGGTGTGTTGCTTTTTGAGTTTTTCCTACAAGTTGGCGGGACCTACAGTTTTTTGCCGACTCCGAACGGCACTTGCAAAGCAAATGAATTTTTTGCTGAGAAGCTTCTCATGGCAGAAATACACCCGGAGAGTTTGCCAAACTACTGCCGAGGGGCGACCCCGTTTAGAAAAATTCTTTTTCTAAATAATTTTTGATGTTACTTTTGCCGGGCATCGAACCGCCACGACTTGGTGTAGAAGGCCGAACACTTAACCGCTACACCACGGCGGCCGTGAGTTAAGAGAAGAGAGTGTAGACGAACCTCAACAAAATTATATCCTTTGTATTATATGCTGCGAACAAGAACGGCAACTTTTGTTTGTTCCAAGCCAACATTTTAAAGTTTGCATTGACTGTTTTCAGCAAATGAAAAAGAATTCTGAGGAAGGAAATACAGAAATAATTTGTCCGATTTGCCGAGCAGTCGTTAATGATGCCTTCTCTACATTTTACTAAACTTTACATAACTATGCTTATTTCGTGAATTATTGTTGTGTTTATAATTTTTTGCATGTGCCGGATCGCGGCGACCGGCCGCAGCGGGTCGTGCGCGGCTTGGCCCCAACGACTTAAGCAGGTTTGATATGAGCCCCTTGCGATCCTATCTGAAATGGAACACTATATTTGAGCAATAAGACAAAATTTGACTTCTTTCCGAGTGGTAATAAACCAAACCTCAAAATTTTGCTAGATTTTGTGTTATTTCACATTCAGTTGAGCAATAACACAAAGTTTGTGTTATTGCCGTTTGGGGTATTTCACCCCCCCGTTTCAGAGTTATCTACCAATATATGTATGTTGTACGAACTCATGTTTGGTCACCACTGCTCCACGTATTGGTCGATAACTCTGAAACCGGCCCAGTTATCGAAATAAGGGAGGTCCTAAATTTTAAGTTGAACGTCTAATAATACAATGTTGAAAGTTTCAATTAATTCAATCGAGTGATACAACCACAAACATACAGACAGAAAGACAGACAGAAAGATAGACATACAGACACACAAAAGTTCTAAAAAAGGTTAATTTGGACACTATTGGCTTAGTAATGATTAACACTAAGAGTGTTTTTTTAATATCTACAATATACAGACATCGACCTGTTAAAATTCTATTAAAAGTAGGGATGTTGAAAGTTTCAAACAAAATCGCCAAAAATACAGTTTTCACTAGATCTTGGTAATATTATGCTTAAAGTGTTTGTAATTATGTACAGAAATTTTAGAAAAAATAAAAAGTTCCTGATTTTTACAACTTCGCATAAAAAAACATTTCAAAATCAAAATTTTTCCAAAAATCGTAAAAATTCGGCAAAATTTCGACTTTGACCAGCTATTGTTCAGCGATGGTTTGGTCCACCCCTACATATTATACGTCGTGGGAAGCGTATTTCAATTTCCTTTCGAACGAGGTATCGCTTGCGTCCATCGCTTTTGTAACTAAAACTACAGATATCTCGAAAACCTACCCATACAAAAATTTTTAAAAATATGTTCAGAGCTCGACATGTCAGAGCCAATTCACCCATATGCATAAATTTCTTGGTATTTTTTGGCCAATTCACCCATATGCATAAATTTCTTGGTATTTTTTGGCTGTAAATTAGTGTTATCTTTAAATAATTATTGTTTACTGCGCTCGAATGGCGAGCGCCAAACTAATTTGACTTTATTAGTATCACAAATTCTCAAAGCGCACAACAACAATTTGGTCAGCTGTAAAACCTTTTAATAGCACAACAAACACTAACAAGCCCATTTAGCACTTACCACACACCACATTTAATACATTTTGCGTTTGGGTGAATCTTACTGATATTCCGACTGATGTCGAAAATTTGCTGACATTTTTTATAGGTATAATAATGGATTTAAAAAAAAATAAATAAGTGAAATACACTTGTGAAAATGCGCAATATGTTACCGAATGAATTAAAAATTACAGTGTTTGTTTACTCTTACTTGATTTTCGTCGTATATAATGTTTTACAAAATTAAATACATACTAAAAAGATACCATCTTCACAAAAATCAAAATAATTTTACAAAGAAAAATTTTTTTGAGAAAAATGGAAGAATTAAATTCAAATTTTGACTCTGCGATGTTTTAGTAAGGACCATTTTTGAACAACTTCACAAAGGTCAATTTCATCTACTTTATCTTTTGAAGAGAAGAGCAACATCAACGAATTTAAACGATCATTTCCCATTGTTGTGCGCAAATGGTCGAAAACTATTTTCAATTTACTGAAGGACCGTTCACACGATGCTGACGTGACAGGAGCAGTCAAAATATAACGAACCAGTTTATATGCTAAGGGAGTAACTCGTTTTAACTTGAATGCTACCGTGGAAATATCTTCGAATAATTTACAACTTTGACATGAGTCAAAAAGAATTTGTAACTCACAAAGCAAACATTCGACTTCTTCCTTGAAAAATTCGGGTTCCAATTGTACAATAGAGTTTATCAAATCAATCGTAACATTATTTCTGTCTAGTGGAATTCTAAACATTTCCTGAATGGGTTTGAAAGTTGACAAACTTTCTTGTAACTTTTCTTGGATGCAACTTGTAAAAACTTGAAGAACAATTTTGAATTCTTTTCTATAAAATGTTTCAAAATCGAAAATTGTAGCAGATTCCGGATTTTCGTCAATTTTTTTTGGCACTCGTCGCGTTCTGTGATGCTTTGAAAAGTCGTTTTCGGGGCTTATCCCCCACTTCCGAGCAAAGGAAGGCAATCAAATCGTTTATTTGAATATCATCGTTCATTTGCTGAAATGACTCTGATGTGCTTGGAATCAACAATAAAGCATCGATGATGTTAAGTTCTTCAGCTTCCAAATTTTCTGTCAAATTTTTAACTTTGAACATTATATTTTTGCAAAAAAATAAAGAGCTTATAAAATCGAAGTCCAAAATTTTTTTTTAACAAGCCTGAAGCTTGTGTACGTGAATTGCTGTAAAAATTTTCGGAATCTTTCTTTATAGTTTCAAGAGCATGAATGATGCCTTCGAAAGAAATCCATACAGCTTTGACTGTTTCTGCCCGAGCAGTCCATCGTGTTTTTGACAAATTCTTCAACTGCAATGAATTTTCAATATTACCTAACTCTTCACGCAAACTTCCAGAAAAAAAAACAAGGAGCCAGATATTGGCTGCATTAAATCATGGAGTTAATCAGAATGGCTTCTGAAAAAAATTTAAATTTTTTCAGTGGCCAAAAAAATTTTTTAGTTAAATGGTGTTAATACTTGTTGTTCGGTATAGTTACTAAAATCACGAGAAGATATGACTATAACAAGTGCTGCGACACTTAAATCTCAGATTTTGAAAAAAGTGGACTTAGTCACTGTATGCACTGAAAGGCTCATATAAGAAATTTACTCAAAAATGCCGACTAGTCAAAAATGCCGACTGCATGTACCACCCCCACTCGTGACGCCCCTGATTACAACCAATCGCATTCGTCGTAATATGCTTTTGGTTATCGTTTGTGACTTATTTATTGTCGCCTAATGTGTGCGATAACAGCAAGTCAACATTTTTACTTAGGTAATACTTTGTATGCTGGACCGTTACAGAAAACATTTTTCGTTTGGAAGTGTAAAATTCTATTAAGGCAAAAAAAAAGGAATGGTCTGGTTTAGCACAAAAAAATTAAAAATTTAACTGTCATTGAATGCCATGTGTTGAAAAATAGCTTGTTAAAAAATATTCCAAAAATGGTTGGAATCTTGGACCTATGTATACAAACAATGTTACCAGGTACAAATTTTAATTTCTACTAAAAAAGCTTAACATATCATAACGAGACTTGCCGAATAAGCTACGAATATCCTCGATAACAGCATTCTATTCCAGAGACATTTTGTTGGTCAGAACTTGCCAGCAGTCCATCGATAGCAACCGTATTGGTAGAAATCCTATAAATTTTCCTAGAAAAGACAAAGCTGTACCTACTTTTTGTAATCAAAAAAATGTTACGTATACGTCATGTAACTTTTGTGAAATACTGGCCGTGTTTTTTACGCGCATATGCGTTTGCGCTTAAATTTTGTATGGAAAATAGGGGTTGTGCGCTTATCTCTCCATACAAAATCTAAGCGCAAACGCATATGCGTGTAAATAAAAACACGCCCATTGATGTGACTTGTCGTTATTAATGGTCTGATTTTATAAAACGAAACGCGACGCGAAGAGTCACGTTCACCCAAGTGAAACCCAATTCGTAGTTTATAAATCACTTCGTGACTGTAAGTGACTGTGGGTGAATATGAGTACGTTTCTTACGTTTTTTGGTAACATATAAGAACGCGAACTGACGCGAACAGTCATTTTAGCTGTCAAACTAAACACTTGCTTTTGGGTCGCGTTTGCTGGAATCACTTTACTTATTTCTAATATTTTTTTTTAGCAATTTAAAAAAAAAATTAAAAAAAAAAAACAGAAAACAATTTGAGGCATGGGTAATTTGATGATAATTTTTAGAAAAAAACTTCGTTCTCGAGAAAAATCCAAAAAACTTAAAATTTGGACTTTTGACAACTTTTTTTGAGAACATATTGGATCGATTGGGTTTTTTTAAGTTATTTTTCGATATTTGTTTCCTTTAGGGGTCAACTGCTAATAAATTAGTTAAAATTGTGGGAGATAGCTCAAAAGACGGGATTTGGCCTCAGGATCACGAATCCGGAAGCGCTTTTTTAATATTTTGCTTCTCTGGAGATATTTGCAATCAAAGTTGCCAGTTTTCATGTGGTTGTTGTAATTTTATTAGGCAACCACCCGGACTTAAGATGGCATAGCTCAGGTTTATTTTTATAAGCGCGGCCGAAGGCCGACAACTCAGAAAGGTGTTTCGCACATAAATACCATGGATTCCTACACCATCTATTATATAACACACTTATATTACATACAACAATTTGCAAACTTCTATGCAAATATAAACATACATATTTCACATGAAAATATGTCTCCTGACATGTTTCAACGCGGTTTGGCACTCGGTAGCTGCTGAGATGCTGAAGTTTCCCAACTTCAACGAAAACGAAGAATAAACAGTCACAAATGCAAAACAAAACACTCAAACACAAACAAATCCTCACTATAACACTCTTTTCACAAAATTTTATAATTTCATAATTTCAACAATAGAAATAAGGCAAGAGCACTAAAACATTTTATTTTACTTTGTGGCTGGTTTACATTTTTGTTTGTGTTAGCTAGCAGAATTGCCAACTACCGCGAACGCAGACCTGTCAAACGCAGTGACTGCGTCGTGATAACGTAACTGGATGAACGCGAAAACTTACGTGCTTATAAATTACGAACTTGAGGGTGATGGTGAGGGTGAGTGACCGCGTCGCGTCTAGTCACCGTGATTTAGAAAATCAGGACATAAATCAAGCTAACGTAAAGGGTACATATTTATGTAGTACAATTTTTGTTGACTAAGGTATATAGTCTGGTTTTTATTAGGTCACATTTTGACAAATACTATCGACTTTATCGAAATGGGCAAACAAATCTCGATAAATTATATGAAATTTGACACCGTTTGACATAATGAAAACCAGCCTCACATATTTGTTTTAATACTTGGTCGATTGCACTGATGTTTTTTTCATTTCGCCAAGGAAGTGCTATATTTTCGTATTAATCACAACTAACACCACAAAAATTCTAAGCAGGATTATTTGAAAAACATTTTTTTGTAGTAATGAATTGTTCACATTTGAACATTTCTTACTCAGACTGCAATGATTTTTTTCCGTGGCTGAACTAATGTGCGGTGTCTCCATCAAAAATTGCTCTCCAACCGTATATCAATTCTCTTTGAAAATATGCACTTATCTTGCTTGCATTTTTTTAAGAAAATCCCGTAACGGTCTAATGTGCTATATTATATGAAGTTGTTTTGTTTAATTTAAAATTGTTTGTAAGATTTTCCTCTCTTAACGATCGTAATTGTGATTTATTGTGTGTT
The DNA here is from genome assembly GCA_964058755.1 of Campiglossa producta. NCBI lineage: Eukaryota > Metazoa > Arthropoda > Insecta > Diptera > Tephritidae > Campiglossa > Campiglossa producta. The sequence goes on along the minus strand of CAXKVI010000005.1, from coordinate 60,892,263 downwards.
GGCTTAATTGAGACTTCGAGGCATTGGGGAGCTGCTATAAAAACCAATAAAAATCCATTTGACGATGTGTAGTCCAAACACTTAGATACTTATTAAATACAAATATACCTCGTTTAGGTATATCAACAAAAATTATAGTACATAATCGCAAATATGCAAGGTCCCTAAAGCTAGCAGAGCAATGTTAGCAGAACATAAAAGTAGCATGTGGAAAATTATGTGCTCATTAATTAATTTCTCTAATCCCAAAAAATGTGCTCCTCAACTTTTCCCAAAAATCGATGCTCTGCTAGCTTAAGGCTTAAGCTAGCACAGCACTATGCGTTAACAGTGAAGGATGAGGACTACATCAAAAGTGAATATACAGAAATGATGTGCTCGTTATGTGCTAATTAAGTGTTCTAATCCCAATGGGGGTGCTCCTCAACTTTTTCCAAAATACGATGCTCTACTAGCTTAAGTAAATATCCTAGCGCATCACAACATTACCACCCTGGTTTGTCAAACATGATGCAATTAAACGGGCGTTAAACTCAAAAGTCCTAAATTGTAGATTTCGGGCAATTAGCGCCGGCAGAAACACGACCAAAGATGACTTGATCCGAAGCTCCTTTCCTGTCTTTAATTGTTTATGCCATAAGCAGTAACGATCATAGCAGGTCAGCTTATTCAGGAATACGAAGAACATAACAAACGCTGCTACAAATTTTGGTGCATTGTTTTTTATAAATGTACATATGTGTCTATGTCGTCTAAGTAGAGTGCCCGCCACTGACATCTTATAACCTTTCTGCGATGTATGTCTGGACTGCAGTATGTTTGTGGACTGAAAAATTCATGGGAAAATCTTGCAATATTGAAGTACTCCACACATGTGTTTAGTAAAATAGTAGTGGGCTTTGCAGAATGAATTTGCTTCCAGGCCTATAACTTCCCCAATTTGCGTATGACTTCATGACTGTGCTACTAAGTTGGCCCTCTTGAATTCGTCTATAGCTGCCCCCAAAGCATAGTTTTTTTTTAATCACACCTGCGGTAAACGTAGAGTACAGGCAAATTCATTCTAACGGTATCGCTTTTGGCACAATCTTCTCTCTTTGGTTGTTGATTTGCTTCATTGCAAAGTTAATGACGTATGCTATAGTACAGCTACGGTTAAAATAATTGCAGTGAAATTAGATTTCATATCGTTCGAAGAAATAAGAAGAAGCTGTATTTTTAATAATTTTCATTTTTAGTATAGCAAAAAGAAATTTAAAAGTTTACACAAAGTTCATAACAGTTAATTTAACTTTAAAAAATGCCATCAAAATTTTAAACTCTTTTTGTCAGAATTTTTAGAAAATTTTTGAGTATGCAGTTTTGTAGCCCATTCAATTTTACTCGCACAATGTGCAAGTTAAAAATCGCTAAAAATTTTCTCTGAATTTTCAGATTTTTTTTTTGTCAAGGGTGTTGGGTATTTTCTTCCATACAACGCATGAACTAAATTTACTGCATACTTCAAATTTTGATGCATTTTATTTAAAGTTAAATTAACTGTTATTATCTTTGTGTAAACTTTTAAATTTCTTTTTCGGTGGTTTCCGCTATAGAATTGGCTATACTAAAAATGAAAATTATTAAAAACACAGCTTCTTCTTATTTCTTCGAACGATATCAAATCTAATTTCACTGCTATTATTTTAACCGTAGCTGTATGTCCAAATAAAAAATATTCACTTAGAAAATCACTCCGTCTAATAACTTTCATGTTATGTGGGCGGGTGATGATAAAAAAATTGCATAAAGGCAGGCAATGAGCGAGAGCTTATAATTAAACTTATAATTAAAAAAAAAGTGTACCTCCATTACATAAAAAGCAAATTAAGTGGTAAAACTTATTTGGATACTTAACACTACTATTTGCTGTATGCGCAGTGCCGGCAATTGCAGGACGAGCTTTTTTCTCTGGCTTGAAGGAAGCAAAAACGAGCTCTATCGCCGAGTGATGATAGCGGGTCAGCTTGTTTAGCAAGTGCGAAGAACTTAACAAGCGCTGCTACCACTTGGGATGTACTCCCTGCAAACCACTGCTAACCGCATTGCAAACACACACACATTTTTTATTTTACAAATTTCCAAAAATTATTTTAACCTTAAGCAACCAAAAAAAAGTTGTTCTGAATTAAATTAAAATGTGGGCCTATAAATACCAAAAGTCCGTTTTAGGGTTAATGTGCAAACGTTCTGCCAGAAAGAGAAAATATTTTTGATTTTGTACAATACCTAATATTATGAGTGCAAATGAAACAGCACGACCCACTGTAAAAATATCCCAAATGTTGACAACAAGCCAGCTGTCTGCATAAATTAATTTTATTTGTCAAATGAAGAAAAAAAAACGAAAAAAGGCAAGCGGAAAATTTTTCCTTTTTTTAATTTGAATTTTTTAAACTAATGTTTCTTTTTAAGGAAATAAATGGTCCCAAAAGTGGCGGTGAAGGTGGTGAACGTGCTGTTTACTTGAAGAAGCCCAAAGCAAATGACTCATCTAATCGCATTGTTAAGAAACGCCCAACCAAAGCATTCTTCAGCAACCACAAGCTCAACATTCGCCAAAACCTGGTACCTGGTCGTGTGTTAATATTGTTGTCTGGACGCCATCAAGGCAAACGTTTTGTACTGCTGAAGCTATTGAGCTCTCGTATGTTGTTGGTTACTGGCCCAATATCACTCAACTTATGCCCACTGCGTCGCATTTCTCAACGTTATTGGTACATACATCGTCCCAGGTGAATTTCCGCCGCATGAAAAAAATGATGATACAGAATGCAGGACTACCACGAGGACGTATTATCATACAAATACAGTACTGCAAGTCCACCTTTGCATGAAATGGCTTCTTAGGCGTAGCGCTTCCGGATGCGATTCCTCAATTGCAATGGAGAACTGCGCTACGACTAAATTCGCCATTTTTTAAGAAGCCATTGCTGGCAAAGGTGGACTTCCACGCTCAGATGCCTTATTTGTATGATGATATGTCCTCGTCATAGTGCTTATGGAGATGATTCCTTAATTGTTGTAGAGGAGGCTTAAATTTAGTTAGTATTAAGTTCTTAGTATGTATAAATATGTGTAAAATGAAATATATTTTTAAATAAATAATAAAATGTGTACATATGTATGTATAGAAATTGTGCATTTTTTTTTTGGAAAAATTAGGTAAGCATTCTTCTTTTAGCGCTAACCGTTTTGGTAACTGGTTTAGTAACCTATTCAATTATAAATGTTAACCAAATGCTAGCTGGTTCGGTAACCGATTCAACTACATACATATGTTAACCATATGCTAGCTTGTTTGTTGACTTATTCAAAGAATAATTTTAACAGCATGTTAACCAAAACATTTACTGTTTCATAACATAATGTTAGCCACATGCTAGCAGTTTCCATAACCATGTAAACAAATACTATTAACAACATGTTAGCCAAAACATTGACGACTTCAACAAATGGCTGTTAACTACATTTTAACCAAAACATTAGCCAGAGTTTGAAAGGGAATTTTTTTATTTTGAAGAGTGCAGGTATACTTTATAGCAAATGGAAAATTCAATTAGTGCAAGGGAGAGGCAAAGTATATATATGGTTAAAATTTTCACACGCCCTGAACAAAATTAGCTACTTCGGTAACCGTATGAAAAATGAATGAAACCAACTATTTAACTTGGTTGCTAGCCGGTATCTGGTTTTCAGGGCTGTTTTTTACAAATGTACATATGTGTGTGTGTGACTATGTCGCCTAAGTTGACCGACTGAGATCTTGTATCCTTTTCGCAGTGTACATAAGTATGTACATATATCTATGCTGCAATGTTTTCGCGGACCGCAGGATTCATAGCGCAAAACGCAATAAACACAGACAAATATATTCTTAAACGTTTGATAAATCTTAAATTCTAAAGTTGAGTTTCAGCAATCCTTAATATTTAAGATAAGGCGTTATGCGCGGAACTTGAGAAACATTTGAGAAAGTGTTAGCAAATTTCTGACCGCAGTTGATTCTGACCGATTTAAAGTTTATGATTTAAAGTTATTAAAAGTGAACAAGGAAAATTGACAGATATTTTCTTTTTCCAATATTAAAAAAGAGACTTTAAGTTGAGAACACTATGATCCCGCTATTGAGAATTAACGTTGTTATTAAAGAAAATTGTTAATTGGGAATATAGACGTACTAGACACACACATATGTATTTACATAAATACGTACATACATTTATGCAGTAGCAATTGCAGGACAAGCTTGTGGCTCTAGCTTGAAGGAAACAAAAACAACCTCTAGCGCCGAGTGTATTATTTTGTTATTTGTTTTGTACTAGAGATATACGCCGCCGGCAAACGCCGCCGCCGCCGCCGACAAAAGTCATTTTCGACGCGCCGCCGCCGAATAGCCTTTTTAGCGGCGCGGCGGCGGCGGCGGCGCGCGCCGGCGCGTTTAACATTTTTTTTGTGATAATTTTCTAAAGTTACAAATTTTTTTTTTTTTTATTTACAACACACTAATGGCCGTGCCCTAAATGTGTTAAAAGTGCAGGTATTGGTTTCCTTTAGGGGTCAACTGTTAATAAATTAGCTAAAATTGTGCGGGAGGGCTTAAAAGACGGGATTTGGCCTCAGGATCACAAATCCGGAAGCGCTTTTTTTTTATTATTTTGAGTTACATATTTGCGATCAAAGTTGTAAGTTTTCATGTGATTGTAATTTATTTAGGCCGTCCCTAAAAAGACTTTTTAAAAAAATACCATGTAGTAGTAAACGATAATAATATACCACATTATAAAACAATTGCAACAACAGCATTAGATGATGTTTATGAAAGCGTTTTAAAAGTCGTTAAAGGAAAAATATCTGGGATGGAACATTTTGCTTTAACTTTCGATCTATGGACGGATAACTACTGTAGGCGTAATTATATAACTTTTACTTTTCATTACCTTTCAACAAACTTCGCTATGTCGAGTCTCACACTAGAAACAAAATATGTCTCAAAGTCCCATACAGGAAACAACATATTGCAGGAGATTGAGGAAGTAACTGAATACTTTAACGTAAAGCTTGGTTCGAATTTCGTTGTCACTGACCAAAGCAGTAATATGAAGAAAGCCATCGATTTGGGCAGCCTTAACAACCACTTCACAATTTGCTTACGGTAGATGGGTATGATTCCGTTCCAGAAATAAATCGTCTAATTTTAAAGTGTAAAAAAATCGCGCGAGCCCTACGTTTCAAAACACATACTCTGAAGTTACAGGCCGATGCCATACAAAAAGAGATTTTGTCAAAAATTGATAACTTGGAAGAACTCCTGGCTTCAGAAGACGCTTCATGGGTCGACTATGACGAAGGGTTCGGTCCTCTTGATGATGTGTCCTTGGAAGTATATAGAAACATAAATAATACCAATGACTTGCATGGCAGTTTGGTGGATACGAGAAACATCACCCTTAAAAATTCGATATCTACAAGATAGCACAGTGTCTTATCATTACTTGATAGTCTTGGATCTCAAGGGGCTGCCATTAATAAACTTCTTTTAAACTGTAATAAAAGTGACTTAATTTTACTCGAAACGGAAGTACTACTATTGTATGAATTAAGAGACTTTTTGCAAACATTCAAAGATGCTGTCAATATTCTTTCTGGGGACTCATACCCATCGATTTCTCTTGCGTTAATCATTCGAACTGAGATATTATCAATATTATCTGAAAACGATGACACTGATTTAAATCAGAATAATTTCAGCTTTTGTCAAGATCATTTATTGCAACAAATAAAAAAAAATATAAAGAGTAAACTTGACTATAGATTTCCAATAACTGATATTTTAGTATGCGCAACGCTGCTGGATCCGCGTTTTAACACATTAGATTGTGTTACAGAATACTGCAAAAGAAAATGTAAGACAGAAGTACAGTTTTTGATAGAGATGTATAAAAGACTTGTTGGTGATTCATCAAAAAAACGGAAATAGTGTAAACGATTCTGAAGAAACTTCACCTTCTTCTAAAATATTGAAACTTGCCAAGCGGTATTCTTCGAGTTTGAAAAACTCTAATTTAGAAGCAGAATGTCATTTGCTGCTAAGTCTGTCCTCCAATTAGAATGTTTTAGAGTTTTGGAGGGAAAAGGCGGCTGCAATGCCCTTGCTATCCAAGCTAGCAAAAAAAGTGTTATGCATACCTGCAACAAGTACGCCGAGTGAGCGAGTTTTTTCTATAGCTGGTCTGACAGTCACAAATAAGCGGTCACAGCTAAGCCCTCACAACATTAACAAAACAATTTTTATCCAACTACGAGTCTTGTGTAGAATATTTAAAATGATTATTTTTCGCTGTGAAAAGAGACACATACAACTTTATAAACATAACATGGTACAAATTTTTTTTTTAAACTAAATAAGTAAATTTCTATCAATGTAAGCATTACAATAGCTTTACTTTTATGTTAACAATGTATGCAAAGACTGAATTGATATAATATTACACTATAAACATATATTTTAAATCACACATGCATATTGTAGTGATCATAACAAAGCCTTCGGTTAATGTACATAATTTTAGTCCTAGACTCAATATGTAACATAGTTATTTCAGTGTAAAAAAAAAAAAAAACTCACTTATCACGCGTGCGCTTTTTCTTTTTCTTCTTCTCCGATTTGGAAACATGTTCATGTTCGGCATTATCCCCATCACCTTTGCTCGTGCCACCAGCAATTTCTTTTTCACGCGATGGTGTACGCACTAAAGCATATCGTCGCTTATCATCACGTTCTTTCTCCTTAGCGCTTTCGCGCTGTGCATCTAATTCCTTTTGTAGCGCCAGACTTTTAGCAATATCTTCCTTTGCTTTACGATCCGAATCAAAACTGGAACCTTCCACAAAATATTCAGAAATATTAAAGGCTTCACGTAGTTTAGCGTTTTTCTCCTGTTGCGCTTCAGCAATTTGATGCGTCTCACGGACACTGGAAATAAATAAAATAAATTGAAGTTAAGTATAGTATGCCTTGATAAGAAGCGTAAGTAAAGTAAGCCAAAAGAATGAACCGTCCATAAAAACAATGAGCACTCGCTAAAAACACCCTAAAGTTAAACTAATTGATATATACCTAACGACATGCCTCAGTTGCTGTTGATGCAGGCTTGTCGTCTGCTGAAATTGACCGCCTATTAGCGAGTCTAACAGTGATAAACGCGGCACAACAGCGCTAAGCGAAGTAGCGCCCAAATGTTGTAGCCGCCGCCGCCGCTATAAAATGGGCCTTACGCCGCCGCCGCCGACAAATTTGACGGCGTATACCTCTATTTTGTACGAACATCGAATTTTGGAAAAAGTTGAGGAGCACTTTAATTGGGATTAGAGCACTTAATTAGCACATAAAGAGCACATAATTTCTGTATATTCACTTTTGATGTAGTCCTCATCCTTCACTGTTAACGCATAGTGCTCTGCTATCTATTTTGGAACAAGTTGAGGAGCACCCTAATTGGGATTAGAGCACTTAATTAGCACGTAAAGAGCACATAATTTCTGTATATTCACTTTTGATGTAGTCCTCATCCTTCACTGTTAACGCATAGTGCTCTGCTAGCTATTTTGGAACAAGTTGAGGAGCACCCTAATTGGGATTAGAGCACTTAATTAGCACATAAAGAGCACATAATTTCTGTATATTCACTTTTGATGTAGTCCTCATCCTTCACTGTTAACGCAAAGTGCTCTGCTAGCTTAAGCCTTAAGCTAGTTGAGGAGCACCCTAATTGGGATTAGAGCACTTAATTAGCACGTAAAGAGCACATAATTTCTGTATATTCACTTTTGATGTAGTCCTCATCCTTCACTGTTAACGCATAGTGCTCTGCTAGCTTAAGTCTTAAGGTAGCAGAGCATCATATTTTGGAAAAAGTTGAGGAGCACCCTAATTGGGATTAGAGCACTTAATTAGCACATAATTTTCCTCATGCTACTTTTATGTTCTGCTAACATTGCTCTGCTAGCTTTAGGGACCTAAATATGCAGGTGTGTGAGCGTTTTCTGTTTATAACATACATATAACGACAACGTCATACTTTCTACACCAACATCGTTCCTGGAATTACAAAAAACTACTCGAAAGATTAATTATTGAACTAAGACAAAAAAAGTAGCCGCAACTAGTTTGCGATGCAATGATTTTTTTGTATTTTTTTGGCGAATCTGGCTTGTTTTTTTTTAGCCACAAAGAGCAAGATGTTGTCGTTGTAGAGCGGCAGTGAGCAGACTGAGCCACTACGCGGCGATGGCTGGTTTATAATGTGCAATATGTATGTAGATATACCTATAATTAGGAAACAAGGGGCAATTTATTAACTGGAACGGTTTATTTGCAGCTAATGGAACGCTTGCATAATATTTAGTGACAGCAATTCTAAAATAATTAAAGCAAAACAAACTGCACCAGATTAAGCTAATGTGCGCAATAAATATCAAACGTCAAAAATGGCAATATTAGCTTCGAGCACCTTTTAAGACAGATCAATGAGTTGCAATGGGTTTGTTCATTGATGTTGCTTTGCTGGGAAACATGACAAATTCAATATAAACATTGTTCTTGGTTAAACATAAAATGCTTTATAATTAAAATATATACTCAAAGAATCGTGTTCTAATTAGTTAGGAAGTCTAAGTTCGGGTAAGCCGAACATTAAATACCCATCGATTTCTACCAGTTTCATCAGGAATATTTCCTACACCACCATGAAACCTGCTAAATTTCATCATTCTACTATAATCAGTTTTAATGTTATGACCAGTCGAACTTTCAAAAATTCCTCCTTTAAAATGCACGGTGCCACGCCCACATTCAAAGTTTAAAAGAAAATCATAATAGAGTGACCAGGGGAATACACCTATAAAATTATATCATTTTAGCCATTTCATCTACCGAGATACAAATTTCAATTTATGTTATTTTCGAAACATTCTGTAACTGACACATTTATATATTAAGGCCCACTTGCACAACGCCGAGTTATCTTTTTAACTCTAAGTTAATTTGAAAAGTTGTCAAAATCGTATGAGTTTAACCCTTCATTTGACGTTGACTCTGAGTTAAAAATATAAATTTTCGTTGTGCAAGTGAGCCTAAGTATAAAAATTATTTGCGTAAACATACATGTATTTATTTAAAAATCTTGTTTTTTTTATCTCTAATCATACTATGATACATGTATGTTTACGCAATTAATTTGTATACTTATGATTATCATACAGCTTGACCTTATCTACCTACCACTTACATAATTAAATAATAAATTGCTTTGATTTACCTTTTTTGGCGTTGAGCGCCACGATGCCGGCAAGAAGCTGTTATGGTAGCAACAATATTGGTCGGTGCCACACCGATGCATTTAATTTGGATTACTGGCGGGCGTGTAAAATGCGATGACAAAAATTATAAGGCAATGACCTTTCTCAAAAAACTAGCACCATAAAAAATATGTACATACAAACTATAGTGGGGTGTTTTGGTAGAATGAAAAAATTAGCTCGGGTCTAGTTCATTGACCTAGTTCTTTAGGATCCTTGTTCAGTCACCCTATGCAGAACAGGCTTGCCAGTATTGGCGACTTGCCGCCAAATTGGCGACATTTTACAAGCTCTGACTACCAAATAATCAAAATTAGCATGGCGACTGTTTGGAGACTATCAAAAATTTAAACTTTAGTAAATTTTGACTCTCAGGGCAGCTCTAAATAACTTTTTACTAAATCGTTTTACTAAACCGTTTCATCTTTTCATATATTTTTGCTTACAAATTATGTATGTATATGAGAGTGAGAAAATCCGCAAAGTGAAAAACTATTTAGAATCGACCTGTCTGTTTCCATACTTTATCTACACCCTGCCAACACATCCACGCGTGGTAGAAAGCAAACGAGAGTTTGAAGCAGATATATACGCAGGATCATTACAATCTGGCGACTATTTCAGCGATGTATTTCATGCTGTAATTTTCTAGTGTTTGTGGGGCTGCTGGCGCATCGTGGTTGCAGAATCGTATATTGAGCTCTCAACACCAACATTGGTATCAGGGCGATTTCGTGAAGCCTTATAACATGCTTGCTTGAGAGCGTCTAATTCCAACTTGGTAATTGTCAGACATGGGCACCACTACAAACAAGTGTTCAACACAGCTTGTGTATGTATTGTATGCACGGTGGAGCAAACCGAAATTTTAACTTTTTTAAATTATTATACGTAACATACATATTAAATTCAGCGTTTTGGTCACATAAAATATAAATGTGATTGTGATGATGAATATTTATGTGAAACTATTTAAATACGCATGTATGTATTAAAAACTAAAACTAATAAAGTCAACTAATCAAACAATTTTTTGATTAATTATGATTTAATTATCAGGCGTTTTTTAATAACTTGATTGTTTTCAATCATATGATTACTTTTAATTAAAAATAATGGGTTTTCCAAAAAAGATAAAAGATAACTTAAAATCTGAAAATTAAAAGTAAAATGACTTTTAAGTCAAAAATTCATCATCATCATCATTTATTGGCGCTTAACCGCCTAAGCGATTTTGGCCGTTTCGTATCAAAGCACGCCAGTCATTCCTTTTTAGCGATAACGGACGCCAATTGGAAACCCCAAGGGAGTTCAAGTCATCCTCCACCTGTTGTTTCCATCTCAGTCGAGGCCTCCCCCTTCCTCTGCTGCCGAATTCAGGCGACGATAGGAAAACCTTCTGTGCTGGAGCTTCTTTGTCCATTCGCATAACATGGCCCAGCCAGCGGAGTCTTTGGGCTTTAATTCGCTGGACTATGGTCAGATTTGCGTAGAGCTCGTACAGCTCATCGTTAAATTTCCTTCTATACACGCCGTTGGCATCACGGGAAGGACCATAAATCTTCCGGAGAACTTTTCTCTCAAATACTCCAAGGGCCATCTCATCTTCTCTTGACATTGTCCATGAATCTGAGCCATACATCAGGACAGGTATGATGAGAGACTTATAGAGCGTGATCTTTGTTCTTCGAGAGAGGACTTTACTTCTCAATTGCCTACTCAGTCCAAAGTAGCACTTGTTGGCAAGAGTGATTCTCCGCTGGATTTCTAGACTGATATTATTTTCGGTGTTGATACTGGTTCCCAAATAGACGAAGTCCCTCACAGTTTCAAATTTGTAACTATCAACAGTGACATGGCTGCCAAGGCGCAGGTGCGCCGATTCTTTCTTTGATGACAGCAAATACTTCGTCTTGTCCTCGTTCACGGCAAGACCCACTTTTTTCGCTTCCTTATCCAGTCCAGAGAAGGCAGCGCTTACGGCGCGGTTGTTAAGGCCAATGATATCAATATCATCGGCATACGCCAGCAATTGCACGCTTTTGTAAAAGATTGTACCATTGCGGTTTAGCTCTGCTGCTCGAATTATCTTCTCCAGCATCAGATTGAAGAAATCGCACGAAAGGGAGTCGCCCTGTCTGAAGCCTCGTTTGGTTTCAAATGGCTCAGAGAGGTCCTTCCCGATTCTGACGGAGCTGTTGGTATTGCTCAACGTCATTTGACAAAGCCGTACAAGCTTTGCAGGGAAGTCAAATTCAGACATGGCGGCATACAGGCAACTCCTTTTTACGCTGTCAAAAGCGGCTTTAAAATCGACAAAGAGATGGTGAGTGTCGATTCTCTTATCATGGGTCTTCTCCAGGATTTGGCGTATCGTGAAAATCTGGTCGATGGTAGACTTACCAGGTCTAAAGCCACACTGATAAGGTCCAATCAGTTTGTCTACGATGGGCTTCAGCCTTTCACACAACACGCTAGAAAGAACCTTATATGCGATATTAAGAAGACTACTTCCGCGGTAGTTGGTGCGGTTAGCGGGATCGCCTTTCTTGTGGATTGGGCAAAGCACACTTAAATTCCAATCCGGAGGCATGCATTCGTCTGACCATATTCTGCATAAGAGCTGATGCATGCTTTTTACCAGCTCTTCGCCTCCGCGTTTGAACAGCTCGGCGGGTAGTCCGTCTTTTCCACGCGCTTTGTTGTTTTTGAGCCGGGATATAGCTATCCTCACTTCATCATAGTCAGGTGGTGGGACGACTTTTCCATCGTCAGGGATTGGGGTATCGGGTTCGACGTCTCCCTCGCAATTTAGCAGTGAGGAGAAGTGCTCCCTCCATAATTTAAGTACACTCTGTACGTCGGTTACCAGGTCGCCATTATTGTCCTTACAGGAGCTTGCCCCGGTCTTAAAACCTTCCGTCATCCGCCGGATCTTTTCATAGAATTTTCGGGCATCATTCCTGCCAGCCAGCATCTCAAGCTCCTCACACTCACGCCTTTCGGCCTCACTTTTCTTTTTTCTGAAAAGGCGTCTCTCTTCCTTCTTTGCCTCACGATATTGTTGCCATACACTGCGGGTTGCGCCCGTTCGCAACGTCTCCTTGTAGGCAGCGTCCTTTTTTTTCGAGGCAGTTTTGCATTCCTCATCGTACCAGTTGTTCTTGCGGGCTCGCTGGAACCCTATAGTGGCCTCAGCGGCGGTACGCAATGAGTGAGAGATATGCTTCCATTGCTCTGTTACATCGTTAGGTCGAGGATTGCCCTCTGCTAGCAGGTGTGAGAGTCGAGTTGTGAAATTATCAGCTGCCTGTGTCATGCGCAACTTCTCGACGTCAAACTTTCCTTCCGTTACTGCGCGCACTTTCTTGGTTGCACAGAGGCGTGTGCGTATCTTGGCTGCGACAAGATAATGGTCAGAGTCAATATTGGGACCACGCAGTGTACGCACGTCCAGAACGGTGGAGCTATGTCTGCCGTCAATCAAGACATGATCAATCTGGTTTCTAGTTCTTTGATCAGGGGACAGCCATGTGGCTTGGTGTATTCGCTTATGCTGGAACCTGGCACTACTGATGACCATATTGCGAGCAGCGGCGAAGTCAATCAACCTAGTGCCGTTGGGGGATGTTATATCGTGGAGACTGAATTTTCCAACTGTGGGACCAAAGACTCCTTACTTGCCCACCTTGGCATTAAAGTCGCCGAGCACGATTTTGATATCATGCTGTGGGCAGCGATCATAAGTCTGTTCAAGTTTATCGTAGAAGGAGTCCTTCTCTGCGTCGTCCGTCTCCTCAGTCGGCGCATAGGCGCAGATAAATGTTATGTTGAAAAACCTCGCCTTGATGCGGATCGCAGAGAGACGCTCGTTCACAGGAGTGAACGCTAATACTTGGTGGCGAAGTCTCTTTCCCACCACGAATCCTACACCACGCGCTTTGCCGCGTGTCTGGCCACTGTAGTATACGTCACAAGGACCGATGGTCGTCTTTCCTTGCCCCGTCCATCGCATTTCCTGCAGGGCGGTGATGTCAGCCTTTGCGCCTACGAGGACATCAACCAGTCGGGCAGCGGTACCGTCCCTGACATTCCCGGTACATGCCCTAATATCCAAGTCAAAAATTGTTTTATGACATTTAATACCTTCGAACAAATAAGGCATTGTGGCTTTTCAGCACCATTTAAAATATAAAAAAATCAAATTCCCACCCAATCTGAAACATCATGAAAATTGCATATATTTGTTGTAAGCTTTGCCCACTGTGTCGCGCATAAAAAGTATAAAAAGCATCCGGCGTCAACCTGCTTGTTTGACTGTTGAAAGCAAACTGAATATTTTGCTTGGTTAAATCCAACTCTTTGGCTGTGTATACGTATACACGTGTTTACTCTCTCGGCACGCACGTGCCGCTCTGCCCATGTCTGGTAATTGTATAGATCCTACGTCAACGCCGGAAAGTGTCGGGAAAGGTACAAAAAGACGCGTTTTGGCCCAACGAATGTAAATCCGCAAGCGAAAAATTAATATCTTCAGTTCTTTGCGAGATACATATTTGCAATCCAACTTGCAAATTTTCATGTCGTTGGTGTAGTCACGTCAGGCGGTTTCTCAAAATGAGCAAAAAATTGTATTTTTTGAAACGCGGCAGAAGTCCGCCAAGTCAAAGAGGTCTTCTGCACACAATGAATCCATTACCCTAATTGGGATCGGACCAGGCTAATTTTTCGGTTTTCTGAACATAGCTTTTCACAGGGAAAAAAAACTAAGTTTTCGCTTTGGGATTCACATTTCCCACATTTTCCGACGTGTTTTTCCAGTTTACGTAGAATCTATACAAGTACATCCAAATTGTTGGGGGAAATTTGTTGGAGGCTTATTTGGCGACTTTTTAAGGAGAATCTGGCGACATATTTAAAAAAAAATACATACTGGCAACCCTAATGCAGAATAATTCGACCAACTGAACTAGTAGTTTAATAGTTTGTAATATTGGTTGAGAAAATCAGCTTTAATTGTTTGAAAGGAATTTCATTTTATTTTATAATAACCACCAAAGTAAAATTTAATTTAAAAAATAAAGTTGTTTACGATATATGATACCGAGGTCAGATTTTAACTTACTTTCCCATCTGAAAAGTTGCCACACAGAAATTTAGTTCACTGTACTGAATGTGCTAACGAACTAGTTCAATTCAAATATTAAGTTTTTTAGTTTAAAACAAGTAAGGAAAGCTGTCTTCGGCTGTGCCGAAGGCTAAATACCTTTCATGAATAAGCGTCACGATTTTCACTGTTTGATCCCCTGTGTGAATTTAACTTTAGCTCATACCGAAATTATCGGAGCTATCGATTATATGGGGACGATGTGTTATATTGGTCCAATCTGTTTGATTTTTAACATCGACATTCCACATTCTAAAATAGCAACATTTACGAAATTTCATGTTCCTACCGATATAATTACAGGAGTTATCTACCAAAATCCGTTTATCGGAACAATCGATTGTATGGGGGCTATGTGAAATATTTATCCCATTTCAATGATTTTCAACATCGATATTTTACATATAAAAATAGCGATGCTTCCAAAATTTCACGTTCCTACCTATTTAATTACAGGAGTTAACTACCAAAATCCGTTTATCGGAATAATCGATTGTATGGGAGCTATGTGAAATATTTATCCCATCTCTATGATTTTCAGCATCGATATTTCACATATAAAAATAGCAATACTTACAAAATTTCACGTTCCTTCGTGTTTAATTACAGGAGTTATAGCCCAAAATCCGTTTATCGGAATAATCGGTTGTATGGGAGCTATATGTTATATTGGTCCGATCTTGCTGGTTCCGACAAATGATTCCTATATTCGAAAATGGTGGCCGCATACCAAATTTCAGCCAAATATCTCAAAAACTGAGGGACTAGTTTGCGTTCAAACAGACAGACAGACAGACGGACAGACGGACAGACGGACATGGCTAAATCAACTCATCTCGTCATCCTGATCATTTCGGTATACTTATTGATGGGTCTATCTCTTCTTCTTCTCATATTTACAAACATCGGACCAAAGTTATAATACCATTTCATGTTCATGAAAGGTATAAAAAGCCAAAGTTTGGCAGGGGTTCACAAAATAGAAAGAAACTGGGGTAGGGAGAGGTAAGGCCTGAACATTGCCTCATTTCAAGCTATTGTTCACTATATTATTATTTGTAATACTGGTCCGGCTTGCCTTGCCTTTTACGAAACCACTCTACACCCTCACTTGGCAATTGTACTTTTTAGGAAGTTGTTATTGTTGGTTGACGTAGTGTACGTATGTCAGATGAAGTGCCAATGAATCACCTGACTTAACTGCGATTGTCGATAATTGTTCGTATGTGTGGAGATACGCCATATTTGGTTGCGCCTCCCCCCGCAACATAGCGCTTTCACTGAAGTTTAACTAAATAAGGTCGATAATTATATGGACGTCGGTCATTGATTTTTTATAAATTCAAGCATATCTACATATTCATATATGCGTCAATACAAATTTTATATACGAATGGTCCTCATTAATCGATAGAGCTGTTACATAATTATGATATATTACTTTGGAAGTATCCATTAGTGCTAATAAAAGCTGTTACGGGAAACCTTATTTGGCTACATCGATAATTATTTCGCGAAATTTGCTTACTTTTATGGATATGAAAAACTAATTTACTTAATAATAACGTAACTTTGCCAAACTTGAATATAATCTATATATCGTTACCCTAATATAGAAAGCAAGGGCTGAAACTGAAACCGTAACCGTAACCGATTAAAACCGACTCATTTTTCAAAACTGAAACCGTTATTTTGATCTGAAAACGAACGAAATCGAAAAAAAAGCCGAAACCGGTTCCAAACGGTTTTGAATTTTTTTAATGTCACACTTCTTTTAGTGGGCACATCAGTATTTCTTTTTACAATCAGGTATCCTGAACAATTTGCATGGAAGATTTTCGAGCAAGGTTACAAAAGACACGTTTTGACCTCAGTATCAAAATTCTGAAAGAGGAAGTTTGACTATAGTTGCATGAAGACATCGAAAAAATTTGCGTGATCCGAAAAATAAATGTTCAGGCTTGTCTCAGAAAGCACCACTAATGTTAATGTTTTTGACGATTTACATATTTCATTTAGCTTCCATTTTGATATTTTTCTATTAAAAAAGTAGAGTTGGTTTTAAGAATTTGTTTTGCAGAAATTTCATCCATACATAACGTTAATAATATTTATTATTATATAGGAGATATTCCATCATGGCCGCAGGGAAAAGTTATGAAAATTCAGACTTATTTTGAAGCTACATATATTTATAGGTACTTGAGTTTTTTAGTAGTACAATTTATTGTGTTCGTGTTTTTATTTGGAAACCGAAGCCGGAACGAAACCGTAACCGAAACCGAAATAAATCTTGAAGAACGAAGCCGGAACCTAAATCGAAATAAACCTTGAGGAACGAAACCGGAACCGAAATTGAAACACATTAGAAATCCGAAACACGTTACAAAACCGAAACCGGAACGTTATTTTAATCGGTGTCATCCCTTGATAGAAAGGCCCTAACTCATTTTCTTTCTAATCAAGTTTCTGAAGGATTCTTACTTATAACTTCTGAATGAAGCTTTACTAGACATTTAGTACCCTAGCATAGCAAAGTCTATTATTGTCGGTATTGATATCCATTCATCAATTTATCAAGCTGACAAAATATGATTTAGGGCCTTTCTATATTAGATTAATGATATGTAGTAATTTATGAATTAACAAGTAAGGAAAGCTGTCTTCGGCTGTGCCGAAGGCTAAATACCTTTCATGAATAAGCATCACGATTTTCACTGTTTGGTCTCCAGTACAGCCTGTGTGAATTTAACTTTAGCTCATACCGAAATTATCGGAGCTATCGATTATATGGGGACGATGTGTTATATTGGTCCAATCTCATTGATTTTTAACATCGACATTCCACATTCTAAAATAGCAACATTTACGAAATTTCACGTTCCTACCGATATAATTACAGGAGTTATCTACCAAAATCCGTTTATCGGAACAATCGATTGTATGGGGGCTATGTGAAATATTTATCCCATTTCAATGATTTTCAACATCGATATTTAACATATAAAAATAGCGATGCTTCCAAAATTTCACGTTCCTATGTGTTTAATTACAGGACTTATAGCCCAAAATCCGCTTATCGGAATAATCGATTGTATGGGAGCTATGTGAAATTTTTATGCCATCTCAATGATTTTCAACATCGATATTTCGCATATAAAAATAGCGATAATTCCAAAATTTCACGTTCCTACCTATATAATTACAGGAGTTATCTACCAAAATCCGTTTATCGGAAAAATCGATTGTATGGGGGCTATGTCAAATATTTATCCAATCTCGATGATTTTCAACATCGATATTTCACATATAAAAATAGCAATACGTCCAAAATTTCACGTTCCTACGTGTTTAATTACAGGAGTTATAGCCCAAAATCCGTTTATCGGAATAATCGATTGTATGGGAGCTATGTGAAATATTTATCCCATCTATATGAGTTTCAACACCGATAATTCTCATATAAAAATAGCAATACTCACAAAATTTCACGTTCATACGTGTTTAATTACAGGAGTTATAGCCCAAAATCCGTTTATCGGAATAATCGATTGTATGGGAGCTATGTGAAATATTTATCCCATCTCTATGATTTTCAGCATCGATATTTCACATATAAAAATAGCAACACTTATAAAATTTCACGTTCCTTCGTGTTTAATTACAGGAGTTATAGCCCAAAATCCGTTTATCGGAATAATATGTTATATTGGTCCGATCTTGCTGGTTCCGACAAATGATTCCTATATTGGAAAATGGTGGCCGCATACCAAATTTCAGCCAAATATCTCAAAAACTGAGGGACTAGTTTGCGTTCAAACAGACAGACAGACAGACAGACAGACGGACAGACGGACATGGCTAAATCAACTCATCTCGTCATCCTGATAATTTCGGTATACTTATTGATGGGTATATCTCTTCTTCTTCTCATATTTACAAACATCGGACCAAAGTTATAATACCATTTCATGTTCATGAAAGGTATAAAAATTGTATATTAATAATTAAAGATAGTTAAAGTTGTCCTTTTTCTTAGAATTTTTGAGTACTTATTTTACTCTCAATGTGTCCTTTCTATACCCACAAGAATTTTCATGTTTAATAAACACTTTTTAAGGTTACTCTTCAATAAGATTGAATTAACTTGACGCTCTGTTAAATCAACAAAAAATACGTGTAGTGCGGCCGCAAGCGGGTGTCTGTCTTGAAGCAAGCGGCTCGCTATATAAATGTGTGAATATTTTGATTCAAAACCCCGGAGACGGGTTGTACGCTGGGTTTGGGACCCGCAACGTAAACAATTTACTCCAATGAAAAAGAAAACAAAGCCTCGGATGAGAACCCCCTTTAATGTTGACGACCCGGCAAAATAAACTAAGGACAATGATGAGAATATTAGGGCATGTACCTGGAATGTCCGGACCCTTTCCAGGGAAGGAACCGGTGCCCTACTGCAGGAATACGATGGGCGGTACAAGGAAAGACGACCATCGGACCTTGTGACGTCGCCAAGTACTAGCGTTCTCCCCTGTTGACGAGCGTCTCGATGCGGTCCGCATCAAGGCGAGGTTTTTCAACATAACATTTATCTGCGCCTATGCGCCGACTGAGGAGAAGGACGACGCAGAGAAGGACTCCTTCTACGATTAACTTGAACAGACCTATGATCACTGCCCCGAAGATGATATCAAAATCATGCTAGGCGACTTTAATGCCAAGGTGGGCAAGGAAGGAGTCTTTGATCCTACAGTTGGAAAATTTAGTCTCCACGATATAACATCCCCCAACGGCACTAGCTTGATTGACTTCGCCGCTGCTCGCAATGTGGTCATCAGTAGAACCAGGTTCCAGCATAAGCGAATACACCAAGCCACCTGGCTGTCCCCTGATCAAAGAACAAGAGACCAGATTGATAGTGTCATGATCGACTACAGACACAGCCCCACCGTTCTGGACGTGCGTACGTGGTCCCAAAATCGACTCGGACCATTATCTTGTTGCAGCCAAAATTCGCACACGCTTCTGTGCAGAGAAGAAAGTACGCAGAGTAAGGGAAGGAAAGTTTTACGTCGAGAAGCTGCGCACGACATAGACAGCTGATAATTTCTCTCTCACACCTGCTATAGGAGAGCAATTATCGACCTAACGATGTAACCGAGCAATGGAAGCATATCTCTCACTCATTACGTGCCGCCGCTGAGGCCACTATAGGGTTTCCGCGAACCCGCAAGAACAACTGGTACGATGAGGAATGCAGCACTGCTTCGGACAAAAAGCACGCTGCATACACGGAGACGTTGCGAACTGGCGCAACCCGCAGTGTATGGCAACGCTATCGTGAGGCAAAGAAGGAAGAGATACGCCTTTTCAGAAAAAAGAAAAGTGAGGCCGAAAGGCGTGAGTGTGAGGAGCTTGACATGCTGGCTGACAGGAATGATGCCTGAAAATTCTATGAAAAGATCCGGCGGATGACGTAAGGTTTTAAGACCGGGGCAAGCTCCTCTAAGGACAATAATGGCGACCTGGTAACCGACGTACAAAGTGTACTTAAATTATGGAGGGAGCATTTCTCCTCACTGCTAAATTGCGAGGGAGACGTCGAACCCGATACCCCAATCCCTGACGATGGAAAAGTCGTCCCACCACCTGACTATGATGAAGTGAGGATAGCTATATCCCGGCTCAAAAACAACAAAGCGCCTGGAAAAGACGGACTACCCGCCGAACTGTTCAAACACGGAGGCGAAGAGCTGGTAATAAGCATACATCAGCCCTTATGCGGAATATGGTCAGACGGGTGCATACCTCCGGTTTGGAATTTAAGTGTGCTCTGCCCAATCCACACGAAAGGCGATCCCGCTAACCGCACCAACTACCGCGTAATCAGTCTTCTTAATATCGCATATAAGGTTCTTTCTAGCGTATTGTGTGAAAGACTGAAGCCCATCGCAGACAAACTGATTGGACCTTATCAGTGTGGCTTTAGACCTGGTTAGTCTACTATTGACCAGATTTTCACGATACGCCAAGTCCTGGAGAAGACCCATGATAAAAGAATCGACACACAAGCAATTGTTGAGCAATACCAACTGCTCCGTCAGAATTAGGAAGGACCTCTATGAGCCATTTGAAACCAAAGAGGCTTCAGACAGGGCGACTCCCAATTGCTGGCGTTGGCCTTAACAACCGTGCCGTAAGCGCTGCCTCCTCTGGACTGGATAAGGAAGCGAAAAAAGTGGGTCTTGCGGTCAACGAGGGCAAGACGTAGTATTTGCTGTCATCAAAGAAAGAATCGGCGCACCTGCGCCTTGGCAGCCAAGTCACCGTTGATAGCTACAAATTTGAAACGGTGAGGGACTTCGCCTATT
This sequence comes from Campiglossa producta, assembly GCA_964058755.1. Lineage (NCBI taxonomy): Eukaryota > Metazoa > Arthropoda > Insecta > Diptera > Tephritidae > Campiglossa > Campiglossa producta. The sequence goes on along the minus strand of CAXKVI010000005.1, from coordinate 60,871,326 downwards.
TGGGAACCAGCATTAACACGAAAATAATATCAGTCTAGAAATCCAACGAAGAATCACTCTTACCAACAAGTGTTACTTTGGACTGAGTAGGCAATTGAGAAGTAAAGTCATCTCTCGACAAACAAAGATCACGCTCTATAAGTCTCTCATCATACCAGTCGTGATTTGCGCTCGGAATCGTGGACAGTATCAAAAGATGAGATGGCCCTTGGAGTATTTGAGAGAAAAGTTCTCCGGAAGATTTATGGTCCTTCCTGTGATGCCAACGGCGAGTATCAAAGGAAATTTAACGATGAGCTGTACGAGCTTTACGCAGACCTGACCATAGTTCAGCGAATTAAAGCCCAAAGGCTCCGCTGGCTGGCCAAAATCGCCTAGGCGGTTAAGCGTCAATAATTGACGCAAGCCAGGATTAGATTAGATTAGATACTAATACTTTTCCAAAGTTGATTTGCATTACCTTCTGAAGTTGCTCATGATTCATGCCGAAAGTTCAAACCTACTTAAAGGTTAATACACCAATCATATTTTGTTTGCGAATTGTAAAACTAACTATAATAACCAGCGGTATAGCTCAGCAACTGGATTGTACAACAGAAATAGTGAAAACGCAAATATCGTCGCGAATTTTAGGATATGTAAGTATTTGCTTGCTTGTCTTTAATACAAATGTAAGCATCGGTTTATTCCCACGCCAATTTCTTTGCGTTTTACCTTGTAAAATTCGTAACTCATTTACAATGCAAAAAAAAATTCGGAACCACAAAGGCCAACGAAGAATTAACTCGAAACCAACGTCAAATACCTATACAAATTTAGCTGCCACGTTTTCTTCTCCACAGCACAATTGCCTATTTTGCACTTATGAATATGTACAATGTATGTATATGCGTATTCAGGTATATACGAGTATGTTAGTACATACTTACGAATATTATTGACTTTTGGCCGCTTTGTCCATTTTTTTGTCACGCACTTCAATCTCTTACATTTGCCGTCATTAAGGTGACCATAATTTTCGAGCGAAAAAGGAGGACAAATGCCACTAAAATCATAAAAATTACTGAGACGATCGAAACTTTTGGCGAAAAAGGGGGAGAAATTGTCGGCACTAAAACTAATCTTTTTTAATATACATATGAATGTATATTTGGTTAACATTGTGAAAAATACGAAAATAATAAATAAATATTGCATTGTCAACAGGGTCCGACAAATGCGCCAAGTTTGAAGTCTCTAGCTAACCGGAAACTTACTCAAAGATCGATCCCAAGATTCCCCCTGCGTTTTAAAACATTCAAAAAATTTGCAACTATATCGACCAGCGCGCCACCTATTGGAATTTTGATTTTTACAAATTGTATTGCCAGCGTTCTATCAACTAAATGCCCAGTTTTGGTGGTATCAAAACGCGCCTTTTAATACTGGCCTAGGTGTGCCTCTGCGGCAGCCACTTGAACCTAACCTAAATGCCAAGTTTCAAGTTCCTATGTTACCAGGAAGTTAGTCAAAAGTCGATGATTCTCAACTTCAAAATAGTTTTCGAAATATCGGAATTTTTTTGAAGTTGCTCAGAAATCGATCGCAAGATTTCAAAGATTTTCAATTATACCGACAAATTGTAGTCACCGTGGCGGGAATACGTGCTAAGTTTCAAGTCCCTAGGTTGCGAGGAAGTTAATCAAAAGTCGATCGCAAGAATCTCAATTTCACCACCTAGCGGATACTTTTTTCATTCACATTTCCTTGTCACGGAGCTATTCCAAGTTTCAAGTCTCTAACTCAACGGAAAGTTACCTAAAAAGACTTTGCAAGATTCCACAAATTCGTATGAAAATTGTGGTGCAAACAAGAAAACGACTTAATATAAAGGTTGTAAAAGGGAGTATAAAGTCGTCAAAAAAGGAGTACAAGGAGGACAAAATCGTCAAAAAGGAGGACAAAGGAGGACACAAATTTTTCGGAGGACAACCCGCATTTTCGGAGGACAATCCTCTTCAAAGGAGGACGGATGGTCACCTTACCGTCATGCGTACCAAATTTTTGCACATGTGTTTGTGTGTATGTATGGGTCTGAGGTAATATTAGGGTTGTCCTTAAAATGTTTTTAGCTAGATTTAAGAACTTTTTAGCTTTATCCCCAGCGGGAGCAAGGTTTCTGTCAGAAATTCGGGTATTTGTTTCCATTATCACCCAACTACTAAAAAATTAGCTAAAATTATGGGACAGGGCTCAAAAAATCAAAAAATGATCCGGTTCCGATACCAAATTGAGGCGGAATCCATGGTATTTATGTACAGAAGACCCTGGGCTACGCCATGCCAAGTCCGGACGTGTGACATAGCCGTGGCTACAGACACGGCTGTGTGATTTTTAGAGACAGCCTTATGTAAATGCAACAACCACATGAAAACTTCCAACTTTGATTGCAAATATCTATTCAGGGAAGCAAAATATTAAAAAAGCGCTTCCGGATTCGTGATCCTGAGGCCAAACCCAGTCTTTTGAGCCCTCCCCCATAATTTTATTAGCAGTTGGGTGCTAAAGGAAACAAATACCCAAATTCGAATGGGATTGTTTTCTATGAATACCAGATTTCTTGGTAAATTACCATAAAAAAAAATACATTTCTATAAATATGGTGAAAGAGATTAGCACTTACTTCTTTACAAATATTCTTCAGAATTTCACATTTATACAAATTTTGTTGGTTTATCAGCTGGAGGAACCTAATCTTATGCCTCTTAGTGTATGCCTTTAAGCGATATTCTTGATATGTAAATTTAAGCTTTTACACACAAGCATGGTCAGATATGTAAATAACTTGCCTTCAAAAAATTTCACAAGCGGTTGTAATCAATCAACAATCAGTTTTTCGCTATCAGCCAAATGTGAGAGGATTTATTGTTGAAGCGCCCGTTGTGTGCCCATGTTATGGCTAGATTTACTACTTTATCTTTTAATTTAACTACCTATGTAGCTCATGGCGTTTCAAATTATATAGGTAAATCATGTTTTATTTTACTCTCGTCACTTATACTCACTATCGCATTCATACCTTTGAGTCCAATTAAATAATCCCATTTAAGTTCTAGTTGAAAACTATTCAATTCTCAACATGAGAATCGGCGTTTTATGATATAAAAATACCCTTTTTGTTATGAACGCTACACTGAACCAAAAAAGTTCATGTTTCCAAAGAAAAAGTACATGGATTTTAAGAATTGTTCATTAAAACCTCTCCAGAGAACTTTTTCATAGAAATTTAAGAATATTTCTTAGAGTATAAGTACTTGTTCTTTAAATATCGCCGGTTCCAAAGTAAACAGATGTATTTACTTTTTAAAATTTTTGGAAAAACAGCATTTCAAACTTTTATTTTTTCATAGAACTCCATTGTACAAATGAAATTTTGAATGCCGTTTCAAAAGCAATTTAAATTTTGAAATACTTCTGTTTACTTTGGAACCTGCGATATGTAAACAATTCCTTCATAAATTGTAAAATAATATTCTTAAAATCTATGATTTTTTTCTTTTATTCTAAGAAATATCATCTTGAACTTTTGTCTTAAAAAACATGTACGGTTTTGGTTCAGGGTATAAATCTCAAGTTTATTTGGTTTTGAGAGGAAACTCTTGAGGTTTCATGGGATAGTTCAATAAAGTTCCAAACTACAATCCTAAGGAACTAAGTCAATTAATTAAACGAACTAGAAGCAAAATAGTCGTTTATTGGACCAAAAAACCTAGCCCTATGACTTCTAGTCATAATTTACTTTATACAACCCTTATTTTACGCAGCATTTTAGTCTTAAACGTAAGGTGATCAGCAGAACGTTATGGTATAATAGTAATACAGATTTCTAATCTAATCTTGGCTTGCGTCATTTATTGACGCTTAACCGCCTAGGCGATTTTGGCCGCTTCGTATCAAAGCACGCCAGTCATTTCTTTTTAGCGATAACTGACGCCAATTGGAAACCCCAAAGGAGTTAAAGTCATCCTCCACTTGTTGTTTCCATCTAAGTCGAGGCCTCCCCCTTATTCTGCTGCCGAATTCGGGTGTCGATAGGAAAACCTTCTGTGCTGTAGCCTCCTTGTCCATTCGCATAACATGACCCAGCCAGCGAAGCCTTTGGGCTTTAATTCGCTGCACTATGGTCAGGTCTGCGTAAAGCTCGTACAGCTCAGGACCATATATCTTCCGAAGAACTTTTCTCTCAAATACTCCAAGGGCCATCTCATTTTCTTTTGACACTGTCCATGATTCCTAGCCGTACATCAGGACTGGTATGATGAGAGACTTATAGACCGTGATCTTCGTTTGTCGAGAGAGGACTTTACTTCTCAATTGCCTACTTAGTCCAATGTAACACTTGTTGGCAAGAGTGATTCTCCGTTGGATTTCTAGCCAGACATTATTTTCGGTGTTAATGCTGGTTCCCAAATAGACGAAGTACCTCACCGTTTCAAACTTGTAGCTATCAACGGTGACTTGGCTGCCAAGGCGCAAGTGCGCCGATTCTTTCTTTGATGACAGCAGATACTTCGTCTTGTCCTCGTTGACCGCAAGATCCACTTTTTTCACTTCCTTATCCAGTCCAGAGAAGGCAGCGCTTACAGCGCGGTTGTTAAGGCTAATGATATCAATATTATCGACATAAGCCAGCAATAGCACGCTCTTGTAAAAGATCGCTCTTGTACCATTGCGGTTTAGCTCTGCTGCTCGAATTATCTTCTCCAGCATCAGGTTGAAGAAATCGCCCTGTCTGAAGCCTCGTTTGGTTTCAAATGGCTCAGAGAGGTCCTTCCCGATTCTGACGGAGCTGTTGGTATTGCTCAACGTCAATTAGCAAAACCGTATAAGCTTTGCAGGGAAGTCATATTCACACATGGCGGCATACAGGCAACTCCTTTTTGCGCTGTCAAAAGCTTTAAAATCGACAAAGAGATGGTGTGTGTCGATTCTTTTATCATGGGTCTTCTCCAGGATTTGGCGTATCATGAAAATCTGGTCGATGGTAGACTGATAAGGCTTCATTCTTTCACACAATACGCTTGATAGGACCTTATATGCGATATTAAGAATATACATACATTAGGGTGATTCAAATAAAAAAAATTTGGTTATTTTTTCGGTCTTACCCCCTGAAACTTTAGGTATTAACGAGAAAATAAGCCTTGCAAAAAATTAGCGCTCTAACTTAACCCTTAGGGGTGGCTATTTTTTTCGCCCTTTCCCATACATTTTGTATGGGGAAAAATTGTATGTTTTTCAAAGTGAATTTTCTTCAAATTTTTTAAACTTTTTTGAAAATATTTTTACATACTCTTAAAGTTGAAGCTTTGAGGCTTCCAAAATGGTAAGCCATGTGCGAATATCTTAACTATTAAAATAATTACAGCCTCTTAAAGTTTACTAAATTTTATACGTGTTACTGTGTATGTGTGTGCTATAGTACAAAACTCAGCCATTTTCAAATGGCTGTAATTATCTTAGTAGTTAAGATAATTGCACATGGCTTACCATTTTGGAAACTTCAAAGCTTCAACTTTAAGAGTATGTAAAAATATTTTCAAAAAAGTTTCAAAAATTGAAAGAAAATTCACTTTGAAAAAAATACCATTTTTCCCCATACAAAATGTATGGGAAAGGGCGAAAAAAAATAGCCACCCTAAAGGTTAAGTTAGAGCGCTAATTTTTTGCAAGGCTTATTTTCTCATCAATACCTATTTTTTTAGGGGGTAACCCCTAGTCGACATTTTTTTTGAATCACCCTAATATACATATATATATATAATATATATACATAATATTATATTATATATATTAATATTAATACAGATTTACGGCTTTATTATCAAACGAACTAAGCCTTTTATAAGGTTTAAATTTTTTTGGTAGGTTGCCATCTATTATCACCCACTGCGTGCGTCTGCGCAAATAGAATTTTTATACCTTTCATGAACATGAAATGGTATTATAACTTTGGTCCGATGTTTGTAAATATGAGAAGAAGAAGAGATATACCCATCAATAAGTATACCGAAATGATCAGGATGACGAGATGAGTTGATTTAGCCATGTCCGTCTGTCCGTCTGTCTGTCTGTCTGTTTGAACGCAAACTAGTCCCTCAGTTTTTGAGATATTTGGCTGAAATTTGGTATGCGGCCACCATTTTCCAATATAGGAATCATTTGTCGGAACCAGCAAGATCGGACCAATATAACATATAGCTCCCATACAACCGATTATTCCGATAAACGGATTTTGGGCTATAACTCCTGTAATTAAACACGAAGGAACGTGAAATTTTATAAGTGTTGCTATTTTTATATGTGAAATATCGATGCTGAAAATCATAGAGATGGGATAAATATTTCACATAGCTCCCATACAATCGATTATTCCGATAAACGGATTTTGGGCTATAACTCCTGTAATTAAACACGTAGGAACGTGAAATTTTGTGAGTATTGCTATTTTTATATGTGAAATATCGGTGTTGAAACTCATATAGATGGGATAAATATTTTACATAGCTCCCATACAATCGATTATTCCGATAAACGGATTTTGGGCTATAACTCCTGTAATTAAACACGTAGGAACGTGAAATTTTGGACGTATTGCTATTTTTATATATGAAATATCGATGTTGAAAATCATCGAGATTGGATAAATATTTGACATAGCCCCCATACAATCGATTTTTCCGATAAACGGATTTTGGTAGATAACTCCTGTAATTATATAGGTAGGAACGTGAAATTTTGGAAGTATCGCTATTTTTATATGCGAAATATCGATGTTGAAAATCATTGAGATGGCATAAAAATTTCACATAGCTCCCATACAATCGATTATTCCGATAAGCGGATTTTGGGCTATAAGTCCTGTAATTAAACACATAGGAACGTGAAATTTTGGAAGCATCGCTATTTTTATATGTTAAATATCGATGTTGAAAATCATTGAAATGGGATAAATATTTCACATAGCCCCCATACAATCGATTGTTCCGATAAACGGATTTTGGTAGATAACTCCTGTAATTATATCGGTAGGAACGTGAAATTTCGTAAATGTTGCTGTTTTAGAATGTGGAATGTCGATGTTAAAAATCAATGAGATTGGACCAATATAACATATCGTCCCCATATAATCGATAGCTCCGATAATTTCGGTATGAGCTAAAGTTAAATTCACACAGGCTGTACTGGGGATGAAACAGTGAAAATCGTGACGCTTATTCATGAAAGGTATTTAGCCTTCGGCACAGCCGAAGACAGCTTTCCTTAGTTGTTTATTATTATTATTGTGAAAATTTCTTTTATCAAAAACACAGTAAATATGCCGATAGGTATTTGCAAATATGATTGCTCTTGAGGAAAATTTGCAATTCTTGCAAACTGCATATAAAATGAAGAAAGTTATTTGTTATGGAAGTAAAAAATTCTTCTGAAACTATCACTTAGAGTAAATACGTGAATTGATAGGTGATATCGATTTACCTATTTTGTGTTTTCTTTTCAGCATGGATGCGTTTTTTTTAATGTTATTTAGTTTTTAGCATACCTACTATATGTTTTGAGAGAGACTGATATCTAGTTTTTTTATGGCGACATATGTAGTTCTGCAACCTACAGTTCTTAAATTAATTATAAGCCAAATCACTGCATATTCATGAATAAATATGTAAGCTCCGTATTTACTATTAAAAAATAAATACCTACTATGTAACTTCGACTTTGTTTTTATTACGCTATAAGTAAGCAACACAAACCTAATACCAAATTGTAACCAACTTAAATACCTAAATTCAATTGCCAATGTGCGCAGGCGCGGAACCAGCGGTTATGTTGCTCCAAACTTGCGAATGTAGGTGAACTTGTAACTCCAATCGAGGCCATACCAAAACCATTAAAAAGTGCAAAACATAAAAACACCATGCAATAAATGTCGGTTAAAAATAAAAATAAAACAACAAAATATTGATTGTACCTAGATATTGGTATACAATAACGCAACAACACCAAAAATAGCAATAAAATACCAGGGTTCGGAAACATTCACTCTCCTTCACTCACATTCACGAACATGAACATTAAAAAAAGAAAATTGTATTCGCGTTCTTGAATAAGAATGTATAAAATATCCACACCATTCACGTTCATGAATGCATTCGTGCATCGCAGAGGGTTGTCGTAGAAAATTTTAAAAATGCTATTGCGAGTATACCGACAGGAATGTGAACCAAAAATAAACTTTTGACGGTACTTCTAGGTTTTATTCAGGGATATGAAGGACCTTCTTATGGGTCATTTCTATAATTTTTTGGGACGATTTTGGAATTGTTTTCCTAACCATTTCGGGATGACTTTTGGGCCATTTCATGTTCATAGAGTTCTTAACCATTTTAAGAAAAAATTTCGGGATGCAGTTTTGTGCAAGCACACTACTTTAAATTATCATAATCTGCTGCTTTATATTTATTTGCTTATAAAAATATTGTTTATTATAATACAATTTATTTTATACAATGAAATAATAATAGCTGATTTATGATAACAATTTCATCAACGCAAGTGGAAGTTAGTGCGCTAGCGCATAACAACATTACCTACCACCCTGCTGGTCATGCCTCAGAACATTCTAAATTTACTGTGTCGGATGGCCTTAAGCGTTCAGCAGAATCAATCCGTCAGTACGTCGAAACGACTGACAGCCAAGTAGACTGCGGGTGTTTGTATGTGTAACGCCAGATACAACGGATACGTCAAAGTAGAATTTGCTCTAAAATTGACGTACGTCACGCAACTGACGTATTGGCGGACTGATTCTGTTTCCCGCTTTAACAGCGCTCGCATTTCTGGATTTGTGTGTGTCGCTAGTTAGTAGAACAATAGCATGTGTTGTATGTAGGTAGGTATGAATGTGTGTGTATCTGAAAAATCTCGCGTAAACAATTTTTGAACATGCGCATATGTAAGCATGCAGATGATGATAATTTAAGGTAGTGTGCTTGCACAAAACTGCATCCCGAAATTTTTTCTTGAAATGGTTAAGAACTCTATGAACATGAAATGGCCCTAAAATCATCCCGAAATGGTTAGGAAAAGTCCCAGAAACAATCCTGCAATGATCCGAAAACAATCCCAAAATTATCACGAAATGATTGAAAAACCAATCCCGAAAAAGTCCCGAGGACAATACCGAAAAGTTCTGAAAATAATCCCGAAATGGTCCCGAAAACAATTCCAAAATGGTCCTGAAAAATTCTGTGGTCACAAACCATAATCGCCTAACTCGAGTTAGGACAAAATTTAGTTATTAGTGCCAGCATGTTCAGCGTGGTCAAATCTATGGGTCATCCACTTTTTATGTCTGTATCTTTTTTTAGAAAAAAGTTATTAAAAAAAAACCTAACAGCTTAAGTTATTTTTTCGCTTGGTTGTTTTGGCATAAAAGCCTAACTCATAAACTATCCGTCAAAGTATCCTAGCTCAAGTTAAGCATTTTCATAATCTAGTTCCTTTGTGTGGCATAACAGCCTATTTCAACTTAAGATTGCAACTTATTTTTTCCATTACGACATATATAAATTTAAGTCGTTATTACAAAACATAGCGCCAAATATATATTTTTTGTATCTTGAGTTAGGCTGTTATTCCGAATTACAATAACCGCCATTGGCTGGCATAAATTAAGTTAAATTATTTTTCCAAAGGAAGCCATGACTTTTTGAAAATATTATATTGAATTACGTTCTTACTTCAAATTTTATTTCAAAAAAAGCTGTACCTAAGTAGACATAGGTTTTTGTTTTCAATAATATATTCTTTTTAAACGAATCATTAAGTTGAGTTAAGTCGCGTCAGAGAGTTGTGCAGCTTACATAACAATTATTTAAAACTGATATTTTTTGTGAAAAGTGATATAAAAATGTCCGACAGAGCAGCAAAAATGGTAGAATTGGCTAGGTCATTAGCAGAGCGTCAAAACAACGAAGGTAAGTACATAAATAAAATTAATTAAATGAAATAAGGTTATTTTGCAAATCAAAATTATTTGCATGTATTGAAAAATTGAAAGAGTGACATAACCTCAAGGCCAAAAATTGTTATTATCGCACAACCAACCTTATTTCTAGTGTCGTTTTTAAACTTTTAAATAAAAACGTATAAATTTATTCAAACAAAATTAAACAATTGTTTTCAATTTTACTGTAGTCACTCTTGGTACAAGTGGAACATCTCATGTCGAAAATGCCAGCACCAACATTCAAAAATACCGCGATGCTAACGAACCAGAAAACTTTATTCCTGAAAGGCCTATTGAAAGTAAGCAAGCATTTTATGCACCTCTCTGGCATCATCTGGAATATCTAATCAGTTTAGTAAATTTATACAGATTATGCCAGTGTTTAAAAGTATTTATTACTAAAATTTACTAGGGTAATGTTTACTTTAACTAGGTTTGCAAACTCCAAAAGAACTTAGTCATGAGGCACATGAAGACGTCCTTCCTCATAGTGGAGGATTTGACTCAGACAACTCAATAAGGGATCCGGACTTTAATTTATCACGATCTACTACTAGTATGGATTGCTCATCAAACGACGAAGAAACTTCTCACCAGCCTGATAATTTAAACGGTCTTGCGAAACCTAAATCAAAATCAAATAAAAAGCTTCGTCGTGACCTTAGAAATAAGGGAAAATCATACACAACGCGTTCAGGTAGGATAGTTAAAGCCAGGGCCTGCAATCCAACGTTTGATTTATGTAGAAACAAATGCAATGAGAAATTTTCAACTGAACAAATAGAATCTCAATTTAAACATTACTGGTCTCTGGGAAGTTATAAGCAAAGAATTTTGTACATTGGATCATTAGTAGCTGTTGGGGATACAAAATGTGACACCCTATGCAATACTGTAGGACGCAAACGAAATCGAGAAAATTCAATGCAATATTCATTGCAGATTAATAATAATGCAATCAAAGTATGCAAAAAGCATTTTAGGCAATGCTTCGATGAAAGTGATAGCTTTATTAAATCAGTCGTTCAAAAAAAAATTAGTTCTCCGTCTATGCAATTTAGTGATCATCGAGGCAAGCATACTCCTACATCTAAGATTGATGCTTCGATGGAAAATGAAATTAAGGAACACATTTTAAGTTTCCCTGCATACGAAAGCCATTACAACCGGCGCGCTACTTCTCAAAAGTATTTACATGCTAGTCTCAATTTATCCACTATGCACCGCCTTTACAAGGAAAAAGTAAGCAATCCAGTAAGCCTTTCTAAATACTCTGAAATTTTCAAAACTCTTGGTATTAAATTTAAAGAACCTAAGGTAGACACTTGTAGCACCTGCGACACTTACGTTGCCAAAATAAAAATCGCTCTCACTGAAGATGAAAAAGCTTCATTGATTGAGCAAAAAGAAATTCATCTAGCTAAAGCTGAATTGGCTTATAAATCTAAACGACAAGATAAAAAGCGCTCGGTGGAATCGAACACTATTAAGTTTTGCTTTCGATTTACAGCAATGTTTACCAACACCTTTTCTTCGAAATTCTATCAGTTTCTACAAACGACAACTATGGACGTTTAATTTAACGGTTCACGATCTTGCAACTAATGCAGCAAAATGCTTCATGTGGCACGAAGCTATGGCTAGACGTGGGGGAAATGAAATTTCCTCGTGTCTTTTTAAATTGTTAAAAATGTTGCCAGCAGAAACGAAAGCAGTTACATTTTATAGCGATTCGTGCGCAGGGCAAAATAAAAATTCGTTCGTTTCTGCCATGTTCATTTCATTTATTTCCAATGCATCTATATTGGATCACATTGACCACAAATTCCTCGAACCCGGTCATACACATATGGAGTGCGATAGCGATCACGCCCTTATTGAGCGAAAGAAAAAAAAAACAAATGTCGAAATTGAGACCCCAAGAGATTGGTACCAATTCGTAAATACTATTGGACCCAAATTGCAAACTATTGAAATGCAGCCAAATGATTTTTATAACTTTTCGGACTTATCCAAATCAAAACTTTCTTGGAAACGTTTCAATGAGGATGGCGAAAAATTTGTATGGCATGATATTCGATGGCTTCGTTATACCAAGAATCCTAACCAAATCCAATACAAAACTTCGTTAGATAATGAAGAACCATTTAAAATCTTAAAGGTGGGCAAACGAGGGTGTTCTGTAAAGGGATTTGGAGAAATACAAAACATAAAGGACTTACCATGCATTTCTAAAGAAAAAAAGAAAGATCTTATGGACTTGAAACAGTTTATAAAACCAGAATTTCACTCATTTTATGACAGAATTCCTACAAGTATGGATCAGCTTAATACCCATTTCGATTTGACGGAGTGTAACAGCGACGAAGATTTTTGAAATAATATTTTTATGTATTTATAATAAAAATATGTACATGTGAATTTTTAACTGAATTGAATAAAATGGATTTTTAATTTTAATAAAATGTTTTAATTGTATTTCTACAAACTATGGGGCATAGTTATAGTCGAAAAAGAATATGATTTTAAGTTAGTTAAAGCGTTTTGACACAATTTTATATGTGCTATCTGTCAAAAGTGCTCCAACTAACTTAAAATGACTATAAATATGCCCTTGCATGTCTGTATTCCAGTATTTTTGTAAGTAATAAATAAACTTACTATGAGTCATTGCAAGATTTACTATATAAAACTGACTTAAGTGAAAAAAATTAATAAATTACAAGTAAGGAATAATAGCATAACTACACATAAGATTTCAACTTAGGCACTTCTAAACATTTTTTTTATTTGGAATAATGCCCCAACTCAAATTAAGACATTTCAAATTGTTTCATTCAACAAGTCATAACAGCCTAACTGCTGTTTCCCCTTATATCTTTGAAATTAAGCAAAAACATAACAGTTTGCTTGCAAAATTAAAAAGAAGACCGATACACCTTGCATATTTATTAAACCATTAGCAATAAATAGCATACCCTGATTTGCAGTAATGATTTGAAACTTTAAATTGCTCTCCTGAAAAAATTTAAAAACAGACTTAGGCGGTTATGACTTGTGACCACAGAATTATAGAAATGGCCCCTAAAAAGGTCTTTCATATCCCTGAATAAAACCTAGAAGTACCGTCAAAAGTTTTTTTTTTTTGGTTCACATTCCTGTCGGTATACTCGCAATAGCATTTTTCAAATTTTCTACTACAACCCTCTGCGAATATGCCATACAAAATATGCATTCAATGCACGTTCTTAAATGCCTTCGTGAATTATTCACGCCACATATGCATACATATATGAAGATGAACGGCAAGAAGTACGTGCCTATATAGATTCGAGAAGGCATTTATGAATGATGCACGAATGCATTCAAGAACGTGAATGGTGTGGATTTTTCATACGTTCTTATTGACGAACGCAAATGCACATTTTTTTTTTAATGTTCATGCTCGTGAACGCGAATGCAAAAGAACGTACTTGAATCTTCATAAATGAATAATTCCGAACCCTGTAAAATACCAACATAGATACGTATAGCCAAATAAATGTAAACAAACAAACTTGTAGCGGTTTAGATTTTCTAAAAGAAGATAAATAAATTGGAGCAACTCTTTAGCTTGGCATATTTACAAACAATAATTGGGTGGCAAAACGATAAACAGAGATGATAACAGGGGCCAAAATGGAAAAATAAAATACTAGCTGACCCGGCAGACGTTGTCCTGTCCAAACATTGACTTGTTTTCATTTATTAAATGTGACTCGCCCTTCTCATGTCCACTCCTCCTTCATCCTTTTCCTATGCTTTTCTCTTTTCATTTTGTTTTTCTAATTGTCATCTATACCCCTATCCCTTTCCCAATCCCACTCACAAAATGAATTAATATAGCTCCTCTTTAAAACTCTCATCTTTAATTTAGTCACATTTTTTCAAAAACCTTCTAGCTCCACTTCTGGTTCACGTGTTGATCAATATCTAAAAACTTTGGTCTTATATGGGAAAAATACTAAAACATCTTAAATCACTTGTCACCACCTTTCATTTAATACTCATATCGCACTGAGGCACCCTCCTGGTTTACATTTTAATTAATATCTCGAAAACGGGGTCTCATATTGGACTGAAAAGTACACAATTTTAAAACACCTATCAATACCTTTCATTCGATGCCCATAAACACTTAATAAGGTTACCCTGGTCCACATTTTGAGCGATATCTCCAAAACCTTTTCAAATGGCTTTTGTTTTTCTTATCGTATAACCATCTCGAGCTGATACGAAATCTCGCTTCCAAATTTAATTTTATTATGTCCAGCCGTTATCAAAATAAATGCTAGCATAAATGAAGCAAAGTCCAAAAGAAGCCTGTGGCCTTACCATTTCGGTTGATACCAATTTTGTGCGACTATTCGAAAGTTTATCCGAAACCACATTTTGAACGCTTATTCTGTTATCGATAAATATGTCGAAATGAAACAGATACCAAATGAAAGCTGTGGTCTTCCCCTATCGTTAGATATCAATTTTGTGCGAGTATTTCAAAGTTTACCCGAAACCACATTTTGACCGATAACTCTGTTATCGATAAATATATCGAAATGAACCAAAGTCCAAATAAAAGCTGTGGTCTTTCCCATTCGTTTGATATCAATTTTGTGCAAATATTCCAAAGTTTACCCGAAACCACATTTTGACCGATAACTCTGTTATCGATAAATATATCGAAATGAACCAAAGTCGAAATGAAAACTGTGCTCATTCCCATTCGATCGATATCAATTTTGTGCAAATATTCCAAAGTTTACCCGAAACCACATTTTGACAGATAACTCTGTTATCGATAAATATATCGAAATTAACTAAAGTCCAAATGAAAGCTGTGCTCATTCCCATTCGTTTGATATCAATTTGTGAAAATTTTCCAAAGTTTCCCGAAACCACATTCTGACCGATAACTCTATTATCGATAAATATATCGAAATGAACCAAAGTCCAAATGCACGCTGTGGTCTTTCCCATTCATTTTATATCAATTTTGTGCAAATATTCCAAAGTTTACCCGAAACCACATTTTGACCGATAACTCTGTTATCGATAAATATATCGAAATGAACCAAAGTCGAAATGAAAGCTGTGCTCATTCCCATTCGTTTGATATCAATTTTGTGCAAATATTCCAAAGTTTACCCGAAACCACATTTTGCCAGATAACTCTGCTATCGATAAATATATCGAAATGAACCAAAGTCCAAATGAAAGCTGTGCTCATTCCCATTCGTTTGATATCAATTTGTGAAAATTTTCCAAAGTTTCCCGAAACCACATTCTGACCGATAACTCTGTTATCGATAAATATATCGAAATGAACCAAAGTCCAAATGCACGCTGTGGTCTTCCCCTTTCGTTAAATACCAATTTTGTGCGAATATTAAATATTATATATTAAATTTGGTAAATATCGGGGCATTGGTTCAGTCGTTAAAGAACCACAAACATTAACAGTCAGTCACAAACTTACGTTTTTATATATTAGTCAGACCTGTTAATAATTGATTAGTAATCGGTAATGATTAGCATTTCATTGATTATTTTTTGAGAAGCCACCTAATGATTGATTACCAATTACTTTCACTTTTTAATGATTATTTTTTCAAAAAAAATCAAAAAAAATCAAAAAAAATCAAAAAATAAAAAAAAAATAAAAAATTCAAAAATAATCAAAAGTAATGATTACTTTTGATTTTTTGATTTTTTTCTAGTACTGTTGTAGAAAAATATGTACATACATAAATATTCACTTGCACAAACATACAAATGTATAGGTGAAGCAAGAAGTTCTTTTATATAAATGCATGTATTCATGCACATAAATATCCCTGGAGGAAAAATATCGAGATCTTTCGTACTAGTTCTCATCAAGTGGTCGAACTACAACCTAAACAGAAGACTGGCGCTTTTGCACATTCAGTCTATTATTTTTAAAAAGGTACACGGGAGGGAAATCTACGGATCGAACATCCATAATTATTGATATCACATTAAATAAAAATTGATATTTCTGTCCCATCAAGGAATATGGATGTTTCATCAATACTTTTTTGATAAATCACTATTGAAATGGTATCCATATAAACTATTGATAAATTCTAAATAGTTAAAAAAAAACAAAATTTTTAATAATTTGATTCGTCCATATATATTAATACGCTGTCTCTACCATTATTACTATGCAGTAAATATGGATATGGATATACCGACAATAGAAATTCATATCACGACCATAGATATTGACATGCCGTTCAAATATAATAGTATTCTATCCATAAATATAAAAAATAGTACATCATATCGAAATGGTTGACATGTCATTTTACTTTTTATTGGGAGCAAATAATATTTGATAACTCGCACTGCATCAAACTCGGCGCTATCAATAGTGATATTGTCACAACATTCAATGCATTTCTCTCAGTGTATATGTAATATGGAATGATAATGATGATAAAATATTAATATGAAAAATATGGAATGTAGCGGTGTAATTTACAACTTGTTAATAGTACTGTACGATAGTAAATCAAATGTCAAATGCCCATAAATGACTACGTCGCCCAAGTCTCTTTTGGACATAGTTGGTATGCCTATGTTTTAATTTGTGTAGCATACTTAGGCTACGCTCACACTGCAACCGACTTTTTCATCCGGTCTCATCAGAGAAATTCGAAAGCGTTCTATTTTATCGGGCGGCCAAAGGCGGATGAAATCGAGGAGCTCATTTAAAACACATGTGTGTGGATATGTGATTGTTGCCGGACGGTCGAAGTCGGTCGAAGTCGGTTGCAGTGTGAGCCTAGCCTTATAAGTGTTCAAATAGAACTATCCGACCGTACCCGTAGGGTATCAAACGATAAACACTAGCCGTTTACATATAAAAGGACAAATTACACTAGTTTACAGACAGACCGACAAAAATTCTAAAAACGGTTGATTTGGACTTTATTGGCTTAGTAATGATATGAATATTTTTTTGAATATCTACAATACTCAGATATCGACCTTTTACAATTCTATTAAAAGTAGAGATGTTGAAAGTTACAAAAAATCGCCAAAAATACAGTTTTTCCTAGATCTTGGTAATATTACGCTTAAAGTGTTTGCAATTATACACACAGTTCTGATTTTCACACACTGAGAGAAATGCATTGAATGTTGTGACAATATCGCTATTGATAGCGACGAGTTTGATGCAATATTCATTCAGAAGGAGCGAGTTATCAAATATTATTTGCTCCCAATGAAAAGTAAAATGACATGTCAACCATTTCAATATGATGTACTACTTTCTATATTTATGGATAGAATGCTAATATATTTGAACGGCACGTCAATATCTATGGTCGTGATATGAATTTCTATTGTCGGTATATCCATATCCATGGTATGATGCTGATGCAGAGGAGGACAATTGCCATCTCGTAGGACATCGCCGTGTTAAAAATACCACTTGCTAATTTAGAAAAATTACAAAACTCGAACTAGTTGAGGACGTTTGGCTGACTAGTATTTGATTAGTATTAAACTAGTTACGTTGACTGCAGGGAAATTAGTCAAGCTCGCAGCTGACTAATTCTCAACTAAGTCAAAATATCGTGTAAGATGTCAAGTGTGGTAGCAAAGCATAGACGTCGGGAACAAGCGCATTAGAATCGGTCAGCTGTTGTTCGTGTGTCTCATTCTAACATTCGTAAAGATAGGACTCCTTAAAATAAAAAACACCTTTTGCGTGCGTCGCGTGAAAAAGTAAGAAAAAATACGCCTTTGTACAAAACAGCCGACTGGGTTGTTGTTGTGCGCAGAATTATTCAAGTCTCTCATTTTGCGAAACCCAAAAGTAAGTTAGCACCAAATCTGACTAACTTAAGTTAAAACTTAGTTTTAGCTTTTGTAAGGCTGGTGAAACCGAGCCCAAGGCTCGTTTTATCAGTGCAAGTTTAAACCCCAGACAAAGTTGACTAGAGTTTATCTCATACAAATTTACCGTTTAAACTAAGTTTAAACTCGCACTGAAAAACCGGGCCTTAGACTCAATTAGTCCTTCGGAGGTGGTATAACAAAACCCGCCAGACCTATGTATGTATATGCATATCGTATTAATCTTTGTTATCATTATAAAGCTACTTTTGAACACCTTTTTTGAATTTTTAATTATAATTAATTACAAAAATTATTGCGCGGTGCTGTAGACATGAGGTTAAGCCGCTCTGCAGCCATTTGGCATCATTTAACAGTTGGTATTTAATCAATAAACTGTATATTAAAAAAAAATTAATCGGTCGATAAATATCCCAAAGGCACATTGTTCCGTAGTTTAATTAAAGCTGAATATTTTAATTTTGAAAAGGAGAAGAGAAATATTTACTGCAAGCTGCGTGGGCTTACAGCCTATTAATAGCAAATATTAGCATATAAGAAAATTAATTTATTTAAAAGCGATAATTTATTATAAAGATGAATTTACTTAAAAAAAACAAACGTACTTCCATAATTATTAGGTTTGTTTATTGGGCTGCTCTAGCTTACGCCAGATTGAGATATTTCACTAAATTGTGTTTAACGAACACTTTTCTTGCTCTAGGTTGCTCTAACTTTTGTTTCATGAGTACGCTCAAAACAAAACTAGAGTAATCCAGATCACAAATTTCTGCTCTAGCTTTTTTTATGGAGTAAGTTAGAGTAGAGAAGCAAATGTCAGTCAGAAAAAAATAAATTTTTGAAAACTTCAAAAAAATTAGCTTGCAAGAAAATCAATGTTTTTGTATACGTGAATTTGCATTAATTTTGAAGATTTAAACAAAAAAACCAAATAAAAAGAACTTACGAGATTCCAGTGTTTCATGGCATTTCTGCTCTGAGTTGCTCTAAGTTGCTCTATTTCTATTTTGACAGCTGCCCTGCTCTGCTCTGCTCTAACCTGCTCTGAACTTTTTTTTGGTCAGTAAACAAATATATTCTTATTCTTTTTTTTTACAGAATATATTTCCGTAAAGTTGTAAAAAATGCCTGATAGTTGGAAACTGAATAGCATTCCACCAGCGCTATGCAGACATGCTTTTTTTTTCTATAAATATATATGTAGTTATCACCTGCACTTTAATAAGTGTTTACTGTTCGAGTTTTCTGAATTATGCATTTATTGTTTATTCCAGACATTTTATTAGATACATACGTAAACATTTCGGATTTTCATTTGCAGTTTTCACGCCCACCTGAAAAGCGCTCATCATCATTTCATCTAATAAGTATCTACCATAAATACAAACACGTGTGTTATAATACAAACAATGCTTTCGTATTTTCATTTGATTATACGCCAGGCATACGCCCAGGGCCGAATTAACACCTTCGAGGCCCGTAGGCGAAAATCCTGTCCTATATTCCTATATTGCATTTTTTGAAAAAAAAAAAAAAAAAAATGGATGAAAATGGTATATTTCACAGTGAAGTAACGTTTTGGCATTTATTGTGGTGAATACATGTGTATTTAAAAGTTTTAGCTAATTCAAATCGAAGGCAAGCGAAAAACTAAATTAAAACATACAAAAATCCAAAAAAACATATAAAAATTAAAAAAAACAAGTAAGGAAGTCTAAGTTCGGGTGAAACCGAACATTACATACCCAGCTGTGCACATAAAGTGGGCGTGATCGTTCACCGATTTTTCTTATTTTCTGTGGTAGTACTCTACATAAACATAACATGCCTGGTACCTAGTTTCGTAAATCTATCTCACACCGTTCTGAAGTTGTTAGCAGTCGAATTTAAAAATTGCTTGACTCATAAGTGGGCGGTGCCACGCCCACTTTCCAAAATTTTAAAAAATTATGTAAAGAATATGAAAGTTGATGTATGTACCAAATTATATTATTATAGCGAAATCAGTTAATTAGATATGGACTTTTCAATATTTCCACCTCCTTTCAATATAACTTTTATGAAAAAGTAGGCGTGGTCGCGAAGCGATTTCGTTTATTTTCTATAGCTGAATTTACCACAACAATAGTATGTCCTCTACGAAATTTCGTTATACTAGCATAAACTGTTCTGAAGTTATAAAGAGTCAAAATTTTAAAATTTCTTCAAATATACGTGGGCGGTACCACGCCCCCTTTTCAAAATTTTTTATAAAATCGGCCTTAGAACATCTAAATCAATACATATTGCAAATTTTATCATTGTAGCTGCTTCTAATATTGAATTAACCCATTTTATACGTTTTTCGAAATTTTCGATATCGAAAAAGGGGCGTGGTTATGGTCCGATTTTACCCATTTTCAATAGCAATCTATTCTGAACCCAAATAAGTACGCATGCCAAATTTGGTGAAGATATCTCATTATTTGCTCAAGTTATCGTGTTAACGGACAGACGGACGGACAGACGGACGGACATGGCTCAATCAAATTTTTTTTCGATCCTGATCATATTGATATATGGAAGTCTATATCTATCTCGATTCCTTTATACCTGTACAACCAACCGTTATCCTAACAAAGTTATAATACCCTGTGTACAAGTACAGCTGGGTATAAAAAGTTAATAATGATAGCTAATTTTTAACTGAGCAAAATGTTTATGATCAGCACATATCCTGAAAGTAGGAATGAATATTGACGCGTTCCGCATACGCAATGGTCGAGTAATGGCTAATTCACACTGGTAGATTTTTCGGCGGTCAATCATAATCTACGCCGACTTATTGGTGGTTATTTATGTCATGCTTACTTCCGTAAACTGACATCCACTTATCGAATTAGTCGAAACGCTTACAAGATGCTCAATAACGAGGTCGCATAAAATCAAAATGGCTCACAACCAGCAATAGGCTCGTTGAATCTTTAAAATCAAGCTAGCATGTAATCAAAAAAAGATAGAAATTCTCCTGTATGTAACATGCTAAACGCGACATTTAACCGTATTAAATCCCTATCGCCTGGATTAATAATATGATTTTTAAATGAAACAAACCGTTTCATAATTCGTTCGATTCGTTGTATAATTCCTCAACATAAGCTAAGCGCGTACACCTAGCAGCGCTACATGATATGCGTATATGCTGCTGCACGGATAAAAATAATTCATTAATTTTTCATGAACGTCGTTAATTGACTCTCTTTCCTTTTTTTATGAAACTTTTATGCTTCATGAATAATGTTTATAAATGCTTTTCATATATTTCTATGAAACTATTCATTGAGTTTATGAATAACTAGCTGACGCGGCAGACGTTGTCCTGCCACAAATTTATTTCCCTGCATGTTTCTCTAACCCGTTCCCTATATCTTTTTTAATCCATATCCCTATCTCCTTCGTATAGGAGGAACCACGCCCCCTTTTTCGTTATCTCCAGTTTTTTTTGGAGGTGGCAAGGATTGATCTTATATAACTCCTCACAAAAGGTGGTGGGAATCGATCTCATAAAACCCCTTACCACGTTTGAGTGGTCTAACATAAGTACTTCCAGAGATATGGACTATCAAGTATTTCATTCTTATGGGAGGTGCCACGCCCACTTTTTCGTTATCCCCAGTTTTTTTGGAGGTCGTAGGGATCGATCTCATATAATCCCTTACCAAATTTCAGTTGTCTAACATGAATACTTCCAGAGATATCGACTGTAAAGTATTTCATTTGTATGGGAGGTGGCACTCCCCCTTTTTCGTTCTCCTCAGTTTTTTTTGAGGTGGTGGGAATCGATCTCATAAAACCCCTTGCCAAATTTCAGTGGTCTAACCTAAATACTTCCAGAGATATGGAAGTATTTCATTCGTGTGGGAGGTGCCACGCCCCTCTTTTTGGTTAACCCCCAGTTTTATGGGTGAGAATGGTGTTGGTATCCTATAGCTCTGTACCAATTTCCAGGTCCCTACCTTAAACCCTTTTATAGATATTCACCTTGAAGAAAAAAGTTTGTATGGGAGGTGCCCCGCCCCCTAATATTTTGTTCTGATTTTATAACATGACCTGTGCGTGGTAATAACAAACAAACCCCCAAAAAGAAGTATATGATTTGGTTCAGCCGTTTTCTAGTTTTAGCGTGACGACTGAACACCATTTCATTTTTATTATTTATTCATACAACTGATTGTGCTAGTAATGCCAATCAATTCTTTTGTGTCTTGGTAAAATTGCAAATCCCAGTGTGCTTACACTCCAGAAATACACGAGAGAGGGATGCTTCTCAAGAGTTGACACCACTGAATAAATTTTACAGTTAGTGAATATCGATCATAAAATTATTATGAATTTGCACGTTGGCACCTTTATTGAAATCAATGTCCAAATTCATTGTTTTATGAACGTTTGCGCTCCGTGTGCCACTAGGTATACGATGCTCTATAAGGATGCATGGAAATAATACTTTGTCGTGTAGTGTAGTGCTGCCTGCCTTTAACATTTGGATACCTACAATATGTCGCCAAATAGAGCTAGTATTAGTTCTACTACTCGATACATAATAGATGGCTCTCCGTGTATGAAGCAATTCATCATTTATTCCAGCGCATTGACAGCGTTGTCCCTCTTGTGCTGGCTTCTTGCAGGGTTTGTTTCGTTTGTTGTGTGCATTTTGATTGAATTTGTCGACTCTTGTGCAATTAATCGTGAATTTCAAATAAAGTTAAAGTTGTCGTTCATTAGAATAGGTATTATTTATATTTTATTATGGGCTCGATTAGCACTTTAAATGGGTTAACGTAGGATTTCTCTAACTTTGACGCCGAAAGTCAAAAGTTTTAGAGGTGTTTAAGCGACATAACATGGTTTCGTTTATTTCATCTGCATTACATATTATTGTAATTCGCAGATAATTTATGGAATATTCGGAATACATAGCTTATAGTCGCAGTCACAAAACGTGGTTTTTCACAAGCAAAATGGGGTAAGCCAATAGCCGCCAATGCCTCAGAGCCCAAGTGCTCACCACCAACAATTTTGAGGGTTTTCTAAGGAAGCCCAACGATGCGTTCTCAGAGCCAAAGTGCTCGCCCCAATTAATACATTCAGAGTGTCACTACCAAAACACAGTCCACTAGACTTGATGGTACATACCAATAATTAAAAAGAACCAAATACAGTCCACGAGACTTGATGGAATATAAAAATAATAAATAAAATAAAATTAAAAAGACTTGGCTGAGGTGGGATTCGGACCGGCAACCCCGGCCAACTTCCTCAACCATATAATATAACAACAATAATAATAAACTGCTCGCCGCTCACCATTTAACTCCAGCTTAGATAAGAGGTATGCTTCCTTCGGCAAAGTATCATATTTTGATTCCTGGATAACGATTCTCCTTGTCACTTAATCGATTTTGAGATCGACCTCCAAAATACATATATTAATATTCTAATCATGAAACCGTTTAAAATAACGTTTCGGTTTCGGTTCCGATTTCGTTCTTCAACATTAATTTCGGTTCTGGCTTCGGTTTAGATTTCCAAATACTACAATTCTCAAATATATATGTATGTATGTAGCTGTACAATAGTCTGAATTTTTATAGCTCACACTATGAATGGATGAAATTCTAAAATTCAAAATCTAAAAATCAAATCTACTTTTTCTTTTAGAAAAAATATTACAATGGAAAGTAAATGGTAAAAAATAGCCAATAATATGAGTGGTACTTTCGGAAACACTTTTATTCGGATCTGGTAATTTGTTTTCGATGGTTTCACTCCTTTTTTTGGAATTTTGATACTGGCGTCACAACGGATCTTTTGTAACCTTACTCGATAATCGTTCATAACAAATTTTTCAGGGCACCCTTTGATAAAAGAAACCATGTGCCCACAAAAAGATGTAACACATTAAAAGAATTCAAAACCGTTAGGAACCGGTTCCGGTTTTTGAAACGGTTCGGGTTTGTTCTTTTTCAGATCAAAATAAGGCTTACGGTTTCGGTTACGGTTTTGAAAAATTAATCGGTTTTAATCGTTTACGGTTTCGGTTTCAATCCTTGATTCTAATCCTAAAATTCAATTTTTTTGAAATTTTTTAAATATTTTAGGTACCTAATATGTCCAGCATTTATGGTCCGGAACCCTTCTGTGGGCTCACCAAGGCCCACGTAAAGGAGGCCATAAGCAACTGGGAAGACAAACAGTTTAGGCAGCATTGGCTTAGCATCCTAGGACAGAGGCAGGCCAAACTCTTTATAGAACCATCACAAAAATCATCGGCCAGGCTCATAAATCTAATAAGGGTGGATCTAAGAACCCTCACACCCCTGCGGGTTAGGGGTTTAGAATATGCCCGAGGTAGGCATACCGGTCGTAAGAGGCGACTAATATGCACCTAGGTAATTGACGTGCTACTCGATGGTTGATCTACGGATATGATGCCTCTCACCTCTCATTACCCATATTCTCTTTCCTCACGGATGGAGGGATGACATGACCTAGAAGGTTCCACTGGTCATACCAAATCGCTACCACGACAGTCGGGCAGTACCGCAAGGGAGTACCGCAGCGTACCGGGGTCATATCCGGCCAAGGACTGTCAACTTCGGCATCACTCTCCAAAACCTTCGGGGAGTGTTTTGCTGTTAACAACAACAACAACAAGAACCCTCACTGGGTATTATACGGGACATTGTAGTCTACGTTATCACCTGAGTAAATAGAATCTGTCAGATACAACAATTTGTCGGTTTTGCGAACTGGACGATGAAACGCCGGTTCACATACTCTGCGAATGCATTGCGTTAGCAAGAAAGAGAGTTTGCTACCTAGGTGGTATCACTCTCAATCCGTTCGTGATATGGATTAAAAACCCTGAGGAGGTGCTCAAATTTATAAAGAGCCTCCGCATACAGCAATAAGCTGATAGGTCACATAATAGATCGTATTAATAATAATAATAACACTGGTTTACAGCCAAAATGCACCAGAGATGCCATAGTGAAATTCCTATGTAAAATCACCTCCTAATTCCGAAAATCAAGGTTATTTTTACTTGAATGGTACCGTTTTTGAGATATTTACGATTTACCGTTATTTCAAAAAACAAAAAAGATGGCTCCACTTAATCGTGTATATCTCAAGAACAAACTGAGCTCTTCCAAAACGGTTTGAAAAATTTGAAAGCTAATAAAATTTACTATAATCAGTACATACAACACTTTTTGCTAGGTCCTGCAGATTCAAACATATTGAACAATCATTACGGATTTTTTAAATTTTTTTTGTAAAAATATAAAAAAATTTGTACTTTGCGAGGAAGCATCTCGAAAACTTTTTGTTTTTTAGCAGATATTTCCCCCCCCCCCCCCCCCCTCTAGGCTCTGTTTTATTACAAAAAAAAAACAAGCTAGCAGTGAACAAAATCGATGAACTAATACAAAAGTTATAAGCATTCAAGTAAATATATCCATTTAATACTTAAGTACCCTACTGGTACATATGTGTTAGTATTCGTATATCAGTTAGTTAGCAGGTAGATTTTCGAAAAGTTATTAGATACAAAAAGCTGTTAGTGTCGTTTTCTCAAACCTAGGTACATTTTAAACAAGAGCATATTTTTGAGGCAGGTAGTGTTTTCTTTGTAGAACTAGGGAACCTTTTTGTTTAGGTAGGCTTGAATTTTTACTGGATCTAAGTATAAATAAGAGTACATGCGCCTTGTTCCTTCATAATATCTGCAAGGCTCGCCGGATACTGTTCAGTTTATAATTGCAGTTTATAACCCGTCATTTACTTAAAAATAAAAAATGAATAAAAGGGCGCGAGAGTTTGAGTGTACAAATGATCCAGATATGTTCTGTTTCATCTGCGGTCAATTTATTGTTAAAAGTATGAGACGTGTGTTTTCAAATCCTTTGAAAGTTACATACTATAAGTGTTTTGGAATTGAGCCTAAAAACCATGGACACCGAACACTGTGTGCACCACATGCCGAGTCGAATTGATTTCTTCGGAAACCGGAACAAAAAGGTACGTTGTAAAAATTAGGAATTTGTTCCCTTTTAATGCATAGCTGACTAATTATTTAATTATTAATTATAATATGTCCAGAACCAGTTCACAAATTAGTGACTCTGATTTTGGGAATAAAGATGTAACATTACGTTCAAGCTGAGCCATAAACTTGAGCTTACTAACAACAACAATATGAATTAACTCAAAAAATGCCCCTTTAACTCGAGTTTATGGCCCAACGTGAACGCAGTCTAATACTACGTTTATACGTAAGCATACAACGCTTTCATATACTACGGTCGCTACTCGAAACACTTGTACTCCAAAAACCGTAAAACAAAATTTCAGAATAGTAAATTGTACTTAAAAACTGTAAACTGTTCTTCAGAATAATCAACTGTACTTCAGAAACCATAAGATGTACTTCATAAACTGTAATTTGTAATCGAGAGGCCGTAAACTGTACTTCAGAACCTTCAAAATGTACTTCACAATAATCAATTATACTTCAGAAAATAGAAATTGTAATTCAGAAGAGGTATCTGAAGTACATCTGATTATTGTGAAATTCATTTCAGGGTTTCTAAAGTACAATTTCGTAGCACATTTTACGAAGTTTAAGTACAATTTACTGTTTCTGAAGTACAATTTACAGTCTAGTGAGCATTAAACTGTACGCTTCCTTATGTTTTCACTTTTAGGCTTTACGTTCCACAAACTTTGTATGAAAGTTGAACCCGCAAAGTTTTACGCTTTACGCTGTACAAACTTTGTATAAAAGTGGAACCCGCAAAGTTCCTAAAATTTATGGAAATACAAATTTTTGTCAACTAATTCATTTAACTTAGAAAAATCATAGTTTATTTTTTTTCGGTATTTATTTTCAGAGTCGCATTCATTCCATTGAGCCAATTAGAGAATCCCATTGAAGTAGAAGTTGAGAACCATCCCTTTCTCAACTTCAGAAACAGCGTTTTTTTTTTTCATATAAATAAAATGCCCTTTTGCTTGAGAATGCCATCGTTCTCAAGTGTTTCTCCTGTTGAGAAACAACGCTTGAGATTGGAGAAGCCTTTTAGTTCTCAACTTGAGATCTAACGTAACTTAAGCCTAAATGTTTGCTGGGTAGAAAATGCGTTTTTCTTCAGAACCGTTTTTTCATATCTATAAACAGAGTCACATACTTTTATTTGGTTGCGCAAACATTTATGTGTAGACTCCTGTACATGAATTCCAGTTTTCGCACGGAGGGAAATCTATGGGTGGAACATCCATATTTATTGATATTACATTAAATAAAAATTGATAATCCTGTCCCATCAATGAATATGGATCCTCTGTTACGTTAGCCCAGTGTTCTACCATTCGGCTACGGCATATTATAAAATTTTTTGAAAAATTTCCCATCATAAGCACAGCCTGCGCCTTTCGTATAGTGGCCGTGTGTAAGAAGCGTGTCAAACATTATTATATGAATCAGTGCAAATGTGAGTTCTGCGCATGCGCTAGTTTTGTTTGTGTTAGTGAATTGTAGTAGCGCGTTTAAAAAAAAATATCAAAGTGCTCAAAAAGGGTCACTATCCCCATTACACAAATTGTGCATAGTTTTAGTTATAAAATCTTTGATTAGTCGATTAAATAATGAAAATACCAAAATATAATGCATAAGTGGATGTATTTACTATTTAAACATATTGAATTACGAAAATAAAAGCATTAAAATTCATGTTTTTGAAGTGAAAAAAAAAATCAAACATACTTGTACATAAATATATACATATATATTTTTGGCATGGTTTAATGTTAATTAGTGAAAGGAGTGATAAGAAAAACGAAGTGAATTTATTTACATTTTGTTAAAGTATGCATTTATTTATGCCCCTTTGTCTACAAAAGTTTAACGACATCCTTGAGATTTTGTCTCCTTCTCTCATGGTATATCTGTACTGTAATGTTTGACACGCTCCACTGTTCGGTATTATCTATATAGAAGTATTACATATATGATCATAAGAAATTTAAAAAATTTTGAATCCAAAAAAACCTTACAACAAGTTGTAATATTGTTAGGAAATCCATAGTAAAAATTGTTGAACTATTATGATTATGCGTTTCAGAAAAAATTACATTTCGCCCTGTAATAACTCACCTATTCAACAATACTCCAAATGATACAGATGTTTCTAGTAGTAATTATATGTATTTAAACTGTAATAACACTGGTCGACGGCCAAAATTTACCAGAGACGCCGTTATGAAATTCGTATGTAAAACCACCCCCTGATTTCGAAAATCGAGTTCATTTTTGATTCTATGGTACCGTTTTTGAGATATTTGCATTTTACCGTTATTCGAAAAAACCAAAAAGATGGCTCCCTATAATTACATATATCTCACGAACGGGTCAAGCGATTGCAAAAAGGTTGACAGAATCAAAAAGACGATAAAATTTGCTATAAATGCATCATACATTGTTCAACCAGATAGTTTTCGAGATATTAGCTTATCATTTCATATTTTTGTTTTCTTTTATGAAAAAATATGAAAAAAATTACTCTTTGCGTGGACAGCATTTCAAAACCAAACCTTTTTTTCTAGATATTTTTTCTTTACGTAGAGATCTGTTTTATTAGAAAAAAGATAAGCTATCATCGAAAAAAATCGATGTAAAACTACGTAAGTTATAAGCGATCAAATAAAAATACCCAGGTTGCGCAATTTCAACGTATAGCTCAAAACGTAGGTATGGTATAAGAAAGAGAGAAATATCAAGCTATGCTCTGTTTCTATTGAGTTCAAAGTTTAATTCATGAATGAAATTACCCATATTTTTTACTTTTTTTAAATTTATTTTTGTTTATACTATATTCTAACAATCTTTATCTTAATTTGATTTTACTATGTAGTCGAAATAATTATGTGTTCTACTTTGACGCTTATTCAGTTTAGGATCGGTTTCTCTTATGAGAAACCAGCAGTAATCACCCATCATTGCGACGTCCCAGAATCCTTGATAACGATTCTCAATTAATTTCATTTGCTGATGAAACCTTTCGCCATGTTCGTCACTTTCGTCGCCAAGATTTGCCGGAAAAAAGTTCAAATGTGAGTGCAGAAAGTGAATTTTTAAAGACATATTTACGCCTGGAAAGAAAATATTAGTTAGGTAAATAAAATTTTGGGAAATTAATTTTAATAAGCCTTTTATATTTACCCATTTTCGCATAATTATTGATTAAGTCGTTCACTATCTGTTCGTAGTTAGGGCTTTTGTATCTACCGAGAAAAGAAGCAACGACCTTTTCAAAGGATTCCCACGCTGCTGCCTCAACTGATGAGAGTAGTCCTTTGAATTGAGTATTGTTGATCAACTTTTTTATTTGTGGTCCAACAAACGACTTTGAGATCAGAACATATTTTCCAATCATGCTCTTCATATTTGATAAATTTGAGAATTTTTTGCATTTCCTCGTAGGTTTCCTTTGTATTTACTGCATGTGCGATCGGGATAGAAGGCTTTTTGTTACCAATATGCAATAATACAGCTTTCAAACTCAGTTTATTGCTGTCTATGAACAATCGCCACTCTTTTGAATCATATGTTTGACCAAACTGTTTGAATAAACCAGGAATGTCGTTGCAGTAGCATATACTGTCTTTCTTGGTATAGTGTTTGGAAAATGGTTCGTGACGAGTTCTACAATATGTCACCTTAACATCGGATGACTCAAATCTAAATTGTTGCATACGGGAAGTGTGGATCTCTGCCTTTTCCTTGGATAGTTCCAAATCTCTTATCCAATCATTAAGTTGTGCTTGTGAGAGAACGTTTCTCTCGTTTCCCACGCGAAATTCAGTACAACTTGATTCCCCGCACTCAGATATTACTGTTGACAATGGAACTGGATCCGCAACTGTCGTTGAATGTAGTACTGGTAATGTCACTGATGGTACGCTGGCACAAGTTACTCTTCTTGATCTTCCAACGCCAAGCACTTTCGTTTGACAAATATAACACTCCTTTGAATGGCAAGTAGGTTCTCTCCATATCATTGGTGTAGCAAATTTTATTTGTTGTCCTGATTTCGACTGAATCAATTCTACTCGACACGATGTACACAAAGTGTTCGGTGCCCATGGTTTTTCAGCATTTTTAGGCTCAATGCCAAAATACTTGGAGTATAAAGTTTTGATACGATCTGAGAACACTCGTCGTAGCCTTATGATAGTATATTGGCCACACATGAAACAGAACATATCTGGATCGTTATCACACTCAAATTCTCGCGTCCTTTTACTCATTTTATTTTTTTTTAATAAATCACGGTTTTGAAATTCGACTTATGAACTGAACTATCTCCGGCGAGCCTTGCAGATGTTTTGAAGTTTCAAGGCGCCTTAACTCATATTTATACTCGGAACAAAAATAAAATTGAAAAAATCAAATCTTACCTAGACGGAAAGGTTCCTTTTTATACGAAGCCGGGAAAAGAAAATATTACCTGCTTTAGATGTCGGCTTTAAAAATTTTGAAAATCTACCTGCATACTTACACATAAGTGACGGAAATACATGTTTATAACTACATGCCTACAGCACTTTCGAACCCAACCACTCTTCCTTTCGAAGCAACCACTCTACCTACTATAAAACAATTCGAGTATTAAAAGTACTATTTGATTTATTTAAAGAAAAAGTATTATCATTGTTATGGTGTTATTCGTTTATCCGGATAATATCCCATTTGCACTTTATACCTTTAAAATATGTATGTATACATCACACATTGAAGTTGCGCAACCTGGGTATTTTTACTTGATCGTTTATAACTTACGTAGTTTTGCATCGATTTTCTTCGATGATAGCTTATCTTTTTTCTAATAAAACAGAGCTCTACGTAAAGAAAAAATATCTAGAAAAAATGTTGTGGTTTTGGAATGCTGCCCACGCAAAGAGTAATTTTTTTCATATTTTTTCATAAAAAAAAACAAAAATATGAAATGACAAGCTAATATCTCGAAAACTATCTGGTTGAGCAAAAAACAATGTATGATGCATTTATAGCAAATTTTATCGTTTTTCCGATTCCGTTCGTGAGATATACGCAATTAAAGGGCGCCATCTTTTTGGTTTTTTCGAATAACGGTAATTTGCAAATATCTCAAAAACGGTACCATAGAATCAAAAATGAACTCAATTTTCGAAATCAGGGGGTGATTTTACATACGAATTTCATAACGGCATTTCTGGTAAAGCGAAAAAGTTGAAATTCGTGGTCCAGTGTAATTAATGTGTACAAATTTACAAACAGGAGCTAATAAATTCACAACCGCACAGTTCAGCTAGTACAAATCAATTGCCGATTCCTACTCGATACATTAATCGACTATCGCTCACACATACATGTCCAGGTCTCTACATCTTTCCCTTATTTTTGAGTCTTCTTTTCCATCTCTGAAATCGGATGCAGTGTGGATTGTTGGTGATGACCAGGTTCTGTCTTTATGGTGTAGGCGCTGATATATCTTGTGGAGCTTCGTCGCCCTTGGCCTGTGTGTGTGAAGTTGACATAGTTGAAGTCGATGTGGTTGGATCTCCGGGGTGTGGTAGTTCTGTTGTATTTGTAGCGTTAGCATTTTTGATAACCGGCAACTTTTTGATATGGCTTATGTTTCTCCTGAAGGTCTTTCCGTTTGCGGAAACTGTCACCTCATGTCCATTCACTTCTTTTACTTGATACTCTGTTGGATCAAAGTTTGGCGTGAGCTTGTGCGCGAATACAACATTACGCAAAAGGACTTTATCCCCCACTTCAATATTAGGTTCCTTCGCACCACGCTTTGTATCAGCCTTCTCTTTCCCTTTCCATTTGTTGATCATGTCCAGATCTCTAGCTGCCGAATCTATCATATCTTCCGATATGTCCTGTATGCCCGGAATCTTATCTCTGATGACGCGATTAAACATAAGCTCGGATGGTGAAGACCCTGTTGTGCCGTGGGGTGTAACGTTGTACATTAGCGCGAAGTCTTGGATTTCCTTCTTATAGTCGCGCTTGTTGTTATGCGCTATCATCAAACGTTTTACCAGCGACCGGTTCATGTTCTCCACTTCTCCATTGGCTTGTGGCCAATATGGTGGTGTGGTGATTAGTTCTATATTGTGGGTTTTACAGAAACTCTTAAACTCTGAGCTTACAAATTGTCTGCCGTTGTCCGCTCTTAAAGAATTTGGTATGCCCAACCGGCTGAATATCTCTTGCAAAATCTCAATAATAACTTCAGAGGTGATTCTCTTTGTAAACTTGACCTCTTGATATCGAGAATAATAATCAATTAACACCAACACGTATTCGTCATTTAGGAGCGGACCAAGAAGATCCGTGGCAACACATTGCCAGGGCCCATTCGGGAATGAGTGCCTCTGCATTGGTGCTGGTTTGTTTGGTTGAGATACCAATAAACAACTGATGCATTTTTTTACGAACGATTCCGCATCTCTATCTAGTAGTGGCCACCACACTTTGGAACGTAGTCTTCGTTTCATGGCCGATTCTCCCGGGTGTCCTTCGTGAGCCAGCTGTAATGTTTTCTCCCGCAAAGTTTTTGGGATGACGATTCGAGTTCCTCGGAGCAAAATGTCGCCCACCGCTGCTAATTCGTGTCGGAATGGGTAATAAACATTCGCTTTGTTGACCGACCATAAGTCATTCTTAACAAACGATAAAGCATCTACCAGTTCCTGATCCTTGATACTTTCCGTCGCAATTTCGCATATTCCCATAGCTGAAGGTGTGGCGCTCTCAATTATATGAAAAATGTGGTAGTTGTGATCATTATCAAAAGTGTTTCCCTTTTCAATTTTGCATAGTCTTGACACGGAGTCAGCGATATTCTCCTTGCCCGCGCGATATATCACCTTGAATTTGAACGGCTGCAGCCTAAGGAGCCACCTTTCTATCCTGGCGGGTGGTTTGGACGTCGGTTTGAAGATTGTCTCCAGCGGCTTATGGTCAGTTACTAGTTCGAATTCCAGTCCCATTAGATAGTAGTAGTACCTTTCTACTGCCCATACTAGCGCCAGACTTTCTTTTTCTGTTTGGGAGTACCGCTTTTCCGTGTCTGACAAACTCTTACTAGCGAACGATATGATTTGCGTCTCACCCGAACGATCGATCTGCAATAGTACTGCACCTAAAGCTACAGGACTTGCGTCAGCTATGACTCGCGTTCTTTTCTGAGGGTTAAAATAAGCAAGATTAGGTATTTCTGAAAGCGCGTGTTTAAGTTTATTAAATGCTTCTTCTTGTGGTTCCTCCCAGACAAATTTACAGTTCAGTTTCAATAAACTTCTTAGCGGTTCAGTGGTGTTAGCGAGATCGGGGATGAATTTCCCTACGTAGGTTACTAGTCCTAAAAAGCTTCTTACTTCTTCCTTCGAATGTGGCGCTCGGAATTCTCTGATCGTCGTGATTTTATTTGGATCGGGAGCAATTCCTTCATCTGATAGTAAATGACCTAGAAATTTCAGTTGTCGTACCTTCCACACACATTTCGTTTCGTTTAGCAGCAGACCATTGCTTTTGAATACCTCAAGCACTCTTTTGACAGCCTCATCGTGTTCTTCCTCTGTTTTCCCGTATATGATGATGTCATCAATATAGTTCAGTGCGTTTTTGCAGGAGCATAAAAGCTTTTCAATCATACGCTGGAAAATTTCAGGAGCTGAGTTTATTCCAAACATCAGCCTCTTGTACTGGAAAAGGCCTTTGTGCGAAATAAAAGTAGTGATGTGACGGCTGGACTCATCCAATTCCAGTTGGTGGTATGCCCATTTGAGGTCAATTCTTGAGAATAGTTTGGCTCCTCTCAACTTCGTCATAAACGTATCAAAGGTCGGTAGCGGATAGTTCTCTCGCAGCACAGCTTGATTTGCTCGACGCATGTCTATGCATAGCCTCATTTCGCCTCCCTCTTTGAAGACAATCACTATTGGTGATATCCACGACGTAGGCCCTGAAACCGGCTCTATAATATCCTGAGCCAGCATCTGATTTATTTTATCCTCGACCTGCTTCTCTAATGCTATAGGGACTCGTCGCATTGCCTGTTGTATCGGCTTGACTTCTGGGTTTATAGCAAGTTTAATTTTTACCCCCAGCATCTTGGGAAATGGTTCTACTACATCCACTCGGTTTACATTCACTCCTAGTTTTAGGACTCCTAATTGCATTGCCGTGTCGCGCCCCAATAGTGATTGACATCCATTTTCAATCACGTAAAAAGTAGCAATTTTCTCGGTATTGTTAATTCCTATCGGTGCGTCAAATACGCGCAAAACATTTAAGGATTGGTTCGACGCATATGTTCTGAACTGAGTGGATGAGTCTTTACGTTCATTCCATACGACCGCTGCGTTACTTTTCAACAATTCCCAATCGTTTTCGCTCAACAAGTTAAGTCGTGTGCCTGAGTCAATGATCATTGGTATGACACAGCCCCCCACGTTACATTTCAGGTTTTCGTCATTGGACCCATCATCTAAAATTTTAAAACATTTAAACTCTCGCGCCTCTTCTTCCTGATCGCTATCATCCTCAACGTTGCGCACTTTAATTGATTCTGATTTTCGTTTTTTCGGGGAATTGTGCTCGCTTCTGGTGATTTTTCGCTTTTTAGTCTGACATTTCCTCGCAAAATGTCCCACCAGACCACATTTGTTACATTTCATGAATCTCGCTGGACACTTCGAGTCTTTTGCTCCATGGCCTTTACGACCACATCTACTACACTCGTCGTCGTCATATTTTCTCCCAGGTGTTTTGGTTGAAATTCTGTTAATTTTCTCTTCACTCGGTTTAACAGACATTGATCCCGATTGTTTACCGATTTGTTCGTAGATCTGACATGACTCGACTATCTCTTCAAGGCTTTGCTCTTTTTCTAACAATTTCCTTTTTAATTCAACTGGAGCCCATGAGTCGATAATTTTGTCCTTTATGCAAATTTCGATAATTTCCGACTTAGTATTGCCAAACTCGCACTTTGACACTTGATGTCTGAGACGCAACAAATATTTGCTAAAATTTTCGCCCTCAATAGGGGACAGGTTCCGAAAAAGGTGCCTCTCAAAAGTGGAGTTGCGTTTTGGGGAGAAATAGTCGTTCAGTCTATCTACCAACACTGTAAAGACATCTGTCTTTTCGTCGGCTTCAACCACTGCACCTGGGATATTAAATGCAACTTCTTGCAACTGTGGCCCGCCCAGGTGTAGCAGTTTATTCTTTTTCTTCACTTCGTCGTTTATGTCTTCTGATCGAAGGTATAAAGAGAAGGACCTGTACCATTTTTCCCATTCTGAACGTATCAGTGCTTTGTCGATATTATCGCACAGAAATGGGCGAATTTCGGTCATTTCGCATAAATGTACGTTCAAGATTTATCTGAAATTGTTTAAGTAAATATTTTGCTTTCATATGCTCAATTGAATGTGCAACTTCAATATACCTGTGTTTGTGAGTATAACCCAATTCGTGTTATTATGATTGCACTCGTATCGTTGCCAAAATTTAATTTGTCACTTTTAGCTTTTCTTGTTGCCGGCGAGATTTAACTCGTCACCTTCGATTTCAAATTGTTGTAGCGAAATTTAATTCGTCCGCCTTTTCTTTTTTGCTTTCTGTATGCGAGATTTAACTCGTAGCGAAATTCAATTCGCCACCTCTGATTTGTACTCGGTATAGGCGAAATTCAATTCGTCCGGATCTGAAATCAGATAATTTAATCAACTCAATTAGTCTTTCACTCTTTTTTTTTGTATGTGCACAATTTAATGTGCTATCTTAAAGTGTTTTTCACTTTACCTCAAACTACGTCAAGTTCCAGTTGCTTTTTCTTGATTATGCCACCCAGTGTATCACACACTAGCGCACTATCTGAAATTCAGCATTTATTCGTTATTCATAGCCTGAGTTCACCGAGTATATGTACATATGTATGTATATTCGTTTGAAGGCACCAAAGAAAATGGTAGCAACTGCCGTTACTCAAATTTGCCAATCTTTTATTTTTGGTGTCTCGATCGCATCCTTGTCGCCATTGTAATAACTCACCTATTCAACAATACTCCAAATGATACAGATGTTTCTAGTAGTAATTATATGTATTTAAACTGTAATAATTAATGTGTACAAATTTACAAACAGGAGCTAATAAATTCACAACCGCACAGTTCAGCTAGTACAAATCAATTGCCAATTCCTACTCGATACATTAATCGACTATCGCTCACACATACATGTCCAGGTCTCTACACGCCCATATATATTAATACGCTGTCTCTACCATTATTACTATGCAGAAAATATAGATATGGATATAGCATCAATAGAAATTCATATTACGACCATAGATATTGACATGCCGTTCAAATATATTAGTATTCCATCCATAAATATAAAAGACAGTACATCATATCGAAATGGTCGACATGTAAATAATATCTATTATATATAAATGCGCAAACATAACAGCTTTCTCCCTTTTTTGCAATAACCACAATTCCAAGGTATATAAAATTTGGTATGTATCGATATGTCTCGCCGAGCGGCGTGTGCGACAACAAACCAAA
Organism: Campiglossa producta; assembly: GCA_964058755.1. Lineage (NCBI taxonomy): Eukaryota > Metazoa > Arthropoda > Insecta > Diptera > Tephritidae > Campiglossa > Campiglossa producta. Next base: position 60,834,671 of record CAXKVI010000005.1, on the reverse strand, counting down.
AATTAAAAAAAAAATAATTATAATATGATTTGAAAATCACACCACTACAATGCTATACACGCATTCGCTTTATAGAGCCGCTGTTATGGGTATATGTAGGTACACTTGCATTGTTGTGTTTGCATTCATTGCAGTAGGGTGAGTTGTTTTGTTGGCAGCAATAAGATAACATGAGCCAGCGCGTCAACTTTATTGAGCTTAGGTACAAACAGTGTTTACAAAAACAAAATCTGTGCGTGGGGATTCAGAGAGCAAATGCTTTTGAAAAAAAGCACAAATAAGCTAGATCATGCACAAGGCCCTTCGTGGCTAGACTTCGTGAAATAAAATAAAATGGAAAATTGATAAAATTAAAAAAAAAGTAAAATCAGAAATAGAAAAGTGATTTAAAGTAAAAAAATAAAATTTGTTGGAAATGAAAGGAAAGGGAATAATATAAAATAAATAAAAATGAAACAAAATGAAATAAATAAAAGTATTAAATTAAGAAAATAATAGGAAAGCTAAGGGATGGATAAAAGGAAAATAAAGGTAAGTTAAGGTAAGGAACGGAAAATATGACAGAAAAATCAAAGGGAATGGAAAGGAATTGAAAAGAAAAAAGGAAGGGAAGAAAGGAAATGTAATGTAGGTAAAGCAGTGGAAAAGAGAAGCAAAAGGAGAAAGACAAAGAAAGGAAAGAAGAAAAAAAGAAGGGAAAGAAAATGTAGCGAGGAAGAAGGTATGGAAAATAAATGAAAATAAAAAGAAAGAAAAATAAAGGAAAGAAAGGTAATGAAAAGCTAAAAAAAATAAGTTAAGGAAATGAATGAAAGAAAAAGAAAAGCAAAGGAGTTGCGGAAAGGAACAAAAGAAAATAAGGAAACGGTAGGAAAGGAAAGGTAAGAAAAGGAAAGGTAAGGAAACGAAATGACAGGAAGGGAAATTTAAGAAAAAAAGTGAAAGAAAATATAGGTAAGAAAAAAATAAAAGAAAAGAAATGAAATGAAAAAAAAACAAGTAAGGAAAGCTGTCTTCGGCTGTGCCGAAGGCTATATACCTTTCATGAATAAGCGTCACGATTTTCACTGTTCGATCCCCAGTACAGCCTGTTTCAATTTAACTATATTTACTATACACATTACACATCTTTGTTATAATTTAAAAAAAACTTACAAAATAATAGGATCCGAGTTATCGGAACAATCGATTGTATGGAGGCTATATATTATACGTGTTCAATTGTACTGACTTACACTATACACATTACATATGTAGAAAGTACTAAAGGTGAAATATTTTACGTTCCTAACTTTTTAAATGCGGAAGTATTGGCCAAAAAACCTTATATCGGAACAACCGGTTGTATGGGGCAAATATATGTTATATTTACCCGATCTTCTTGATTTTCCTCTACACACTACATAAATTGAAAGTACTCAAGTTGCAAAATTTTATGTTCCTAACTTTTTAATTGCAGAAGTTTTGGCCAAAAAAACCTTATATCTGAACAATCGGTTGTATGGGGGCTATATGTTACATTTGCCCGATCTTGTTGATTTTCACTATATACACTACATAAATAGAAAGTACTCGAGATGCAAAATTTTACGTTCCTAACTTTTTAATTGCAGAAGTTTTGGCTAAAAAACCTTATATCTGAACAATCGGTTGTATGGGGGCTATATGTTACATTTGCCCGATCTTGTTGATTTTCACTATATACACTACATAAATAGAAAGTACTCGAGTTGCAAAATTTTACTTTCCTAACTTTTTAATTGCAGAAGTTTTGGCCAAAAAACCTTATATCTGAACAATCGGTTGTATGGGGGCTATATGTTACATTTGCCCGATCTGGTTGATTTTCACTATATACACCACATAAATAGAAAGTACTCGAGTTGCAAAATTTTACGTTCCTAACTTTTTAATTGCAGAAGTTTTGGCCAAAAAACCTTATATCTGAATAATCGGTTGTATGGGGGCTATATGTTACATTTGCCCGATCTTGTTGATTTTCACTATATACACTACATAAATAGAAAGTACTCGAGTTGCAAAATTTTACGTTCCTAACTTTTTAATTGCAGAAGTTTTGGCCAAAAAACCTTATATCTGAACAATCGGTTGTATGGGGGCTATATGTTACATTTGCCCGATCTGGTTGATTTTCACTATATACACTACATAAATAGAAAGTACTCGAGTTGCAAAATTTTACGTTTCTAACTTTTTAATTGCAGAAGTTTTGGCCAAAAAACCTTATATCTGAACAATCGGTTGTATGGGGGCTATATGTTATACTGGTCCGATCTTGTCAGTTCCGACAAATGATTCCTATATTACAAAATGGTGGCCACATACAAAATTTCAGCCAGATATCTCAAAAATTGAGGGACTAGTTTGCGTTCAAACAGACAGACGGACAGACGGACAGACGGACAGACGGACATGGCTAAATCAACTCATCTCGTCATCCTGATCATTTCGGTATACTTATTGATAAGTTATAATAGCATTTCATGTTCATGAAAGGTATAATGAATAAAATGAAAGGAAACTAAAGCAACGGAAACGAAAGGAAAGGAAAGAAAAAGAAAATAATTTTCTTTTGTGTACACAGTAAAAAATGAAATATTACTTTTAATACCAGTCGGTATTGAAATTAAGCCTTTTTGGAATTAAATTTGAGTTTTAATACTAAATAGTATTAATTGTAGGCTCTGAAATTTTTTTAATTCCAAATTGTTTTAAAATAATACTAAAGCGCTCTCTCTATAGCGCTCTCTCTCATTATAATGTTTTAGGTACTATTTATTTAAAAACAAAGCCGGAAAAGTATTAAATTAATTACTTTTTTGCATTAAATTAAGTCCGGTGGTTTGTTCTTCAGAGCACGCGGTTCGTCGCTATTGCGATACTACATTAAGAGCAACAGTGCAAATGGACGCTGACACTAAGTACTCGATGGCTTGATAGTAGACATCTCCGTTCAGCATTCAATAAATTGTCAGTTCGAGTCTCGGTAAAGGCAATATAATAAAACTGTGTAAATTTTATTTTTTTTTGCCTGAGAGAATCTTCGACTGAATTCCTCTCTTTCTTAATTAGACCGAATATGGTATTAATTTAATACTTTTCGGCGTTGTTATATATAAACACCAAAATGGTATTAAAGTTAGACTTTTCTTTTTACTGTGTAATATGTTGATATTACTCCACTTTTCCAAAAAAAAATCATCCGTAAGTGGATAAACAACTAAAATATCTTTGATATTACTGCATTTAAACTTAAGTCATCATCATTTATTGGCGCTTAACCGCATAAGCGATTTTGGCCGTCGCCTATCAAAGCACGCCAGTCATTCCTTTTTAGCGATTACTGACGCCAATTGGAAACCCCAAGGGAGTTCAAGTCATCCTCCACCTGTTGTTTCCATCTCAGTCGAGGCCTCCCCCTTCCTCTGCTGCCGAATTCGGGTGACGATTGGAAAACCTTCTGGGCTGGAGCTTCTTTGTCCATTCGCATGACGTGACCCAGCCAGCGGAGCCTTTGGGCTTTAATTCGCTGGACTATGGTCAGATCTGCGTAAAGCTCGTACAGCTCATCGTTAAATCTCCTTCGATACTCGCCGTCGGCATCACGGGAAGGACCATAAATCTTCCGGAGAACTTTTCTCTCAAATACTCCAAGGGCCATCTCATCTTCTCTTGACATTGTCCATGAATCTGAGCCATACATCAGGACAGGTATGATGAGAGACTTATAGAGCGCGATCTTTGTTCTTCGAGAGAGGACTTTACTTCTCAATTGCCTACTCAGTCCAAAGTAGCACTTGTTCGCAAGAGTGATTCTCCGTTGGATTTCTAGACTGATATTATTTTCGGTGTTAATGCTGGTTCCCAAATAGACGAAGTCCCTCACAGTTTCAAATTTGTAACTATCAACAGTGACGTGGCTGCCAAGGCGCAGGTGCGCCGATTCTTTCTTTGATGACAGCAAATACTTCGTCTTGTCCTCGTTGACCGCAAGACCCACTTTTTTCGCTTCTTTATCCAGTCCAGAGAAGGCAGCGCTTACGGCGCGGTTGTTAAGGCCAATGATATCAATATCATCGGCATACGCCAGCAATTGCACGCTTTTGTAAAAGATTGTACCATTGCGGTTTAGCTCTGCTGCTCGAATTATCTTCTCCAGCATCAGGTTGAAGAAATCGCACGAAAGGGAGTCGCCCTGTCTGAAGCCTCGTTTGGTTTCAAATGGCTCAGAGAGGTCCTTCCCGACTCTGACGGAGCTGTTAGTATTGCTCAACGTCATTTGGCAAAGCCGTATAAGCTTTGCAGGGAAGTCAAATTCAGACATGGCGGCATACAGGCAACTCCTTTTTGCGCTGTCAAAAGCGGCTTTGAAATCGACAAAGAGATGGTGTGTGTCGATTCTTTTATCATGGGTCTTCTCCAGGATTTGGCGTATCGTGAAAATCTGGTCGATGGTAGACTTACCAGGTCTAAAGCCACACTGATAAGGTCCAATCAGTTTGTCTACGATGGGCTTCAGTCTTTCACACAATACGCTAGAAAGAACCTTATATGCGATATTAAGAAGGCTGATTCCGCGGTAGTTGGTGCGGTTAGCGGGATCGCCTTTCTTGTGGATTGGGCAGAGCACACTTAAATTCCAATCTGGAGGCATGCACTCGTCTGACCATATTCTGCATAAGAGCTGATGCATGCTTTTTACCAGCTCTTCGCCTCCGTGTTTGAACAGCTCGGCGGGTAGTCCGTCTTTTCCAGGCGCTTTGTTGTTTTTGAGCCGGGATATAGCTATCCTCACTTCATCATAGTCAGGTGGTGGGACGACTTTTCCATCGTCAGGGATTGGGGTATCGGGTTCGACGTCTCCCTCGCAATTTAGCAGTGAGGAGAAGTGCTCCCTCCATAATTTAAGTACACTCTGTACGTCGGTTACCAGGTCGCCATTATTGTCCTTACAGGAACTTGCCCCGGTCTTAAAACCTTCCGTCATCCGCCGGATCTTTTCATAGAATTTTCGGGCATCATTCCTGTCAGCCAGCATCTCAAGCTCCTCACACTCACGCCTTTCGGCCTCACGTTTCTTTTTTCTGAAAAGGCGTTTCTCTTCCTTCTTTGCCTCACGATAGCGTTGCCATACACTGCGGGTTGCGCCCGTTCGCAACGTCTCCCTGTAGGCAGCGTCCTTTTTGTCCGAGGCAGTGCTGCATTCCTCATCGTACCAGTTGTTTTTGCGGGCTCGCTGGAACCCTATAGTGGCCTCAGCGGCGGTACGTAATGAGTGAGAGATATGCTTCCATTGCTCGGTTGCATCGTTAGGTCGAGGATTGCTCTCCGATAGCAGGTGTGAGAGTCGAGTGGAGAAATTGTCAGCTGTCTGTGTCGTGCGCAGCTTCTCGACGTCAAACTTTCCTTCCGTTACTGTGCGCACTTTCTTTGATACACAGAGGCGTGTGCGTATCTTGGCTGCAACAAGATAATGGTCCGAGTCGATATTGGGACCACGAAGGGTACGCACGTCCAGAACGGTGGAGCTATGTCTGCCGTCGATCATGACATGATCAATCTGGTTTCTTGTTCTTTGATCAGGAGACAGCCATGTGGCTTGGTGTATTCGTTTATGCTGGAACCTGGTACTACTGATGACCATATTGCGAGCAGCGGCGAAATCAATCAACCTAGTGCCGTTGGGGGATGTTATATCATGGAGACTAAATTTTCCAACTGTTGGACCAAAGACTCCTTCCTTGCCCACCTTCGCATTAAAGTCGCCGAGCACGATTTTGATATCATGTTGGGGGCAGCGATCATAAGTCTGTTCAAGTTTATCGTAGAAGGAGTCCTTCTCTGCGTCGTCCGTCTCCTCAGTCGGCGCATAGGCGCAGATAAATGTTATGTTGAAAAATTTCGCTTTGATGCGGATCGCAGCGAGACGCTCGTCCACGGGGGTGAACGCTAGTACTTGGCGGCGAAGTCTCTTTCCCACCACGAATCCTACACCACGCGCTTTGCCGCGTGTCTGGCCACTGTAGTATACGTCACAAGGTCCGATGGTCGTCTTTCCTTGTCCCGTCCATCGCATTTCCTGCAGGGCGGTGATGTCAGCCTTTGCGTTAACGAGGACATCAACCAGTCGGGCAGCGGTACCGTCCCTTGAAAGGGTCCGGACATTCCCGGTACATGCCCTAATATCCAAATCATTATGCCTTATTCGTTTTGCCGGGTCGTCAACATTAAAGGGGGTTCTCATCCGAGGCTTTAATACATTTTTCATTGGACTAAATTTTTTACGTGGCGGGTCCCAAACCCAGCGCACAACCCGTTTCGGGGTTTTTGGAAAATATTTACACATTTATATAGCGAGCCGCTTGCTTCAAGACAGACGCCCGCTTGCAGCCGCACCTCATGGTGAACAGACGCTGCGCAAAAACCTCGGTGAGCCCTTAAACCAAGTATGCCAGAGTGGCCCCACCGGGGCTCCCTCTCTTTCTGCCGCGAGCCTAGGTAGCTCCCGTTGCCCAGAGTGCACGAACGAGGACGCAAGAGTCGGGATTGAGCAAGGTCACTTAGCAACCACACTCCATTACACTCCATTATACGTTAAAACGAAAATGAGTGAAGTTCGTTGGTAACTAATATAGATTTTTTGTTTTCTAATAAATTTTTTTTTTTTATAGAAAAAAAGCAGGAGTGGAAAAATTACAAAAAAACCAAAAAGTAAAACTTTTGGAGCTAATGAAGGCCAAAAAGGTATTTGTTTCCTTTGGGGGCCAACTGCTAATAAATTAGTTAAAATTATGGGAGATAGCTCAAAAGACGGGGGTTGGCCTCAGGGTCACGAATCCGGAAGCGCTTTTTTTAAATTTTGTTTTTGTGAAAAGTTATGGTCAAAAAACCGAAAAATTACCCGGGTCCGATACCAAAATTGGGGCGGAATCCATGGTATTTATGTGCGAAAAAAAATATGTTTTGTGCTCGGCATTGAGGCACCTAGTGGACAGACTTCAAAGAACACCCCTCACCCAGGAATCATACAGGAAGGAGCTTACCACCATATACATCATAGCAACGTGCAACGGATACAAAAAAACTCTAGTGGACAAACTCTGGCGGAAGCATAGATCGCAGGAAAGGAACAACGCAGATGAAAAATCGAAGATCTTTACCGCGATGACATACACTGGAAACACGACATACAAACTTGCAAACTTTTTCAAAAAACACAACATCAACACAGCGTTCAGAACATCGAACAACGTAGGACAAAAACTAAGAACCAACAATAACTCGGAGGAGCCGTTTACCGAGAATGGGATCTACAAGCTAACCTGCGAGTGCCAACATAGCTACATAGGGCACCCAGGAAGAAAAATAAGTACACGATTCCGAGAGCACATCAGGGACTACAACAAGAAAGCACGGAAACCCACCATTACATCAGAATCGAACTATGCAAATCACATGTTCGAAAACAAATGCACCCCAGCCAACATCAAGGTCGTCGCCTAAATGTGCTGGAAAACATGGAAATATACAAACTAAAGATATTTGACGGGAGAATGGTTAGGTTCAAGTGGCTGCCGCAGAGGCACACCTAGGCCAGTATTAAAAGGCCCGTTGTGATACCACCAACACTAGAAAAGTCAGTTCCGGGACCCTGCCATATGGAAAATCCCGGTATTAACGGAATTCTCCACATAGCAGAATCCCGGGACTGGCCCTCCTATACCGACACCGTTACTCCTCCTCGAACCATTTAGATGACTTCATGAAGGCCATCAGGTCCTTTATGTACAGCTCCGTGACCTCGCGTAGGCTGACCAGGATGGGAACTCCCAAAAAGCGCATTCTCGCGCCACTTAAAGCCGGGCAGTTGCAGATGAGGTGCTCCACCGTTTCCTCCTCCTCATCATCCTTACAACTCCTACAGCATCGTCGGTAGGGCACACCAAGTCTTTCTGCGTGCCTACCAATGAGGCAGTGCCCAGTTAATACGCCTATTAATATGGAGATTTCTCTTCTCCTTAGGGCATAAATTTGTCTTGATCTTTTATGATCCCATTTCGGCCAGGTTTCTTTGGATATCCGGCATCCTGGAGATTGCATCCATCTTTCGTTGGCTTGGCGGAGTGTGTATTCCTTCAGCATAAGCTTGCATGTGGCAAACGGCATACCTAAGCGCTCTTTATCGCAAAGAACCTGCTTGGTCGTGCCCTGCCTCGCAAGTTCGTCTGCCCTACAATTTCCCTCAATGTCCCTATGCCCCGGGACCCATGTGAGGTTAACGCGATTCTGTTGGGCCATCTCTTGTAGAGATCGACGACAGCTGAGCGTCAGTTCAGAGTTGAACGAGTAAGAGCCAAGGGATTTGATGGCCGCCTGGCTGTCGCTGAATATAAAAATGTCCTGTCTGATAGTGTGTTGGCCTATCCAAGCCGCGGCGTCCAAGATTGCTGATACTTCAGCCTGGAAGACACTGCAGTGATCAGGTAGTCTGAAGGAGAGCTCAAGGTTCAGATCCTTTGAATAAACCCCTCCCCCAACTCTGCCGTCTAACTTCGAGCCATCAGTATAAATGGAAGTGCCGCCATGAGTGACGGGACTCCGATCCGTGCTCTCCCATTCTTCCCTGCTGGGAATGTTGATTATAAAACCGCTATCTCCGACTGTTGTGGTCGCACAGCGATCTGTGCTCAGCGGAAGAAAGCTATAGGATCCCAAAATACAGGCGTGTCCAGTAGTGCTTGCGCCCCAGCCAGACGTTTCCCTTAGACGCAGAGCCGATACTGCTGCTACTCGGTGCCCTTCCAGATCGAGTGGCAAAATGCCAAGAATGGCCTGGAGTGCTTCATTGGGCGTTGTTCTTAACGCACCGCTTATACAGATCATGCAAGATCTGTGTACTTTACCTAGCAGATTAAGGTTTGTTGCCTTGCTCAGCGCAGGCCACCATACCACAACTCCATAGAGCATGATTGGTCGAATGATTGCAGTGTAGATCCATTTGCATATTTTGGGGCTAAGCCCCCATTTCTTTCCAATGGCTCTTTTGCACGTGTAGAGTGCAATACACGCTTTCTTCTGGCGCTGAAGAACATTCTCCTTCCAGGTTAGTTTCCTATCCAGAACTGTGCCCAAGAACTTGGCTTTGTCAGCCAAGTTCAGGTGCACGTTATTCAGTTTTGGTAGTATTAGCGGTGGTATCTTATAGCGGTTGGTGAAAAGGACCAGTTCCACTTTTCCCGGATTGATGCTCAGTCCGCAGCGCGAGCACCATGAGGAAACCTCTCTCAGTGCTACTTGCATCAAGTAGCACAGGGTTTGTGGGAATTTGCCCCTGTATACTATAGCTAAGTCATCTGCATATGCCACTACCTTCCCGCCCCCCAGCTTGTGTCTCGCAGAACCCATCGGCGTGGCACCCGGACACTCATCCATAATGTCGAGAAGGGCATTACCGATAGCGTTCCGGACGTACCGCCACTGGTCCCTAGGGATGGCCCAGCTTTCGTTACCTCGGTCAATGACGCCTATGAGGATCCTATCCTTAGTTACTTCAGCAAAGCTGAGTTTACCCACTACGGGGGCGTGTTGCTGCCGCTTCGGGTGAGGTTTTAAATCCACGTCCGATCTCTGGCGTTTGAAGGGATTTCCATTAACCTTCTTTGGCGCGTAATCGCTTTGGAAGTTCGGTAAGATAGCTTCAGAATAATAAACGGACAAATAAAAACCGTTTCTGACGCAATATTTGAACCGCTAAAATTAATTTACAAAAAAACGAACACTACCGCAGAGACAATAACCAAACAGGTAACAATAAACGAGCGAACACACAGAGCCAACCAAAATACAAAAATCACGTCGAAAACAACCTTTAAACAAACCAATTAACTAACGTAAAAGCAAACCCTTTTTACAGGTACCCATTCGGAAACATTCGTAACACACGAACCATATACACACATACTAAGATTACCTGATACAGCATCCAGACTATAAATACGTGACAAGAGATAGACATAAATCAGAACGAAATCAAACACTGAAGATGGTGGATCGCCGAAACCGGTTTGTTACAAAACCAAAATTGACTGTTTGTTTTTATACTTTTTTGCTATTAATGATAGATGCTATGTTCCATTTCGTTTATTCCATCGATATGATAAAAACTCACCACTATTTTAACGCAAGGTGAATTGAGTGTGTTACAGAAACATTTTTCATATCGAAAGCGATACGAGCCTTGCGATAGCACATCGATCGTTATTATAACGAAAGGTCTGGTCTACATATTTGCCGATTATGAACTGGTGGAGTTATCTAAATACCAGGCATTTAAAACATAAAGATAGGCGTCTAGATATGCCTTGGTTAAAGAAGAATTCGATTCCGTTCAGCACATTTTGAGAGATACGGAATCAAACAAATAGACATACGTAAATTCTTGAATATCTAAAATCTAAAGAGTCATGTCTAGGAAACATCGAAAGAGGTATTTCCAGGTTTATATTGTAATGCCACGAAACGTAGTTATTATACCTTCCTTCCATCTATCCACATTTTTACTTCGCGTTTTCTTTTTTTATAAAACTAGCTACATATTACGACATGCGAAAGTGAAGGAAGGCATTGTGTTAAAGAAAGTTTCCTACTTGATGCGTTTATTATAATTACAGAAATGCAAACACATACCTTTTCACATTTAAAATATTTATTTTTCGATTACTTTTTTTAGTTGCCTTTATTTTCTTAATTTTTACCTTTAATTGTTTACAAACGATGTTAAAAAGTGTAGGAAGTTTACGGACGATGTGCTCAACCAACCAAGAAGTTAACTCACATGAATATGTAGTTGTATAAGTAAGCACACATGAAACGTTACAAGAAATCATTACAAACATAAACTTATGAGTGAATATCGCGGGTGCATTGTTGTCTCGACGTTCGTCGTGCGATGTTGCAAGCTGCACCGCCGTCGTCTGGTAATTAGATTAGGTTAGGAAAATCTATGTCAATAATTCGTTGTTTTCTTTTCAAGGCACCCATAATTTATGAAAATTGCATGTGAATACAACTTGCAACAAGTAGGCAAATGTGAATCTAAAGAATGAAACAAACTGAAAAATTAATTTATAGGGGTCTTCAATTTGGGTGTTTTAAAGCTAAGTTAAGTTCGAGTTCCCATATCCATATCCCTCTCCCTATCCCTATCCCTATCACCATTATTGTCCCTAGCATCTACCTTTCTCAACTATTAATACAAGGAAAAGGCTACCAAACAAAACCAGGCTACAAAAAAAAAAAAACAAATCGCATCATAAATACATTTTTTAATAGGTCCCCGGCCCAGTTCCCGGAAAAGCACTACCCGAAGGTTTAGCACTGAACAACTATAAGAAGTTATTCGTTTTGATATCACATATTTCTATTTCTAACATACATACTACCCACATAGACCGGTCCCAAAAATAGCACCCTTTAATATAATGGACTAAGTCATGCTTACGAGCACATTCTTACAAACTTACATACTTACTTTTGTATGTAAAATGTAGAGAGTATAACTCATTAGTAAATAGGTATTCTTAAAGACAAGTACTTCCGTGTGTTTATTTAAGTTTTTTTTGTATGAACAAAATACACAATACACAGTTTTGTTATTTAATTATTTATTCCGGTGTAAAGACCTATACAATATAGCAGATGTTCAAATGCTACAATCAGTATTCGAGAGAATATACACATATAATACATAGTTCTTGAAAAATCGATAATTTATTCAATATTTTGGAGATCTATCCTAAAATGTGAGCGGAAAGATGATTAGAACGTCCAAATTTGGTTGTTGTCGTTGTTGTTGTTGTAACGAGGTGTAGCCCTGCCCGAATGTCAGACAGGGTCACCCAGGGTCTAGGCCGGGTCGATATAAAATAAAAACGGCCCGGGTCGTTTCGGCACGATGGGTACAGCACAAGTACTGGTACCGTTCTCGTAGAACCGGCAAAACGAGAAACTAGCCGTGTAGGCCATGAAGGTCATTTAGCGTTACCTATGATGCACCAACGGGGAGGCGACCTACTCTTACACCTACTCTTGCTCTTTGGTCAGGCCTACATTTGAACGGGATAACGTCTGCCAGGAAGAACAATTGTTAAATGTACTGTCTCTTAGCTATTTTTCCCTTCGTCTTTGGAAATTACACAGTGCTACAGCCGTTTTACACTTTTGAAGCGACCTAGTAGAGATTGTTCATCTGGTCGAGTTATGCACGAAACGCCCTTTAAAAGATTTGTAACACCCCCAAAAACTGGTTTTAAGGCCAGTATCTTATTTTGATCCCAAAACCACGATTTTCCTTGTCACTTGGGGATTTTCAAATCGACCCGCCTTCTTACAGATAGTACCCCAGTAGGGCACTTGAGACCAAAAAATATGATTTTGGATTATGCTGCATATCTTGAAAACTTGAAGTCCTTTCCAAAAAAATAAAACTGATATAACTAAGTAGAAAATGCCTCTCAATGACGCATGCCCAATAAGATTCATTCATAGTCAATTAGTGGCAAAAAAATTACGTCAAAACCGGAAAAACTGAAAAAATTAAACAAAAAAAAATTAAACTTCTTGCGGGAAAAACATGTCATTCCCTTTTCAAATGAATAAATCACTATATATATTTCGAAAGTGTCAACAATTCTCTACCCAAAACCATAGTACAAATAAGAAGGTAATGCCACTGTGAAAAATTCGTTGTTAACATTTAAAGGGATCATGACATTTCATGCTACCAATTATTCGCAAAATGTATTAAACAAAGTGTGATTGACGTAAAATATTTTTCTCTTGTAAGGGGCTATAATGTCAAATGAATGTAAACAAATGAATTAATCCTATGTGGTGCATTGTCTCATTTCGCCACTTTATATAGGATCAAGAGAGGAAAATATAAGAACTATACATGCAGAACAAATTATATAACAAATTATTGATTATTTTCCAAATGAAAATTAACCAACAGCAGCAAATAGAAGCCTTTTCGCGTTTTCGTTTATTTTCCTTCCTTGTTCTTCTTTGTCGGCTTTTATGCTAGCGGCCCTTAAACTGTAACTTACATAAATACAACTATTTTTACAATCCACAACAGACCTGACATTTTTCATTAAAACTCCCTCACTTGGTTGTATTGGTATTGGCATGGGGACGGCACCTGGGTACAACCTAGCACGTTTGGAAACACTAATCTCGGATGGACAGCAGATGAAATCAGTTTTTTTAAAATGGGTTTCGCAAACGAAAGACTAACCCCACAGCTTTCCTCCCATCGCTTTCGCCTTAAGGTGATGACCCAAATATAAGCTTCAAAAACTGTCAAAAATACAGCATGAGACAAACAAGACAACAACAAGACAAATAGTGAAGCGTGTAAAGCGCTGTCAAATAGAGATTTGGGCTATTCGACGCTTTGAAGCGCTTTAAGGAAGTAAAGTAAGGCTGCCACTGGGCCAGATTTCATATATTTCAGTAGAGTTCAAAAGAATTTTAACATTTCTCGAGGCAAAGCCAGCAAAGTAAGCGTGCATTGGGCCATCACCTTTAGCTCGCAGCTGGGTGTTTCAAAAAAACGAATTTTATGGCTATCTGCGCTTTTCTTACACACAGCGCGACGATCGTATGTCTTGGACCTTTTCATATTATTATCTAAAATAGAATAAAATCCCCGTTATTTTATAATACATACATATATAACAAGTTCATAAGCTCTTACCCTTCTCCGCGTGTATTAATGACCAATGACAGGATCCTCTTAGGTACCTATGCTGGACCGATGTAATGGCCGTTGAACCACCCTGTTGTTGTTGTTGTAACGAAGTGTAGCCCTGCCCAGCGTGTACTTTTCCTTAACCTAAATTGTCATCAATTTCTTCTAACGGGAGTCCTAGGAAACTTGCAGTTTCAACAGGGTTGGACCAGAGGGAGATGGGTGTTAGAAGAGTGGGCTCCGAAGCGCAGATAAATAAATGGTTGGTATTATGGGGTGACGAGCCGCATGTCGGACATTCATTCGGCACGTCAAGGTCTAGTCTGGATAAGTAGGAGTTTAACCTGCTACAGTATCCAGAGCGTAATTGAGCCAGAGTGACCCTTGTCTCTCGAGGAAGATGACGCTCCTCAGCCGCGACGCGAGGTGGTTTGGCGTGCAAAACGGCGTTCAGTGGACAGAGCGAGACATAAGACGCAACGGACGTGTCATGGATGTGCTTCAGGGCCTGCGTATGTACCTTTGGATCAAACGGCGAAAGTGTGAGGTGCCGGATCTCATCAAAATGCTCACGTAGATGTGCCCTTACGGTCCTAGGAGGTGGCTCATACTCAAGCAGTAGTCTGTTGGGATGTTGTGGTTTGCTACAGTTCAACAGGTACTGCTTGTTTAGCATTTCATTGTGCTCCAAAACTGGGAGCATTTCCACCTCATGATGTAGATGATGTTTTGGAGACATAAGGACGCATCCCGTGGCAGTTCTGAGAGCGGTATTTTGGCAGGCCTGCAGTCTTTTCCAATGAACCTCAGCAAGCCCCGGCGACCATATCGGCGACAACTCAACAAGAGAGGGGAGATAACCATTGATCCTGGAGCATAGCTCATCAACGGAAGTGCCAGAAGCCAAGATCGTACAATCGTCTGCGTAAGAGACAATCGAGACTCCATCTGGTGGGGAAGGAAGCCTCGAAATATAAAGATTAAACAGAAGCGGGGAAAGGACACCACCCTGCGGTACCCCTTGTTTAATCTTTCTCGGTTTTGATTTTTTGTTTCTGAAAACTACAGACGATTGACGACCACTCAGATAATTGACGGACCAACGCTTAAGACAGGGGGGGAGCGATGAATCTTCCAAATCGGATACCAATTGTCCATGATTTACTGTGTCAAAAGCTTGAGACAGGTCAAGAGCAACTAGAACCGTCCTGTGATGAGGGCTTTTCTGGTTGAGTCCGTCAGTTATCTGAGTGTTAATGGCATTTAGAGCAGATGTTGTGCTCCGTATTTTTCTAAAGCCATGTTGGTGCTCGGCTAACCTCAACTTTGATGTGTAAAGAGGAAGTAATACCGCCTCCAATGTCTTCACTACTGGCGAGAGGAGCGATATCGGACGATAAGACTCCCCTACGTTAGCTGGTTTGCCAGGCTTTAGTAGTGGGACCACGACTGCCTGTTTCCATTTTTCAGGTATGACAGAAGTGGCCAGGGACAAATTGAAGACGGTAGTGAGGTATTTTACTCCCTCTTCGCCGATGTGTTTTAAATGCACCATGGCTATGTCGTCAGGGCCCATAGCTTTAGAGTTTTTGGCTTTCCTGATGGCCACTCGAACCTCTGTAGCGGTGATGGAAACGGGGGCATTGTTTTTGTGTTTATGCGCACACCTGAAGATCCTACGTCTGTCCCTGTCCTGTGCAGGGTGTGGTACAAACTGTCGGCAAAAGGCCGTTGCACTTTTCTTCGGGTCACTAAACGTCTTATCACCAAAGGTGATGTCTACGTTTTTTGGTGGGCCCGTCGAATTTGACAGGGATTTGACTGTGGACCATAATTTTCCAACACCGGTAGAGAGGTTACAAGACCTCAGATGCTCCTCCCATTTGGCATGTTTGTGTTCATCTACCAACCGTCTGATTTCCGCGTTGAGACCACTGATCTGTGGGTCTGCGGGATCGATGCTACGTGTATGGTCACGTTCATTGGCCAGGGCTGCAGCTTCAGTTGGGAAGTTTGGCCGTATATTTTGTATTCTCCCAGCTGGTATAAAAAGGGCTGCAGCTCTATTTATGACCTTACGTATTTCCTTTTCACCTTGGCGTACGTCAGTCGGTATGGGAAGAGCACCAAAGGAGCTCTCAGTAAACTCAGTAAAGCCAACCCAGTCAGCCCTCCTGAAGTTTACGTAGGATCTCTTCTCAGAGGTGGTGAAATCCGGGGCACGATCAACGGACAGGATGATTGGCAGGTGATCTGATGCCAAAGCCACCATTGGGCGCCAGTTTATGCAGTTTATTAGACCCGGACTAACAATTGTTATGTCCGGGGAGCTACTGCAATTTACTGCCATCCTCGTGGGGGCGTCCGTGTTCACCGCGCAGAATGTGGAAGCGTCAATTTGCTCGGCTATTTCCCGTCCTCTGCCGTCAGGAGAATGGCGTGAATGCCACATGTCATGGTGTGCAATAAAATCGCCCATAATGACACGGTTATCGCCCCGTAGGAAATCGCTTAAATCAGGGCGATAACTTCTGGGACAACAGGTGACGGGAGGTATGTAGATGTTTATCAGCTCGAGATCAACACCTCCAGCTGAAATGACAATACCCTGTCGCTCTAAGGGTATGTCCTCTTGGTCGGTGTTGAATGCAAATTCCCTATACCGCACGGTTTGGTGGATGATGAACGCAAGACCACCCCCACCGTCCGTACGATCATGCCGGAGAATGTGGTAGCCACCACTCGCTCTGAGATCCGAGTGGGTGCCAAGTTTAGTCTCCTGGATTGCAGCAATTTTGATGGAGTTTTGCTGCATAAACTTGGTGATCTCCACAATCTTGCCAGTTATACCATTGCAGTTTAATTGCATTATTTTGAAATGCGGGGGAGAGGCAATGGTCACTCTGGGAGTCAGGGACTGGTGCGCTCGCCGTGGAGGTAATATGCTAGTCCGTGATCGTCGTCGCAGTCCTGAAGGCGACAAATTCCGCTCGTTGGGAAACGAGGTAGAATTTGTCGGCAATGTGGGCTGCACAGCTCGACAACACGGCGCAACATACGCATCAGTCCATAGATTTCTGTTTGCGAGCCCTGAGCATATGTGCAGGTGACATTGGCCAAGGCAGATATTGCACTTGACCGATGGCACTCTGGACGCATATATTCTGTGCCGACAAACAGTGCACATAGTGTGAGGGACCAGGAGCTGATGGCCTTGATTCACACTTGTGCCGGTACCGGAAGAAGTAGAGGGGAGGAGAATATTTTGGGGCGGGAGTTGTAGCTCAGCAGTGCTCACAACATCTATAGATGTGCTACGTAGGGAGTAGCTATGAGCTGCTGTGTGAGGTGTTAGCGCGCTAGGGCGCGAGCTACAACTGGGAACACACAATGTTTGCTGAGCAATAGATATATTGCGAAGGGGAGGCGATAGCGCTACGCCGGAGCGTCGCGAGCCACGGGACGTTCTAAGACGTGAACAGCAAGGCGCCACGAAGGTTTTAAAAAAACTAAGAGACCGATGTGTTTTTGGATCTAGTCCGGAGCAACTAGACTTGTGTAGCCAACCTTTACAAGATGTGCATTGCACCGAATGCGAACATCTGGTATAAACTTTCTTCCGGCACACGCAGCAGAACCATTCTGTTGGACCAGGGTTTAGCTCAACGCCAGACCGGAACAACAGAATAGGGAGCAGCCCTGCTGCAAGGAACTGCTCCAGGGATGACAATTTTAGGGGGAGGAATCGTGACACGTTAGACAGGGTCACTTCGGGTGTACTGCTCTTGGCCAGGCTGTAATAAAAAAATACAGCCTGGGTCGTTTCGGTACGAAGGGTACTGCGCAAGCACATGTACCTTTCTCGCAGAACCGGCAGTACGTAGAAACGTACGGTGGTCGTACGTCCGGAACGAAACCGTTTACGACGTTATGATGGAGTCTCAAGGTCTTTTCTTGCGAAGATGCAAGAAATGTTGCACCGTACAACCGTAAAGTGTATAGTGTGTATAAAAGCTAATGTTACTTTAAGTAAAACAACAAAACCGTAATATAAATTTTTTTTTTAAATATTGTACTTCTACGAAAAATATTTATCATTTTCATAAATAAAGCATTTACTGTCACATTTCCGATCCCGAAAATCGCGGGATTGTAAGAAAGAATACTGGAATTTTCGCACCTCAAAGAGCAAGGGAAACCGGTATTGTCATCGTCAGTACATACGCACTACTTCTAAGACTCATTTCGTTGATTTCAGTGCGTTACTTACATATGTACGTATCAAACGTTTGAGGCCAAAAATACGAAAGAATTTCTGCCTTGCGAATGCCGCATTTTTAGGTTGAAAATAAATGTGACTTGCAAATAAAAATAATCGCACTTTCTAGTGCAGCCACATGAACTTAAATGCGTGTTTGTATGTATGTTTATGTAAACTTGCACAAGGGTGGAATAGAAAGGTTTAATTTTTCAGTGGGTATCGTATGAAAGAATGGGAGTCAAAAAGAAACAAAAACGAGGTAGAAAAAAATTGTTCAGTAAAAGTTAGACAAATTCGAGACTTCTCCCTTGAAATGGAAACAAACGATTAGTCTGGCTCTAATTGAAGCCTTTGTCCAAAAAAGGATGTGCTCTACCGAAAAAATTTGACAAATTTTCTAAAAGTCCTTTTTGAACTATAAAAATAGCTATATTATTTAAAAAAAATCATTTTAAAGCATGTTCATACAATTAGGACGCACCCTAAAGTAGCTATACGCATGTGGCGCGCCAGGTATTTAAGAAATGTCAAATAAACCATAAAGTTTCTTTGGCGGATTACGAGCGCTAGTGAATTAAATATTTTCCGCTGCAATTGGCGAATGTTGCGTCCTAATCAGACGGGGCTGATGACCACGCAACTGAAAATTAAGAGGTGAAATTCTTCACGGATGCGGTCCACTTAAAATGTAGCACATAGTCGATTTTATTTATGTTTGCAAATATGAATGCGTCTCGTTATGTGTATGATTGCTATTTCTTGCTTACATAGTAAAATACATATTTTCAATGTTATGATAAAATATATGTATATTTTATTTTTAAAATATACAGGCTCGTTTAAATTTTCTTCATATAAGTGTAAAACTACTGAGAAATATATTTTTTTAAATAATGAAGTTTGTTTCTTGAGTCTTTCGATTTTAGCAAGCTGTGTCAATATTATAGCTAAGTAAATCGGTATTCTGTTAAATAATCGAGAGCTATGTTGAATTATTATTATAAAAAATTTATAATGCTTCAATTTATTATAAACTTATTATTATTAACAAATTTAACTAAATTCCAATACGAAGTTAGTAACTTACAGCCCGCTTTAAATAAGCGCGATCAGCATCAAATAGTTGTCAAAAATCCTCATGTCCATATAATTTGTATGAGCCCATCACAAACAGCGAGGCGTCAACGCTGAGCAATTGGAATTTTAAAATTTTGACAGCGCGTTACAAGATGAAATGAGAAATGGGGGAATGAAAGAAGAGATAATTTAGAGCAATTTTACGCTTTCAATTGAGTATGTCGCGTTTTGCCTGAAGTTGGCGAAAAAAAAGCTGCGCCGAGCGCTCTTATTTAAGTGGGCCTGCTATGTATATTTGTTAATCGTATTTCTTTTCTCTGCTTTCAGCATGCAAACTATGTACGGCAAGCGGCGGAGGATTACTTGGCCCGTCGACAGGCCCGCAACAAATCAATGACGCGATCTATGACTTCAGGATTGGCCGGTCCTATTCTTGCCATGGGCAATGTGCATTATTTGCCTGCAGCGAAAAGTGGAACGTTCTTTTCACGTGACAATGTCTCAAATTTCATAACGTGGTGCAGGTAAATACAAAAAAATCAAATATATATCGCTCATTTGCTGCAACATCGTCATAACTCAAAAAATGTGATATTACAGAAAACGCATTTTTGGTTTTTGAATTGATGTATATTTATATGGGATACGTAATTAAAGCAAAGGGGTTCTATCGCGATGCTGCATGAAATGTTAAACCTCGGATATAACACTTTGTCAGTAGATCAAACATATTATTTTAGTGATGTTAGCTCAAAATTTGGGTTTTTTGAGTTATGACGACGTTGCAGCAAATGATCGATATATATTTGCCATGAACTACAGCAGGCAGGATTATATAAAACCTCTAAAATCTAACGTTTTTCTCCAAACGAATTTCCAAAAGCCAAACATAACTAAAAACCTAATGGCGGCGATATACCAACAGCTTATCATAACCTCTAACGAGATTTTTCCCCAGCTTCTCTTGTAACTTGTGGTGTGCTGCTTTTGAGTTTTTTCTACAAATTGGCGGGACCTACAGTTTTTTGCTAACTCCGAACGGCACTTGCAAGGCAAATGAGTTTTTGCTGAGGAGCTTCTCATGGCAGAAATAAACCCGGAGAGTTTGCCAAACTGCTGCCGAGTGGCGACCCCGTTTACACAAGTTATTTTTCTAAATAATTTTTGATGCTGCTTTTGCCGGGCATCGATACCCACTATTTGGCGTAGTAGCCCAAACACACTACCGCTACACCTCGGCGGCCATTCAGGAGTAGCGTAAAGAAAGCATTTAAAAAAGATATTTATACATTAGACTGGGCCAAAAATTCAAAATTTCGTTTTTTTTTTGTAAATTATATTGATTTTCTGAAGTTTTATTTGTGGATTGAATCCAATGTATATATTTATACGTTAATTTTGTAATTATAGGTATTAGAAAGAATTGAATGCAAAATTTTATACAGCGGAATGGTAATTCACTGACTAGTTTCCATGCGACCAAGCATTTAGACGTAGTGTTTTATCCGGTCTGGCTGGCATCGAACCTGCCAGACTGCATTGGCATTGCGTTCTCTTTTCTTTTTTAAAAAGGTGAAAAAAAATTACTGTAATTTTTTCAGACTTTTAAATTAAAGTCTAGACGTCTATCATCGCTAGTTTAGATTTTACAGACTTTACCTCATATTTGGTATAAAAACGAATTCCCTACAAAATTTGCATTGACCAAAATTTTCTAGTATTCTAGCTTCAAAAATTAGCATGTTTTTCAATTTCCCATTTTTCTTTCAAAAATTGTCAAAAATGCAAATATCCATGTACAACAAATATAGATATATATTCTTAAAGGAAATTGAGTGGGCTACAAAAAAGGTTAAACAACTTTTTTTTGTAAAGTTACTTTTTCAAAACTTATTTAGTATTAAATTAAAAAAAAAATCATATTTCCGTCTTTTTTTGGTGTTTTTGATACACTTTTTTACTAAATTTTGTTTATTGATATTCTACATGATTAATTATCATTATATGATCATTGATCAATATTATAACAAAAAATACACATTTCTCATATACGTTCAAACATATTTTTGCTTAATATTATAGGCTTTCTCTGCGGGGGTGTAGTTCTACAGTCTTCAAATGACTCAGCCACAAAAAAAAAAAAAAAAAAGTTGACGGATCTGTGACCTCAATACATTAATTTTCATGTATTTTGGCGAGCTAAATCCACATCCGTAATCAGAAGTAGCCAACAGGTCGCAGTTCTTCACTAACCTTCACAATATAATATTGGCCTTTTTACACGGTTAGGGCCGAACCTCGGGCCCGTTGTTAAATTCTCATATCGAATTCGGATTCAGCATCCAATTTCCCTTAAGAATAAATACATGTTGATTTTTTCATGTTTCGCAAATTTTCAAACCAAAATCGGGAATTCCGAGAAAATTTCAGCTTTTTCCTACAAAAATATGCTTAGGTGTTTTTTCAACATTGATTTGTCGTTTTTATACCAAGTTGGAGGTTAAGTCTGTAAAATCTAAACTAGCGATGACAGACCTCTAGACTTTAATACAACAATCTGAAAAATTACCGTAATTTTTTCACCTTTCTTAAAAAGAAAATCAATATAAGTTTTGAAAAAAAACCGAAATTTGGAATTTTTGGCCCAGTCTAATATACATACATACATAGATACCTGCCAATAAATGTTACTTTATATTGACTTATATAACAAGGGCCAGCCTTCTTTTTTTATTTGTCATTGAATCTATTACACTGCGCAACACGAAAAAATACCTGGGACGAGATAGCATTTTCTGTTAGATCTCAATGAGATAAGAGGAACTGCGTACAAGAAATTTGCCAGACACCCTCAAAATCTTGAGTTAGGGGTCAAACCCGGGTTTTCATACCTTTGCACACTTATGACCCTGTATCTTAGGTGTATGGATGTAACAGCCATGGATCGCGTCAATATGGATGTAACGTCTGACACCCTCTTATACAAACGGCCCAAAAGCTTAGGCCCCTGTTATGGAATTGACGTATTTCGATTTTCATGCAATCCAAATTTTTGCAAACATGTCATGAAAACTAGTTTTCACATATACAGTTTTATATCTCAGGGGTGGTTTAAACCCCCAAAACCACCCCCTGGCGCCAATTTTTTTAAGAGTATGGAATTGATATCGTTTATCTCCTAAAAAAAGTTCAGGTCCCTGCCTTGAACCCTTTTAGAGATATTCAGCTTAGAAAATTCAGTTTATAAGGGAGGTACCACGGTCCCTTTTCCGATAGCTGTCACTTGTGTTTCCATGTAAGTATAGTACATATTGATATCGTGTATCTCCATTACAAATCTTAGATTCCTAGTTAACTTGAGCGTAGAAATAACCAACAAATTAAATGGACTATTAATTTTTACATCCTTTAAATGATTTTCAATTAGGCTTGGTTCAATTAACTATCTACATTAATAACCAGGAATAAAAGCTAAAGTTGATGAAATTTAGACACATTTGAATGGTTTTTTTTTAATCAAGCAAAAAAAAACCAAATTCGTAAAGCCTATTTTCGGCATTCTGGAATTTCCCAGTAGGAAGAGGGAGCGTTGTTTTATTAATCCCGGAGCACTCCCTTACGAGTATCGGATTACTCCCTATACTTCTGTGTATAAGCATACAATTTCTATACTCCCTTTTAACATTGTATGTCCTAGGCAGGCTAGTAATCCCTTTGACCTCCCAAAAAAACAATAAGGGATGATTTTTTATTGATCACAGCGGAGAATTGGGAGAGTTTTGGAGAGTCTCGTTTAACCTCCCATTTTGCTCCTAAGGGAGGAAAGAAGGAGTTTAGCGAAACGGTTCCAAGAACCCAAAAAAGCTTTTATATAGGACATAGCACATATTGGTTAAAGGGCATACATACATACATATGTGGGGGCATGCAATTGTGCTATTGATTATGTAATAAAGATATTGTCCATATTCCGCATCCGCTCGAGCTTCTATTAATTTTTGTATATTTCAATTTTTCCATTTTTTTTTTCAAGTTTTTCGTCGCCTGCTAAAAAAATCAGTCAAGTAGAAATGAAGAAGTCTCTCCTTTTACTCCAATATTATGTCTATGGGAGTAATCTTTGACACATCGTTTGGGAACACCTCCCTTATTGCTCCTGTATGAGTAATATGGGAGCGAAGAGTGGAGAATTTTCTTCTATTGCTCCTTGATCATGCCAAAAGGAGTACTCTTTCATTCATCGCTTCCCACCTTATGCTCCACCTAGAGTAATATGGGAGCATACAATGGAAAAAATCTCCCCTATTGCTCTAAAATCATGCTAAAGGGAGGCATCTTTTATTCCTCGTTTGGGGAGAACTCGCTTCAAGTTCTACTGGGTTGTAATAGCAACCTAACTCAATATTGGTTGAGAACTTAAATTATTTGAAGGAATTTCATTGAAGTTACATTTGTGGAGTGTGTATCGAATGTATCTATACTATATGGGTGAAAACACAAAAGTAGTACAACTTGATGTCATCAGTCAATAATACAACAGTTTATGAAAATTTAGAACCCTATTTATATATCCCCTCAATTTCAATTACATATTCTATAAGCTAGTTTGTAAAATTATGGAATAAATCCTCGTAACATCAGTCCCCTGGCGTGTCACAATTCCTTGAACGCTTAATAAAGTTGTCGTAAAACCAAATATCCTATATTTATTCCAATATTTCTTGTTTCTATTCAGTATTTTATATCTGTTTAAGACATATTTAATAGATTTACTAATATGATCTATAATAATCTGATTAAAAAAAGTGAATAAACTTTGTCATCGTTTTTTGGGCCAGTTTAAAATATGAAATTCTCGCAAAATATTGCCGGACGTTGAATAGTTCATTGTGCAGGTTAAATGGCAGTGCTTCAGTGAGATGTAGAACAAAAAATATTAACGGTGGCCATTATGATATCAGTTCTAGCGTAACTTTTACCCAGTCTATTTATGCGGTTCCACTCAAATCGTCATTCTCATGGCTAGCTCCAATTTTCTTTAGTGACTATATTTCGTTTTAATTTATACATGGTCAAATGTGAGTCCTATGGACATATTATCTTAAATATTTAAGGTTTAGCTAGGACGTTAACTTTAGATGTAATCTCATATTTATGTGCAATTCGTCATTCTCCTGGCTTTTGTACTGATGTTCGATATACGTATAAGATTTTTTTGAATATGTAGTATTGTTGCTCTTTGAATTTTAATATATGAGGTACAAGTTTTAAGCCGATTAGAAAGTTCCCTGATTTTTGCGAATTATTTTGCAAAAATGCAGAATACCACAAACTCCCAAACTAAAAAACAAAATATAGGGGTAGATACATATAGTTAAGGAGAATATAGCCGATCCACTGGCCCGATTTTTTTCATTAAAATTTTAAAATATCGTTATCCGGCCACAGTAGGACACAAGACACTTTTTATACCCAGCTGTACTTGTACACAGGGTATTATAACTTTGTTAGGATAACGGTTGGTTGTACAGGTATAAAGGAATCGAGATAGATATAGACTTCCATATATCAATATGATCAGGATCGAAAAAAAATTTGATTGAGCCATGTCCGTCCGTCCGTCCGTCCGTCCGTCCGTCCGTCCGTCCGTCCGTCCGTCCGTCCGTCTGTCCGTTAACACGATAACTTGAGCAAATAATGAGATATCTTCACCAAATTTGGCATGCGTACTTATTTGGGTTCAGAATAGATTGCTATTGAAAATGGGTAAAATCGGACCATAACCACGCCCCTTTTTCGATATCGAAAATTTCGAAAAACGTATAAAATGGGTTAATTCAATATTAGAAGCAGCTACAATGATAAAATTTGCAATATGTATTGATTTAGATGTTCTAAGGCCGATTTTATAAAAATTTTTGAAAAGGGGGCGTGGTACCGCCCACGTATATTTGAAGAAATTTTAAAATTTTGACTCTTAATAACTTCAGAACAGTTTATGCTAGTATAACGAAATTTCGTAGAGGACATACTATTGTTGTGGTAAAATCAGCTATAGAAAATAAACGAAATCGCTTCGCGACCACGCCTACTTTTTCATAAAAGTTATATTGAAAGGAGGTGGAAATATTGAAAAGTCCATATCTAATTAACTGATTTCGCTATAATAATATAATTTGGTACATACATCAACTTTCATATTCTTTACATAATTTTTTCAAAATTTTGGAAAGTGGGCGTGGCACCGCCCACTTATGAGTCAAGCAATTTTTAAATTCGACTGCTAACAACTTCAGAACGGTGTGAGATAGATTTACGAAACTAGGTACCAGGCATGTTATGTTTATGTAGAGTACTACCACAGAAAATAAGAAAAATCGGTGAACGATCACGCCCACTTTATGTGCACAGCTGGGTATGTAATGTTCGGTTTCACCCGAACTTAGACTTCCTTACTTGTTTTAATTAAAACCCTGCTATACATGAATTACAGCATCCATCAGTTTTTTCATATTGCCTTTCAGAACCTTATGGGAGGGATAGGGATGGGGACAGAGATAGGAATAGGTATTAAGATTGGGATAGATATAGGTAGAGATACATGCAGGGCAATAAATTTGCGGCAGGACAACGTCTGCCGCTTCAGCTAGTATATTTATGTATGTTTATGATAATTTTGTAATTATTGGTATGAGAAAGAATTAAATGCAAAATCAAGTAACTAGTGTCTGTGCGATCAAGCACGTCAACGAAGTGTTTTATCCCGTATGGTTGGTATCGAAACCCCCCAGACTGCATTGTTTTGTAATAAAAGTAAAATTTAGTTTCGAAAATTAAAAAACGGTTTGCTCTTACCGCTCTTTTAATATATGATAACGTGGTTTGTTTGTAAAATATTTTATTATTTTATTTATTATCTGAAAAATTGTCACATACCTACCCCCATATTCATAAAAAATATAAAATGTTTAGTAAGCTGCTATAATTCCAAATTTGTATTGAAGGGTCATTTTAAAAAGCTTTATAAATGTTTTTTTATGAATAAATAAGGGGGCTAGTTTATACCAGGCCTAGGCACCTAGTAGGACAATTGTCCGAAAATTTGAGAACCAAATTATTACGCTCTTTCCTCTGCCTCTCGATCAATGAAATTGTTGCTGCGCTTGTGAGAGCGCTATAATCTCAACGACCAATCAATGGATGTCGTTGGTTATGCTCAGCCACTCACTTGCAAGCAACGACTGATGATTGGCTCTTTCACTAATACCCCTCGCTTTCAATTCTGCCGGGCACTGGTTTATACGCAGATATAAAGCGCTTTAGTTCAATTCGTTTTATTTTAAAAGGCATTTTAAATGAATTTTTAAAGCGACTTGAAAACTTTTTGCGTTTTATTTCAAAGGGATTTTGAAATGTGTCGTAAGAAATTCGTATTGAAAGAATTCGGTTTTATGTGCGTATAAACTAGCCAACAGAAACGTTTAGTTCACTGTACTGGACGAGGTGGTTCATTAAAAGGATATACTTACTAGTTCTCTATTTCGAAAAATATCCATGCCTCTCTAAACGTCTATTGCTAGCTTATTTCCAATCATCTCTTCTCTTTTGCTGTTTAGGAAAAGCCTTAAAATAATCGAGTGCCTATTATTCGAAACAGACGATTTAATAATGCGAAAAAACGAAAAACATGTGATCCTTTGCCTACTGGAAGTGGCGCGTCGTGGCGCAAAGTTTGGTAAGTATTTAAATGACATACTGGTACGAGTATAATAGGGTGGGCCAAGAAATCGGGTTTTGTTTTTTTCGAAGGGTATACTTCTGTATTCGATTTCCTGACCATAAATGGAGTATAATGACCAAATATGATTTTTTTTTGTTAATGGAAAAGCCTGCTTCGTCGCCGTTTATTGTTTTCGGGAAGCAAACTTTCACCCCAGTATTTGCAGGAAATTGAACGCTCTACAAAAAGGTTTGTTCATTAATGTGACCATTACAAAGTTTTCGAGGTCAAAAATAGACCAACTTCTGAAAACATTTTCGATATCGAAAATTTCAAAAAAAAACAAAAATGATATAATTTTATAGGTCAATCCCCTGGTCATTATATTATGCTTTTTTGATAAATTTTCTAAAGTGGGTGTGGCACTGCCCACTTTTAATGGGGTAATTTTTAAAAATTCGACTGGTTATTGTGTAAGACTGCAAGGCACATAGGGCGGCCTGACTGTCCGACATAATGTAGATTCGCCTAGAGGATAGTCTTCTTCGGAGGCATTCTATGCCACATAATTCTATTGCATGGATTTCCGCTTAAAAAATAGTGGGATAGTTACCCCGCATACATAATTCGGTAAGGTAAATATGTAGCTAAAATGGTATAATTCGGTAGGTAAAGGTCATTCTATTGTGATTTTCTGTTAAACTTTAAAGTGGGCGGGGTACTGTAGGTAGAATGATAAAATTAAGCAGGTTTCACGGTGATATAGGAAATTTTCCTGATGAAACTGGTAGAAATCGCTGGGTATTTAATGTTTGGTTTACCCCAACTTAGACTTCCTTACTTGATCATATATGTTATCGATCTGCACATCAATCTCACATAAATATTTACATATGTAACTGTTTATGGCGTCATCAACAGGTATGCTCGCACCCATGCTGGTACAGATGGAGCGACAAATCGATCGTGAAATCGCCGCTGAGAACAAAGCCAATGGAATCGGGTGTGGCACACAGACGGATAATGCTGATGCAACTGGTACTCAAACCGAAATTGTCATCAATACAGACAGCCTTGCCACAAGAACGGATATGTTTGATAGCGACTCTGATAATGAAGACGATGATGACGATGGTCCAATGCTAATGTACGGTCCACAGCCACAAATTGTCACCAACGATTTGAAGAGCTTGGATGAGATGGTAAGTGTTGCTGAAATTAAAAATGAATCGTCTATTTTCAAAACCGGCCATCTCCACCCAATTCGTTTGTGAGAAGGCCGGTTTTGAAAATAGGCGATTCAAATAAAGTCGTGATTGTTATAACAAAAAAATTTACAAGTGTGATTACGTATTATAAAATGTACGAGGGCGGGTGTGTAAGCCAATTCCTCAAAGCTTTCGAAATTCACTTAATACATGCTATAAAAATAATAATATACATTTTTGAAAGGGCAACAAATTACTCACACTACAAGCAATTGGGATACTTTCCGAACCACCCTCGTATTTATGCAGCATCTTTGGCATGTACAATTTTATATCCAATTTACGTATCCTAAGATTTTAATGCATCTGACATATTTACTGCGCAATAAATGTGTATTATAAAATATGTACATATCTAACATTTCTGTACAACTACAGTGGTTTTCGCAGTGTTTAGTATTCAATGTTTTCTCGTTATTTGCATACGATAAGTTTGTGAGGAAAAAATTTTACATTGTTTGAATAAATGATATGTCATAGTATGTATATAATTTTGTTCCAGTTGCGAATTTAGGATTTTAATATGGAACAAATTATTTCGAACTTTTAATATACACATACGCTTCTTTGTTCCCGATTGTTGTTTTTTCTTTTTTTTTTCAAAAAATGGTTCTTCAAATAATCTTATAAGGAAGAATACTACCCATATACCAAGTTTGATCCAAATCGCCTTAGCCGTTCCCGAGATAGTGGTCGACATACGATGCAAAAAATAAAATGCGGTTGCAACCCTACTTTAAATTATTTTTGTAAGTATACATCTGAAAATGCCTTGCTTTTGATACCCATACTGGCACATCTTGTTTAATATTAAAAAATTAAATAAATTTATAGTGAACTTTAAAATTAAAGTAGTCTCTATAATAAAACAGCTCTTAATAACTAAGATTTTTACGAAAATAAAATTAACGAGTGAGAGTATAATCCTTGTACACTTTACATTCAGAAAAAACTTTCCCTTGTCGCAAGGTGAAAATTCCCTTTCCTTAGAAAAAGCAAACAAAAACTGTATTGAAGAAATTGAGTTCCTTAAGTTAAAGACAACATTGAACTTAAATTCAGGAAAAAGTCTTTAAATGAAGGATATTTTTCCTATATTAGATAAGTAAATCGAAAAATGGAAACTGGATCGTTGATTCAATTCAGTGCTTTTTTCTGAGTATAGTTTTGACGATACGCCACTGCACATATATATTTCCTGTAAATATTTTCCCTATATACAGTGCATAATATGCAGATCTTAGGTAGTAAAAACCACCTTTTTAACTAAGCATGTAAATTTGTAACTTTTGTATGATTAGCATTTCCTAAAAATGTTCACTAAAAATCGTTATATGGAAATTAAAACGACTAACCAATTGAAAAAACTCGACAACCAAATAAGTACTTCAGGGAATATTGACGATTTCAGTTTATTGATTTTCAAAAGGCTTTGGAAATGTTTGTTTTTCCGTATTTTCCTGTTTTTGTGTTTTAATTTTTACATCGTTTCTTTGTCACGTTTTGTGAGTCAGTTGCGCGTGCGCAATAAATGCAGCCAACAAAAACAATGTCCTCATGGATAGAGCGTTAAATGTGATGTTGCCATAAAATAGTTTGTTCCCAATCGACTGTTCATGTCTTACTAACCGGTGGCCACAAAAGCTTGCAATTGACATGCCCGCGTGGACACAAAAACACTCCCCACACCCATATGAAAATATATATATGTATGTACATATGTATAATTATGTAAATATATATGTAACTATATCTCATGTTTCTGCCTATAACAAATAACCAAACGCCGTTTTCAATTTATTTATATTTCCAATTTGTTGTAAGTTGCTTAGGACCCAGTTACACTAATAGGTCTTTTTATTATTCTCTGACCTTATTTTAAGACTATTTTGAGCTGGCTTTGCTATCATTTTAGGGTCCGTTTGGGACCTTTTATTTTAATGTTTAATATTTAAAGAAAATAAAAAGTGACCTTGTAAACCACCTCAGGTGGTAAAAGTAGATAATAGTAGAATTAAGCATGCTAAATTTGAAAGTAACCAAGTGGCAACACCCAAGTAGAAAATCTCATAATTAATCATACCATTATTATTATAATTTTATGACCTATTGTGGACCTTTCAGCTTATTGCTGTATTTATAAATTTCAACACCTCCTCAGGTTTTTTATTCCATATCCCCAACGGATAAAGAGTGACCCCACCTAGGTAGCATTCGCATTCAATGCATTCGCAGAGTATATGAACCGGCGTTTCATCGCCCAGTTCGCCTCTGCCTCCCGTACGTGGGCCTTGGTGAACTCACAGAAGGGTTCAGGACCATAAAATTCTGTTAGAGCACCTTGT
Organism: Campiglossa producta; assembly: GCA_964058755.1. Lineage (NCBI taxonomy): Eukaryota > Metazoa > Arthropoda > Insecta > Diptera > Tephritidae > Campiglossa > Campiglossa producta. Next base: position 60,804,226 of record CAXKVI010000005.1, on the reverse strand, counting down.
TGTGTCGTATTTTGCATGTTTTAGACAGAAGTAAGGGCAAACCTTACTATTTAACGTAATCATTCACCTAAAGTTAATTCTTACAAAATACGGCCATTATAATCCATATACCAAATTTTATCCAAATCGGTCAAACTGTTGACGAGATAGTGTGGGATATATAAATATAAGCTATAAGATTATTGGTTTGCCGCATACAATTTTTCTAGAATATTCCATCTCATATCTTCTCCATTACATATCAGGAAGGGGTATGCTACTAGCATTCTCGACCGTAAATTCTCAGCAATAGCTTCACGCTCCAGGGGGAGCAGATTACATAAAATGAATTATGAAACAGTTTCCGACAATGCTATAGCTATCGGCTGCGAACGTTACTACATTGTTACCATAATTGATTCTACTTGTGATTCGCATGCACATCATTCCCTCCCAGGAAGTGTCCGCATACTCTGAGACGATGCATCACCTTACTAATTTGACAAGGCAACCATAGATGAAATGTCACTTCTAGGCATAAAACGCTACCACCACCATCGCCAACCATAACTATCAACAGTTGCTGCAAAGCTCATCATGTTTTTTAACTAAAGCTACGTTTACACTGCACCAAATGCGTCACTTTTGGCCAAGTTTTCTCGAGACCGTTCATCCGCAGATTGAATTTGATCACCAAATTAGGTCAAATTAAATTAAATTCATCTTATTTGGCAAACAAATTAATTCTGCGGATAAACATTCTCGAAATAACTTCGCTAAATGCGACGCAATTGGTGCAATGTAAATGTATTATAAGACGGCTCACAATCAAAGAGATTTTTGAAATTTCCGCACGCCCGCAGCAAAGTTTTTCGACGAAATTAACTAAGCTATTCGTACAACACAGCAAACAAGTCGCCAATCACATGTGCGCATATACATTGTTTGTATGTTATATATATAAATATAAACAAAAACTCCCACCAAATAAAATATGCGCATGCTCACAGTCAAAGCATTCCGCAAGCTACCCGTTTATAGTCGGACCAACTGACAAATACGATACCAACTAAGCACTTTTACTCTTGTTGAAACAAATTGGACAACAACAACAGCACCAACAACTTTGACGACAGTAACTACTTAAATCGCTGTCAGAGGATCACAATGCATACTTCATCCAATGTCTGTGGTGTGGTGGAGCAACTGTGGAGCCACACAAAGACATTGTTGTTGTTGGTTGCGTGCGTTTACCATTTGTCTATTTTTTGCTATTTAATATTCGGAAAAATGCTAAAACGGACGTGAAAATGTTGAAGCGCCAACAACTCCCAGCACCCGACACCGAGCCGCAATCTCACCTAATCCAATCACCAAGTAAAAATAACTTGCAATAACGAATAGCTGCGGCACTACGCTTAGTCAACACAAAAGAACAACAAATATACATTCATGTTTATGTAGGTACGGTGATGCATAGCTCAAGCAGCATCATCAATTCTGTTCGGCTTTCTATCGTTAAAAGGCATCGGTGGCAACCGTAATTGCTGCACTCGCACATTTTGTGCGAAGTGATTGATTTCCGTAACTTCAAGTCAACGCTCAAGCTTCCAGCAATGAATTCTCCTGGTCTTCGTGCAGCGTACATAAGTGCATACGTCTAAGTAAGCTAACATGCCGAGTCTCCAGTGGTACAATTTGTATATGTAATTTTAATCAAATCGCAAAATATGGCTACTTTTAGGTTCGAGTGTTGTAAATTTGGCTAAAAACTTGAATAACTTCATTTACTGTAGTAACTTTCCAAAAAAAATTTTAAGAAGGCCACACCCACATTTTACCTTTATAAACTTTTTTAACGAAACAATTAGAAAACCACATCTTCGGAGGGTCCAACTTCGAACTTCGAAAGCCCGTAACTAAGTTTTGGAGACTAACTTCCAAAACCGAGAAATGCCATTTTTTAGACATAAGTATAAAAGTTGGTTTGGTCCCATACTTAAATGTGAATAAACCTTATTTTCAAGTATCTCTAAACAGTTGTAGAGTCTAAACTAAATAATTGAACTAACCTTGTATGATTCGTATTATATGTCAGAGCTTGTATTGTTGTGATTGGTCGGCGTTTGGTGTTTGCTATTCAAATTCAAAACATTGCTGGTGATCTATGGATAGCATTCAAACTTACAACAATGGTACTGCGAAGCATTTCATGCTGCATGCCTTATACCATTGCATGTTGAATTGTGATAAACGCTCCCGAACACCCTGTGGTCCTACAATTAGCAAATGTAAACATGCATACAAACCCTTTGTCGAAATTATATTCCCGTAGCGGCCTGTGCTACGTTCTTACATACAAAAGAAAATTTGCACAAAATTAAAAGTTCAGATTCTCAAGTTTGTGGCCTTGATACTAACACCTTTCTATGCCCGCAGACCAGAAGTTTCCTTACCGCAAGGAAAAAATGCCTTTTTTCAAGGAATAATTTCCCTTATTTAGCTCCAAACACATGGCTTCTTTAAGATAAGTAAAATATTTCACCCAGTTTAAGGAAACCCTTTTCCTTACTTTAAGTAATTATTTCTTTGTTCTTAGAAAAATTTTACTTGTAAGAAGGAAATCTCTTACTTGTATTGAGAAAAATCAGTGGCGTAACTATACCATCTGGGGCCCGTGGCAAATTCTTTTGATGGGGCCCTATCAGTAAAAAACGTCACGTTGTACTCAGTTTAACTTTAATAAACCTCGAGATTGAAAATTCATTAATTTTACTTGTTGAAAACATTGTTTAATAACACTGCGGTACAAAACCGAACTTTTTTTCTGTCCTATGAACGAAATAGACTTTTTCGGAAAGTGGACAAAAAATAAAAATACACGCGTATCGGCGATTTTCATGTACACGTCAGAATTTTTTTTTATGCATGTATGTACATAAAAAAATTCTGACGTGTACATAAATTTTGAACTTTTTTGGCAGAATTTTCAGAAAACTTTTGAGTATGCAGTTTTGTAACCCATTAAATTTTACTCTAAGAATGTGCAAGTTAGAACTCGCTAAACATTTTACTTGACTTTTTAGAATTTTTTTTTGGCAAGGGTGTTGAGTGTTTTCCTCCATACTAAAGTAAATTTAGTTAGTGAAAGAAAAATTCTAATAATTCAGGGAAAATTTGTAGGGGAGAGTTATAACTTGCACATTCTTAGAGTAAAATGGGCTACAAAACTGCATACTCAAAAAATTTCTGAAAATTTTTCCAAAAAAGTTGAAAATTTTTTTTATACGTACATAAAAAAAAAAATTCTCACGTGTACATGAAAATCGCCGATACCCGTGTATTTTTATTTTTTGTCCACTTTCCGAAAAAGTCTATTTGCTTCATAGGACAGAATGTGTGTAGACCAGAGTAATATAAGGTTAAGCAGTCCGAGACGTTTTTGACACTTCTCGGCTTCATGCTTCCCTATCTGATTGACAGTGCTACTTCTTTTCAAAAGTAAAAACCAATATTCTTGATACGAATACAATTACAGCAACACTGAAAGCTTTTGAAGTTTGTTTTATTTTTATTTTGAAAAATTAATTGTCTATTTGGTAAGATTTTTATGAAAATTTAATATTTTAATTAAATAATAGAAATTTTTCCTGTTCTGCAGCCTTTTGTCAGCATACAAATACGTTACCTCATCTTTTGAAGCTGAATTTAAATCAAGGAAAAAGCTTGTGTGCATTCTTACAAGAAGCTCACATTTCACCAAAATGCAGGTTCTGACCTTGCCCTCCTCGCTAGCTCGAATGAACTTGAAGCCAATAGTCCCCAATCCGCAGATACTCGAGCTGTTGACCGAGGGTTCTTGGATGAGGACCACATCCATGTCGCATTTAGAAAGCCGGGGATTATTAAGATTGGGCAGATTTATCTGAAGCACCACCAACATGAGAGCGCTCAGACTTCCCTGACGTACCCATATCGTCGAGGTCTGCCCCATCCCGGAGTTTGTCTCTCAAAGACGAGTTGGCGTACCGGGAGCCCTGCTGACTGAAGCATCAGAGATAATGCGCTCAGGATTGGTTGCTCCCCGTCCAGCAAGCTGTCTTCCATCTCCGAGCTGTTCACGTCACTTTGCGAAAGTGCTGTGGCAGATAACATGCTTTTCGCGTCGGACCCCTCCGTTTCCTCTTGCAGTTCTTCGATATCCGAGTCCCCCGTTGCAGCGGAGATGGCATGGCCACGGTTTACGTAGATAACGATCTGACCTACACTCTAATGCACTAGTCCATTGTAACTTTTAAGGGGCTCGAGTGCCTCCTTATTCATGGTGAAGACCACTTGTCTATCAGGCCCTACCGCATCCCCGACCAGAGTGACACTTCAGTCCTGCGTCGGGAGGGACGGATTCATTATCCGCAGCATCGTGAGAATTCCCTCAGGCTCTGCAGGGATGGCAGGAATCCATGCCCTTGCCCTTGGCCAAGCCGGAATGTCATTCCAGTCGACGACCTCGATTGTTGCACCTTTGTAGACTTCACCCAGTCTTGCAGCTGCTGCCTTGTACAGTGCAACAGTTCATGCGTCGTCACACGCGACTATTTTAATCTGTCCCTGGTGTCAACCCGCATCCGTGACCGCCGCTGTACCACCCGGAGTCTTCAAATAAAAGTCAATAAGAGCGTTAGCGAGTTCGTTCCGGACGTGTCGCCACTGGTCTTTGGGGATGGGCAAACGTTCGTTGCCTCGGTCAAGAATGCCTATAAGGATCCTGTCCTTAGTTACTTCGGCAATGCTTCGTTTTCCCACTTCGGGGTGAGGTTTTAACTCCACGTCCGATCTCTTGCGTTGGAAAGGGTTTCCGTTTACCCTCTTTGGCACATAATTTATTTTGGAAATCCGGTATCAGAGATTGCACCAATTCCACCGACTTCCTGGAACTCGGCGACAGCGTTTCCTGCGAGACTCCCTCATATTTCTTCAGGGTCCTTGCGGCCCATCGTTTTTCCAAGTACGCAGAGCGGAGGGAAGATGTCTCGTGGGAGTCCGGACCCGTAGTTGCCATCGCGGTCGCTCCCTTTGCTGAAAGCTCAGGGGCAGCTTTTTTCTCCGCTGCCCGACTGGTTGATGTCCTCATAGGCGCAAATGCCGACATCACCGCCCTGCAGGAAATGCGATGGACGGGGCAAGGAAAGATGACCATCGGTTCTTGTGGTGGGAAAGAGACTTCGCCGCCAAGTACTAGCGTTCACTCCTGTAGACGAGCGGCTCGCTGCGATCCGCATCAAGGCGAGGTTTTTCAACATAACATTTATCTGCGCCTATGCGCCGACTGAGGAGACGGACGACGCAGAGAAGGATTCCTTCTACGATAAACTTGAACAAGCCTATGATCGCTGCCCCCTGCATGATATCAAAATCGTGCTCGGCGACTTTAATGCCAATGTGGGCAAGGAAGGAGTCTTTGGTCCTACAGTTGGAAAATTCAGTCTCCACGATATAACATCCCCCAACGGCACTAGGTTGATTGACTTCGCCGCTTCCCGCAATATGGTCATCAGTAGTACCAGGTTCCAGCATAAGCGAATACACCAAGCCACCTGGCTGTCCCCTGATCAAAGAACAAGAAACCAGATTGATCATATCATGATCGACGGCAGACACAGCTCCACCGTTCTAGACGTGCGTAGCCTACGTGGTCCCAATATCGACTCGGACCATTATCTTGTTGCAGCCAAGATACGCACACGCCTCTGTGCAGCGAAGAAAGTACGCACAGTAACGGAAGGAAAGTTTGACGTCGAGAAGCTGCGCGTGACACAGACAGCTGATAATTTCTCCACTCGACTCTCACACCTGCTATCAGAGAGCAATCCTCGACCTAACGATGTAACCGAGCAATGGAAGCATATCTCTCACTCATTACGTACCGCCGCTGAGGCCACTATAGGGTTTCAGCGAGCCCGCAAGAACAACTGGTACTATGAGGAATGCACCGCAGCCTCGGTCAAAAAGGACGCTGCATACAGGGAGACGTTGCGAACGGGCGCAACCCGCAGTGTATGGCAACGCTATCGTGAGGCGAAGAAGGAAGAGAGACGCCTTTTCAGAAAAAAGAAACGTGAGGCCGAAAGGCGTGAGTGTGAGGAGCTTGAGATGCTGGCTGACAGGAATGATGCCCGAAAATTCTATGAAAAGATCCGGCGGATGACGAAAGGTTTAAAGACCGGGGCAAGTTCCTGTAAGGACAATAACGGCGACCTGGTAACCGACGTACAGAATGTACTTAAATTATGGAGGGAACACTTCTCCTCACTGCTAAATTGCGAGGGAGACGTCGAACCCGATACCCCAATCCCTGACGATGGAAAAGTCGTCCCACCACCTGACTATGATGAAGTGAGGATAGCAATATCTCGACTCAAAAACAACAAATCGCCTGGGAAAGACGGACTACCCGCCGAGCTGTTCAAACACGGAGGCGAAGAGCTGGTAAAAAGCATGCATCAGCTCTTATGCAGAATATGGTCAGATGAGTGCATGCCTTTAGATTGGAATTTAAGTGTGCTCTGCCCAATCCACAAGAAAGGCGATCCCGCTAACCCTACCAACTACCGCGGAATCAGTCTTCTTAATATCGCATATAAGGTTCTTTCTAGCGTATTGTGTGAAATACTGAAGCCCATCGTAGACAAACTGATTGGACCTTATCAGTGTGGCTTTAGACCTGGTAAGTCTACCATCGACCAGATTTTCACGATACGCCAAATCCTGGAGAAGACCCATGATAAAAGAATCGACACTCACCATCTCTTTGTCGATTTTAAAGCCGCTTTTGACAGCGCAAAAAGGAGTTGCCTGTTTGCTGCCATGTCTGAATTTAACTTCCCTGCAAAGCTTATACGACTTTGCCAAATGACGTTGAGCAAAACCAACAGCTCCGTCAGAATCGGGAAGGACCTCTCTGAGCCATTTGAAACCAAACGAGGTTTCAGACGGGGTGACTCCCTTTCGTGCGATTTCTTTAACCTGATGCTGGAGAAGATAATTCGAGCAGCAGAGCTCACCGCAATGGCACAATCTTTTACAAGAGCGTGCAATTGCTGGCGTATGCCGATGATATTGATATCATTGGCCTTAACAGCCGCGCCGTAAGAGCTGCTTTCTCTGGGTTGGATAAGGAAGCAAAAAAAGAGGGTCTTGCGGTGAACGAGGACAAGACGAAGTATCTGCTGTCATCAAAGAAAGAATCGGCGCACCTGCGCCTTGGCAGCCAAGTCACCGTTGATAGCTACAAGTTTGAAACGGTGAGAGACTTCGTCTATTTGGGAACCAGCATTAACACCGAAAATAATATCAGTCTAGAAATCCAATGGAGAATCACCCTTGCCAAGAAGTGTTACTTTGGACTAAGTAGGCAATTGAGAAGAAAAGAGATTGGTTTTCATACCGGCGATTGATGAAAGTTATTAAAAAAGGATCCAATTATAAACATTGCCGTTTTATAAGCTTATTTCGTACGTTTACTGCTACCCACAAAAAGGGCATGCTTTTTACAGTTAAATTTAAAATTAATTTAATTTTCCTAATAATTTTAAAAAATAAATGTTGAAAAGACAGATTTCCGGAAAAAAAATCCTGAAATTTTGCGAACGGCGTTCCTTCCTTTTCTACTAAAATTTTCCCAAAGGGGATTTTTTTACCCTTTTTTGGATCCTTCGTAAATGCAACTCTAATAAGGAATCCTTGGCAAATGTCAAAATCTGCTTAGTCTTATATAATTTAACACTGGTTCAAACTGGCGTCGAATAAATTTCAAAACAAATAATTCTTTTTTCTTTGAAAAGAATTTAAAATAAAAAATTATTTTTTCTTTGAAAAGAATTTAAAACGAAAAATTTCATGGTTCCGCATATTTGAAATTTCTAAACATTCGGAAAAAGAATACAAATATTTTGATATCATTTGTAGAGTATAAAACATTTGCCACAAATCGGTTACTATTGAGCTGTATTTATTTTTAAGCGGGATTTAATTTTGAGTTAGCGGTTACAATCGACCATCCTCGATCCTAACTCTTCGTAGTTAGACCGTTAACTATTGCCATTTCCTCCTCGAAGAACTGTGTTCCCCAAATAAATAGTTACCTCCCAACTCTCTCCGATTTTTTTTTCGCTGCATGGAACCTTATCCTCGACGGCACTAAGCTCACGACTGTCTCATAGTCCAAAATCTCAGGGCTAACATTCAGTAGCATATTCACTTTCGCTACCATTTTAACCGCGATTGCCAAAAAGGTAAAGAGCCGGAACAAAATCATTAAGTGGCTTTCTGACCCACGTGTCATTGATATGAGCCCCTGGCCTTGCTGTATGAGGGTGCTGGTCTGTTAGAACACTGCACTCAGAACTACCATGGGATGTCACCCTTGGTCACCGGCACACCATTTACACAGTGAGGCAAAACCGCCGCGCTGTTTCGGCATGGTTTATACAAATTGTATGGGCATGAGAATTTTCGACAGCTATTTTACCCTTAACGCTCTTATTTAGGTAGGTATGGCTCTTAAAGAGCTTGACGACATGCTGGGCCACCATATAACAACTCAGTCTGATCCAAAGGTGCCCAGACAGACCCTCATGAGCATTGAAACTGAACAGACTCGGTCTTGGTCAGCTCCCAGTCCGCAAATGCCCTCGTGAGATTACAAGTACTACTGGCTGCTGCAGATGAATGCGCACTCCCGAAGGAAACCAGAGGCGCTCGGGCCCAACTTCGATAAGAGTACTGCAAGCGTGTCCGCACACGGAGCGAATCGTCATAGACGCGTATTAGACGCTACATTCGATTTTTGTACCCTTTGTTGCTGAACACATATATTTGCATGAAGAGCTGCACACGAATCGGCAGCTGCACGAAAGTGGCAAAGCATGAAAGCTACATGCTGCTCGGCGTATGACAATGCTGGTCACCTGGCGTCGTACGCTTAGAAAAGAGGAAGAAGAAGCATTTGTTTACATTTTTCATTTTCGTTTTTTGTGGGCCGTGGCTTTCGGTTCTTTTTTCAAATAAAATTAATTGTTTCTCTTGAAATAAAAAATAAAAAATGTGTACAATCGGAAGAAATATGTGTTAAAAATGTGCGGAAAATGTAAAAAATTTGTACAATCGGAAGAAGTATGTGTTAAAAATGTGCGGAAAATGTATTTATTAGTTAAAATTGCAATTTTGACAGTTCGTTGTGTGCTTTTTTTCTGCAGCGTCGTGTGCAGATCTTGAGACGCAGGGAAATTCGTGCTCAGTGGAATGACGAGTACGCGTCTATGACGATGCGCCTCGTCTGCGGACTGCCTAATGGGTTGAACTGTTGCGGCGGGGGATGCCCCATGATATCCACCAATTCTAAGACCAATCTCACTCTGATCCAAGGCTGTTGAAACGGCACTTTTCAAGAGATTGACGGCAACTTGGGGTAATAAGCAATTGGGAGAACTACGCATGGCTACAACAAAAACATACAGCGCAAGGTCCCCACTATTCGCATGCCATACGATGGCCCGTTTGTTTGATGGTGAGCTTTTTAGGGTACATTTAACGTTTCATACATTGTAAGGGTATTGTAGGAAACTCCAACAAGACCGCCAGTACAGTTTCAGATCTAATATATGTATGTATATCTGTCCATTTCGCTCTCTGAATTTAATAGCCAACGTAACGAATATTCATCCTATAACTAAAATCCAACCCATTTCTAATGCTACATACCTGTGGATGTTCAATGTGAAATAAATAAAATTTAAAAGAATTTTTTGGAGAATGAAAAGGAATGTTTGTTTTTAAATATTCTCATGCTACAAGGGAAAACAAAAAGAATAGAATTTCAAACATTTCAAAATAGATTCTTTTGAGTTCAAATAATTCAGAGAATGTTAAATATTTTTGAGCTGTAAAAATTAAAAAATTCAAAGAATAATTTGTGAAAACAATTTTCTTTCAAATATTTTCTAAACCCTGGATTTTCAGCGTACTCAATTACACGTTGTATATGTCCCACTGATGGCCATGGGCCTCCTCACCCGCGTTGCCAACGTACCGCGACAGAATATGTAGAAACCAATGGATGCGTTATAAAATGAATAGAGATGTGCAATTACCGATATTTTGATTGACAGTTTTTTGACGGTCATAAGTACGTAAAATTACTCGTCACGGGTAACGTGTACATTAGAGCTGATGATACCCGAAGACCCGGGTACCCGGGCTTTCTATTACCCGGGCATTACCCGGACCCGCTATTACCCGGGTAATACCGGGCATCATATGACAAACTTTTACTGTAAGCATGCATGGTTTCTTTCAAATATTCAATTCAGTGTACCAGGCGCACAGAATTTAAATGTAAACAAATAAAACAAGTAAGGAAGTCTAAGTTCGGGTGAAACAGAACATTACATACCCAGCAGTGCACATAAAGTGGGCGTGATCGTTCCCCGATTTTTCTTATATTCTGTGGTAGTACTCTACATAAACATAACATGCCTGGTACCTAGTTTCGTAAATCTATCTCACACCGTTCTGAAGTTGTTAGCAGTCGAATTTAAAAATTGCTTGACTCATAAGTGGGCGGTGCCACGCCCACTTTCCAAAATTTTGAAAAAATTATGTAAAGAATATGAAAGTTGATGTATGTACCAAATTATATTATTATAGCGAAATCAGTTAATTAGATATGGACTTTTCATTATTTCCACCTCCTTTCAATATAACTTTTATGAAAAAGTAGGCGTGGTCGCGAAGCGATTTCGTTTATTTTCTATAGCTGAATTTACCACAACAATAGTATGTCCTCTACGAAATTTCGTTATACTAGCATAAACTGTTCTGAAGTTATTAAGAGTCAAAATTTTAAAATTTCTTCAAATATACGTGGGCGGTACCACGCCCCCTTTTCAAAAATTTTTATAAAATCGGCCTTAGAACATCTAAATCAATACATATTGCAAATTTTATCATTGTAGCTGCTTCTAATATTGAATTAACCCATTTTCGAAATTTTCGATATCGAAAAAGGGGCGTGGTTATGGTCCGATTTTACCCATTTTCAATAGCAATCTATTCTGAACCCAAATAAGTACGCATGCCAAATTTGGTGAAGATATCTCATTATTTGCTCAAGTTATCGTGTTAACGGACAGACGGACGGACGGACGGACAGACGGACGGACATGGCTCAATCAAATTTTTTTTCGATCCTGATCATATTGATATATGGAAGTCTATATCTATCTCGATTCCTTTATACCTGTACAACCAACCGTTATCCTAACAAAGTTATAATACCCTGTGTACAAGTACAGCTGGGTATAAAAAGCTGAAATGAAAATTCAGTTAATACAGTTTTGAGCAAAACATAAGAATCGTAAACGGAAATTTATACAATTTATAAAGCTGTTAGCAATAATAAGTGTAATACTAAGAGCATACATGAATTTTTTTGAACATGAACCATGTTAAACTAACAAGAAAGGTCCTGTTAAATTTGCATGAGATAATTGGGCAGATAGTGTTGTCTTAACAGGAAGGCATGATGTGTTGAAAGAAATGCATGTAAATTTTATAGCAAGTCATGTGAATTTAACACGAAGTCAAGTTTTTTAACATGAGCGACGGAGCGATAATTTGCTGTTGCTGAGCTTTAAAGTTTGTCTTGCTGAAAAAGCAGTAGGTTTGCTTTTCAGTTTGCTTGGAAAAAATAAGCAGCCAAAGCAGGGGCTTTTGCTTTTGCTTTGAAAACAACAGACAGCAACGTACCAGCATACAAATGCTGAGAAGCAAGCGATAGATTGCTGACATTTCATTATTCAAAAACAAAAAAACATTCATGGAAAAAAATATCATAAATAATTAAAAAAATAATAAAAATGTCAGCAAAAAATATTTTTTGTCGGTTTCGAAAACCGACTGAAAAACGACCGACCTTCAGCTTTTAATAATGAAGACTTATGCAAATTCCGAATAATCGTTGCAGTCCGGTGAAAACGAGATGGATCAAAAGCCTTAAAATTGACCGACAATGTGGGTATCAGGGCATGAGACCAGGTTTCATTTGGACTTCGATATATTTCGATAAATTTATCGATAACTGAGTTATCGGTGAAAATGTAATTGCTCAAAAACCTTAAAATTGCCCTACAATATGGGTATCATTTGGATTTCAATATATTTCGATACATTTTTCGATAACTGAGTTACCGGTGAAAACGAGATGGATCAAAAGCCTTAAAATTGACCGGCAATATGGGTATCAAACAAAAGGGGATGGTCCCAGGTTTCAATTGGACTTTGATATATTTCGATAAATTTATCGATAACTGAGTTTTCGGTGAAAATCTGATTGCCCAAAAACCTTAAAATTGCCCTACAATATGGGTATCAAACGAAAGGGCATGAGACCAGGTTTCATTTGGACTTCGATATATTTCGATAAATTTATCGATAACTGAGTTATCGGTGAAGATGTGATTGCACAAAAACTTTAAAATTTCCCTACAATATGTGTAACAAACGAAAAGGAAAGGCTGCAGGTTTCATTTGGACTTTATGGGTATCAAACGAAAGGGCATGAGACCAGGTTTCATTTGGACTTCGATAAATTTATCGATAATAGAGTTATCGGTGAAAATGTGATTGCCCAAAAACTTTGAAATTTCCCTACAATATGGGTATCAAAAGAATGGGGATGGCCACAGGTTTCATCTGGACTTTAATATATTTCGATAAATTTATTGATAACTGAGTTATTGGTGAAAAATCCTTAAAATTGCCCAAACGAAAGGGGATGGCCCCAGTTTTCATTTGGACTTCAATATATTTCGATAAATTTATCGATAATTGAGTTATCGGTGAAAACGAGATGGCTCAAAAGCCTTAAAATTGGCCAACAATATGGGTATCAAACGAAAATGGATGGACCCAGGTTTCATTTGGATATATGTATTTCGATATATTTATCGATTACTGAGTTATCGGTCAAAACGTGATCGCCCAAAAACCTCAAATTATTTAATCAATCTACTTTTCCCCATTGATGGGAATTTTGAAAATTTTAAATACCCTTGATAAACGCTTCAGTATTCAATAATATTATATAAATATCAAAGTTTGAAGTATAGATGAACTATTCGATAAATGCTTGCTGAGACATTTATATCCATACTTAAAGCCAAAGCAATATTTAACTTTAGAAACCTCACTTTCAATCGATTTAAAGGATATGTATATTAAATAAAATTTTTGAAAACCGGTTTTCAATACATATTTTTTTTTCAAAACTCTAGGTACATAGACAAATAATTGATCTTCCAACAGTTTTTTATTTGACCAATCTACCTAACTTGGTGAACTTCGACGACCGAATTTTTACTTAATATGTTGAAAGGGTACTTCGCAGGGGCGGGCAAGACCGCGGGTATATACTAGTATATTGATAAATGAAAATATTTAAAAAAATACATTTATAATGAGAGGTATCCAATGATGGTAAAAGAGTGTAAATAATTTTTGAAGAAGGATATACATATGTGCACGAGGCACTAATTGAAAAATAAAATACCTTGTAAATGGTAAAATTTTTGAACAAAAGCGATATAAATTGTTGTCATAGTAGATTTTTGATTGGAAAGCACGATGCTGTTTACAGCTTATTTTCGCCCTATCTGAGGTTTGACTGCTATTGCTTGGAGCAATAGATAAAATTTTCATGTTTAAACTTTCTAATCAACTCATTGTTAAAATTGTTAATTTAATTGAAAATTTTCAAGATGGTAACATTGTTCTGGTTTCAAATATCGTTTCAGACCTTGTTTAGAAGGCTGTACAGCTACATACAAAATGTTTTTATTAAAATGGCGCAGCGATGAAACGGAAGAAGACCTAATAATTGACTTGAAATTAACTGAATTCCTTACAGGGTTTATTAATAGAATTTATAGACAAAACACTACATCTCCCGTGATACAACAAAATCAAGTAAGTAGTTCTCCCGTGACAAATGCAAAACCAAGTAAATCTCAGTTATTTTCCCAACTATTTGCTTGGTTTTGCATTTGTCACGGGAGAGCAACTTACTTGGTTTTATTGTGTCAAGGAAGACATACACTATATATAACTTCACAAAATAATTATAAGACAAGACAAGTTTATATATAACAAAATCAAGATAAAATGTTTGGTGTTTTTAATAAGCAGAATCATATTTGAATGAAAGCTCACAAATTCATGAGCTTTTAATCAAATTAACCGGTTAACTTAATATATCGAAATGGAGTAAACACGTACATTCTATTCACACATTCTCTCCTTTTCTTGATAGGAAACTTTGCAATTCATTTTCATTTCTTTTCTTTTCTCAAGCGCCACTTAATTTCAATGACTTCTAGCACGGTATTGTAGTATGGTACTTCAGTTGCTGGGGCAAGTGTAGTGTAGTTTCCGGGTCATACTAAAATATGTACTACATGTCTGTTTACCTTGTCATATTACTTTTGTAACACGAACCAAACTAGTTAGTTATTATTCACTTTTGGTTAATGGTTTTCGTTTTACAAAGAACTTCAAAATATTTAGCACCATCAGAATCATCCATTTCAACAAACAACTTGAACTTCAGCTTATTGTACATGAAAAATTGTTGGACTTATAATTAGTTCGTGGTGTGTATATGTATGTATGAGATCAATTTCGTTTGATTTTATAATTGAAAACAAAAAAAAATCTAGTTGCCATTTCCCAAAATTGAAAAAATTATTCCAGTAGCGTCACATATAATTTTGGATTAAATAAAAAAAAAATTGCGATGTGTAAATGTATGTGATTAATTTCGTCACCAAACATTGTAGGATTGAAAAAATATCTAGTAGCCTTTTCTCAAAAATTAAAAAATTATTTCAGTAGCGTCCCAAATAAAAAAAAAATAAAATTTGTTTATAAAAAATTCCCGTTGAGGATTGTAGGATTGAAAAAAAGCTGGTACTCATTTTTAAAACCGTTTAAAAAGTTTATGGTTTTCTCTTAAAAATTTATAAAAACATTATTATAGCGAACATATGGTTTACGTCCGAAGAAAGAGTTGAAGATTACCCTACATCGGAAGACTGTTCCAAAACTTACCCATCATGTGGTTGCTGCAACAGCCGCCAAACCCGAAGACTAAAATGTGTTATCGTAAGAGATATAAGGTGGTAATTGCGAGCGTAACCTGCTGGGCCGTTAAATTTTTTTTCTGAGAATATTTTATGACCGATACACACTTCGCGAATTTCATGACCACAGCCGAAGTCCACTACATTTCTGAACGAAAGTTTCTAAAGTATTTTTATGTGGCATTATACTCGACCTACCCTACCATATGGTAGCTGTTATATGACTGTTGGAAAATCTTTATTTTTAACACTAAAAATAATAGTACAACAAAAATACCGATGCAATGTAATAGTAAGTTGAGTGGATAGGGGCAGTAGCCCCACTTACGCCCCTTCTGTACACACCAGTTTGAGGCAGACATTTTTATTTCAATTGAATTTTTGTTTTTGTAGCAACATATTATTATTTCATGCAAATTTTGTGCGCCTGATACAAAACTTGAACAAAAATTTGTTTCGAAAAAGTATCAGCTGCACTGACAAATACGCCAGCAACCTGTTTCAAATATATAAAAATATTCTAGCATGTATGTTTATTATACCCAGCGTACTAGTACTAGTACAAGGGTATATTAATTTTGTTCACATAACGGTTGTTTGTAACGGCACAAAGTAATCGAGATAGATATATATGTAGTTCCATATATGAAAGTTCTTAGGATTAAAAGAGGAGTTGATTAAGCCATGTCCGTCCGTCTGTCCGTCTGCCCGTCTGTCCGTCCGTGTACACGATAACTTGAGTAAAAATTGAGATATTTGCATGAAATTTTGTATACACGTTACTTTCTGGCCAAGGTAGGTTGCTATTGAAAATGGGCGAAATCGGATGATAACCACGCCCCCTTTTTCGATATCGAAAATTTCGAAAATCACACAAATTGGCATATCTCGGCAGCTGAAATGGCTAAAATGATATAACTTTATAGATGAACCCTCCTGGTCATTCTTTTATGATTTTTCCAAAAAAAATTTATAGTGGGCGTGGCACCGCCAACTTTTAAGGGGGGCATTTTTGAAAATTCGACTGGGCGTAACTTTTAAACTGATTACGATAGAACGATGGAATTTGGCACAAAGCATACTAGTATCGTTGGGAGTATACCTGATGAAATTGGATAAAATCGCCCTCCAACCACGCCCACTTTCGATATCGAAAATGTCTAAAATCACCTAAATTGACATAATTCGGTAACGGAAATGGCTAAAATGATATAATTTTAAAGGTTATAATATAATGATTTTTTTACAAATTTTGTAAAGTGGGCGGGAGGCATTTTTGAAAATTCGACTGGTCGTAATTTTTAAACTGATTAGGGTAGAACGATGATATTTGGCACAAAGCATACTAGTATCGTTGGGAGTATACCTGATGAAACTGGAAAAAATCGCTCTGCAATCACGCCAACTTTCGATATCGAAAATTTCGATAATCACATAAATTGACATACTTCGGTAACGGAAATGGCTAAAATGATATAGTTTGGTATTATTTTTAAAAGTAGGCGTGTCATCGCCCACTTTCAGGGAGGCAAATGTGAAAATTTCGCGGGTCATAACTTTTAAACTGATTACGGTAGAACGATGAAATTGGTACAAGCTATACTAGCATAATAGGGAGCATACCTGATGTAATTGGACGAAATCGCTTTCCGCCCACGCCCACTTTCGATATGGAACATTTCGAACATCTAATAAATTGACATAATTCGGTAACGAAAATGGCTAAAATGATATAGGCTGGTAGGATAGGGGTTCATCCTCAATCTATTATGATTTTTGATAAATCTTTAGATGTGGGCGTTGTTGTTGTTGTTGTAGCGAGGTGTAGCCCTGCCTAAATGTCAGACAGGGTCACCTCGAGTGTATTGCTCTTGGCTGGGTCGATATAAGAAAACGGCCCGGGTCGTTTCGGCACGATGGGTACAGCACAAGTACTGGTACCGTTCTCGTAGAACCGGCAATACAAGAAACTAGCCGTGTAGGCTATGTAGGTCATTTAGCGTTACCCAGGGTGCACCAACTGGGAGGCGACCTACTTTTACACCCACCTTTAAGGGAGGTCAAAACTTTTAAACTTATTACTTCAGACTCATGAAATTTGGCACAACATATACTAGCAATATAAGTGATGAAATTGGACGAGATCTCTTCCCGACCACGCCCACTTTCGATATGGTAAATAGTTAAAATAGTAAAAACTTTAGGTAAATCCTCCTAGGGCCTATATCTTTGTTATCCCGTTCCGAAAATTACCGCTGGGTATATAATGTTCGGTTCACTTAGACTTCCTTACTTGTTGTAAATATTTTTATTTATGAAGATATACGTCAAAAGTGGACTGTTTTGAATTGCTTCCGAAATTAAAATACACTGAGAAGATACATTACTGTCAACATTGAAGTTTTGTCCATGTATATCTATATCTATACTAATATTGTTAGCAGTATTTTTCTGGACCGCAAATCTCCAAAACGGATGGACCATGATGCTATCGTGTACTTGTGCTTGGTAGCGTCGAATTACAAATTTGAATTTTAATAGGAGTTTTAGTGGGGTACATACATATGTACTAACTTAACCCTTAGGAGTGGCTATTTTTTCGCCCTTTCCCATACCTTTTGTATGGGGAAAATGGCATTTTTTTCAAAACGAATTTTCTTTTAATTTTTGAAACTTTTTTGAAAATATGTTTACATACTCTTAAAGTTGAAGCTTTGAAGCTTCAAAATTGGTAAGCCATGTGCGACTATCTTTACTACCAAGATAATTACAGCCATTTGAAAATGGCTGAGTTTTGTACTATTGCTCACACATACACAGTAACACGTATAAAATTTATTAAATTTTAAATGGCTGTAATTATTTTAATAGTTAAGATATTCGAACATGGCTTACCATTTTGGAAGCTTCAACTTTAAGACTATGTAAAAATACTTTCAAAAAAGTTTAAAAAATTGAAAGAAAGTTCACTTTGAAAAAAATACCATTTTTCCCCATATAAAATGTATGGGAAAGGGCGAAAAAAAATAGCCACCCCTAAGGGTTAAGTTAGAGCGCTAATTTTTTGCAACGCTTATTTTCTCGTCAATACCTAAAGTTTCAGGGGGTAAGACCGAAAAAAAAACCACATTTTTTTTATTTGAATCACCCTAATGTACATATGCATGCGCGTATAAAAGATGCCATTCAAAGAGAAATCTGTTTGCTTTTTGCAAGATTTCTCTTCGAAAAGATTAATAAGTAACATCTTCTCAATAATAAGTAATATCTCTTTTGTTTTTTCCATGTTTTTACGAAAATCTTGAGAAGAGTTTTTTATTAATAACACATCTAAAAAGAAATCTCAACAAGGTAAGAAGAAATTGCAATTATAATTTCCTCATAAAACCAAAGAGATTTGCTCATAAAGACAAACTTCTAAATTTTATTAGGCACTTTTGGCTCTGTGCATGCTTATCGGCTTGGGTGTTGCAAGTTTCCAAAAGAATAATATTAACATAGAACGTATTGCAGTATGAAAAAAAATTTCAAACACATATATTTTTAAAAATTTCATTTTTGTATATCTACCCACACAAATATTCTGTGATCCTGTTACATTTTTTTTTTAATTTCAAAGAAATATTTCAAAGAAATATTTTTTGAAAGGACTAGTCGAAATCGATTATTCGATTAAGTTATAGCGCTAAATTTTTGCAAGGCTTATTTTCTAATCAATTACTAACTTTTGAAGTGGTAAGACGTAGTCGAATTTTTTTTTAATCCTGATTATGTACCTACACTTACGTCATCGCATTGAAACTGAACTCCCTGCCTCAGATTTGTTTACTCCATTCGTCCTAAGTACCACATACAACACACAAAAACGCAGTTTTGGACGATAATTACTGCGCGTGCACAAAAGATTTACGGAAACGATGCCTGGCACAGGTCAAAGGGTCATAGTTGTTAATGCGTGTATTTGTTGTAATCGCCACTGTCATTGTAAATGCTGCACGAATAGTCATTTGTCCGGTCATTTGCTTAAACAAACGAAGGAGCGTGAAACTATGCGCAGATCGGCAGCATCCAACAACAAACCAAAGCCAACATTTTGAGCGCCAGTTCAACAGTTCATCGGTATAAAAAACTCACTGGCCAATCCCAGGCGCAACCAAAAACAAATAAATTGAGAGTGAGTGTTTTGCTTCTTATGGATGGTGTTGCTAACAGTCACTCAGTCAGGTAGTCAGTCGGCGCCATCAGTTCATTATCGCTAATAGGCAATGCGCGTCGCGTCGCGTTGATGTTGGCAGCTGATGTTGTTGATGATCACAGTTCAACGGTGGCAACTGTTTTGGCGTTTGTGCAGCGCAATGTTGCACGCTTCTTGATTTTTGTTGTGGGTTTGCTTTTACCTGCGGCCGCCGTGGTGTAGCGGTTAAGTGTTCGGCCTTCTACACCAAGTCGTGGCGGTAAAAGTAACATCAAAAATTATTTAGAAAGAGAATTTTTCTAAAACGGGGTCGCCCCTCGGCAGTAGTTTGGCAAACTCTCCGGGTGTATTTCTGACATGAGAAGCTTCTCAGCAAAAAAATCATTTGCTTTGCAAGTGCCGTTCGGAGTCGGGAAAAAACTGTAGGTCCCGCCAACTTGTAGGAAAAACTCAAAAGCAACACACCACAAGTTGGAAAGAGAAGCTCTCGGCTAAAAATCTCGTTAGAGGTTATGATAACCTGTTGGTATATCGCCGCCATTATTTTTTTTTTTTTTTTTTTTTTGCTTTTACCTGAATAGCGGTAGCTTCTGTGATCGCAACATTCGTTTGTAGATTTGTTAAGCTGATAACAATGCGACACAACAGACAAATGGACGACGAATGAGAGCCTTTTGGATGATGGCATGAATAGGTCTTATAATGGATTTGCGATGCCACAAATTGTAATTTGCACAAAATTAATTACACGTAAGTTTTGATATTCGTACACTTAAGAAGAGTTATTCGCAAGAGGATTTCGTTTTCTGATTGATTTTCTTTGCCTATCTGAGCGTACATGTGGTGTGGGATCGTATCGGATGGCAGTGTAATTGTAGTCTCTTAGCACGAAAATTAATAAATACCCATGTACCTTCCTACTTTTGCTTGACGATAATTGTGTCCATTTACTTACTTTCTTTTTTTCTGTCACTTTCAGGTCAGAGATTTGGTGGAGAAATGTACTTGTCCATCACAATTCCCAATGGTTCGCGTGTCGGAGGGTAAATACAGAATTGGAGATACCAAAGTGTTGATTTTCGTACGGGTAAGCAAATTTAAATTCAAAACACTTATTGGAACAAACGACTATTCAGGATGGTTAATTTCACTCCATTATTGTTGAAGAATAAGAGCAATTTTGTCCATATCATAATTCTTTTAATAATTATTTTTATTTCATATAGATTCTACGCTCTCATGTTATGGTGCGTGTTGGTGGTGGATGGGATACTCTGTCCCATTACCTGGACAAACATGATCCGTGTCGTTGTAAAGCGCAGCATCGTTCGTCTGTAGCAGCGCGTCTTATACCACGCACGACCAATCAAACTAACGGTGGCATGGAACTGCACAAAGCACAAGTAATTTACGAACGGTAAGTAGGTAATAAAATCAAATATGTAGTTTAATTTTTCTCCAGATACCCCCACTGAGAATAAAATTGAGGCTAAATTTCAAACTTTTTGACCAACATATACATAGTTAGTTATGGTATACAGACTTGGCAGTTATGGAGAATAGGAAGAAGACAAGGACCGCAAATATATTATTATTATTATTAGAAATTAGTCAAGGCAAATTTGATGGTTTCACTAAGTCGACTAGAATATTTGTTCAAATGGTTTATATACATACATACGAAAGCAAAAACTCGCATCAACGATTGAATGAAAGATCGCCCAGTTTTAAATTAGTTTTTAAAATGCTACAGCTTGACATATGCATGTTAAAACGCACTATCTCGGACTTTTCCCCTATTTAAAAATTTTGTCCAAGAACGCTCCGTCGAAACCAAAATTCAATATATTTCCCGGTGAGGTATGCCGTTTTTGTTTTTAAAAGGTATAACGACTACTACATTTATCGCACGGATTGTGGGAAATTTTACAGCAATGGCCTATCTTATAGAGCTGATACATTAGCGCATATCCGGAATTAACTGCGTTTTTGGGAATTAACTTGAGCATAAACTTCATTATAAATCCCCAACAATGAAGAAGATTTGAGCGCAAAAAAATGTTCGCTGACAACACTCTTTAGCTAAATAAACAAAAGGGTCTGGTACGATATGTCGAAAAAAAAGAAGTCGAAACTAAAAATGTCGAAAAAAAAATGTCGAAAAAAATTTGCCGAAAACACAAAAGGTCGAAAAAAAAAATGTCTCGAAAAAAAATGTCGAATGAAAAAATGTCGAAAAAAAATATATAAGATGTAGAAACAATGTAATGAATGATGTGTAAAATTCGCGCGAATTTAACACATCATTCATTACATTGTTTCTACATCTTATATATTAATGTTGAGTATTATTTTTCTAGTGTTTTGCAATAGCTCTTGCAAGCAAATATAAAACCTGACGGTAAAGTTACAAGCACAAACTCTTAAGCTCTTCTCAATATAATTAACAACAACTTCTCAGAAACGCATCTCCGGTTTAAAGATGTCAGAAAAATTTTGATTTTTGGCGACTTTTATAGTCACGTAAATATTTGATGTATCGATGTTTCTATAAAAATTGTGAAGTTTTGAACGTTTAAACGTTATTTCGGTTTCTCACTTGTAAAAAAACAAAAGTAAATTGGACCAACATCTTTTTCTTGTTCAAAAATATGCACGTAATAAGAAAAATATACACATATTAGAAAACTTCTAACCAAGTCGAAGCATCGATGTACATATATAGCGAAACAAATGTAGATAGACTTTGCATCAAAGACCCATGGATTTATTTTTGCCATTGGTGACTCCAGCATAGTTTAGCTGAATAAGATAACGGTAACTTTCTCGAAATGATCATTACCAAATGATTAGTGTTATGCTTTTAATAAGTACAAATCATAAGTCATTCTCAATCTTAATTTTTACATGTGCAGTTTGTAGCCCGAAAATGTCTGAGAATATTTCTGTTGTTACCTCTAACAAGGGGAAAATTTGAATAGACTTTGTATTGGAAAATGGTTGAAAAGTTCTTGGTAAGAGGTAAGGAAGTGATAAATAATTGTATACTGTCATAAAACACGTTGTTAAACTCAAATTTCCGAAGTTTTACATTAAGCATCCAAATTTCGACCTTTTTCGGTCATTTGCATTTTTTCGACATTTTTTTTTCGGTCAAAAATCTCTTCGGTATTTTAAAATTTTTTTAAATTCGGTCTTGGAAATTCGACATTTTTTTTCGACATATCGTACGGGACCCTAGACAAAAACAGGAAGAACAACAACCAAATCAAAGAAATTAGGAGTTTCGCCGACATCTAGCGCCGATAAAGAAACAAAAACAGCAAGAAACACAACCAAATTTAAATAATTGAGAGTATCAACCGCTAGATGTCGCCAGTAAATCAACAATTGTCAAATCTTTCACATGTTTCTAAATATACGGTGGCTATCGGTGGGGAATATACAGGACAACAGTGTATTTGAAGATTATGTGCTGCTAAATATGTCTTCATAATCGGTAAGATAGAAATGTTCTGTACTTCAAAATCAGTTCTGTGTTTGTTAAATATCATTGCTATTAAATATAGACTGATGAATGGAAGATCAACCAATTTCAAAATACTTTTAAAAACGTCCTTTTGCAAAGTTTGGTTCAAGAACGCCCTATCTCAGAATGAGTTTCAAAAATGGGTGATCGTACGCTCAGCCGTCGATATATCAACTTCATGATTTCATGACATATTGAATTGCTCTATTTCTTGTGCTGTTCTGTTACTTGCTTTGGTCACTGTATGTTTGTAAGCACTCATTGTTTTGTTAGCTTCCATTCAATTAAACACTTCGATTTTCTGATTATTTGTAAGTCGCTGCGCCTGCAAAAACAGATATTAGTTTTTTAGTGTCTGGAAATGCCAGCTTTGAGATGTCTGGCTGAAGATTTTGTCACGGGACGAAGTCTAAAAATGGCTAATACTACGTAGGGGCTTAAACATATGAAAGCACAGTAAGAATTATAAAAATTCCCCAGTTTTGAAGTGTCTGGCTGAAGTTTTTGTCATGAGGCGAAAACTTAAAATACCTGATAATACTTGAGGGGTAGTGTTCTACAAAAAATGGGAAAAATTTAGTAATTAAAAGCACCAAAAGTTGGCCAAATCCGTTAAATTGTTAAAACGGAATTAATTTCCATAGGAAAATCCGCGAGCTTGGGATGTCTGGCTGTAGCTTTGCCACTGGTAGGGGTTTAACAACACTTGATACTGACGCGGGCTGGTAATCTACGACAATATGTAAAAAACCATGCATTATAAGATAAGTTAAGTCATTTTTTGGCGATTTTGACCCCCGATTCCTAGGCCCTTGTCATAGGTACAGCTTTGAAATTTTCACATTCGTTCTAGATTCGGCGAGGACCATCGAGCAATATTGGTTTCATTCATTATAAACTGGCGGCTCTGTGATCTCGCTCTATAACCCTGAATTTCGAAGAAATCATTGTTCTATTTACGTGACCACCAGTATCGAGCTGCACTGGTTTATAAAAAACAATAAGTAAAAACCATACAGCTATTTACATTGTCAACTGCAGACTTGTGCTGCAATGTGTCAAGTTAATTATTGCTCTTACTTATCGATTAACTTTAATGATATTGTTGCCGACGAAGTAGCATAGCCCATTGTTCAAAGCAAATAAGTACATATGTATTTAAAGATTTTTAGCCTGTGAGATACCTACGTGATTGAAAAGGTGTACCATAACGAAATTAGGTCAGGGAGTCTTCTGAGGACGTCTAGGACCGACACTAATAGTCTGGTCTAAGGACTAGGGCTACGATCCTTTTTTTAAGATTTGAGAGGCTAATTCACATGCCTCACTAGAATAACACTAACTATAATTCACGATTAAAATACGAATCACCCTAAAGCCCATAAATGTATTTCTTTTCCAGGTCTCCACCGTCCACACGCAAAATAATTTCCAATTTCAACAATCAAAGTGCTACCGCTGGCCCAGCTCATTCTCCAGTCATATCCAACAACATTTCGTGCAATTTGTCGCCAAACTTTGGCTCTAATAACAACAAGCAAAATAGTCGTAGTCCAACGCCACAGCGTAAATATCTTAATCACCTAAATGCCTCAAATCCTTCGGACTGCATCAATCCAACCACTAATGTCGATAAAACTCTATCGACAAATAGGACAACTGGCAGCTCCACACTTTCAACATCACCGAGTTTAGCTCGTCGTTCGATGTCTCCAAGCCCTCGACGTCTAATCGATATGCGTATGAAACAGAGTTCACTGGATTCAAGCAATGGTCCGAAATCCTTGCCGATTAGCAACGACACCGTTGTTAACCATGTTCAATTTGAGGAGCTTACCTACACAGCCGAACCAACAGACCAGAGCACATCTCAAACAGGTAGTGCTAACTCAGATGGCAGCACGAATGGCACAAGCAATAAATTTGAAAATATCAGCGATAATGGTAGCGAAATCAGCGACGAGGGCTATCGTAGTTTGGGTGTCGTACAATCGAACGCTCAGAAACGGGAATCACTGCACAGTCAAGCATCGCTGGAAGACGCTGAAAATAACGGTAAGAATAAGATTTCAAACAAAGAAAATATATAATATTACTTTGCCGGCCGCCGCACAATGAATCGAATAGAACAAGCTAGCTGGACAAAATTATTTTGTGGGATTTTTGGGCTGAAATTAATGTATTTATGTACATTATGCATATTTAAAGCAATATAAATGGGCGGAACTTAATATATATGTATGCATATTAAGAAGGGCCAAAAATGATATTTGTTTTTTGAACTGGCATACCGAAAATCTGATTCCTAGTCAAAACTGCAGCTAATGACCAAACATAAGTACTTATTATATGTCAAAGAGGCTTGAAAATAATAAGAGGATCCAACGCAATTCAGAAGATCGCGGGTAAGGAATTTCACCACGCGGTAAGAAAATTTGAAAATGAATCTAGGCCAAACTTTTTGATGCCATTATGTAGGCACGTATGTCACATATCATATGCAAAATTTGATAGATATTGGAACACCGGTTCTGACAAAACTTAGGTGCTTCCTACTATCACCAATAATTTTTTTTGTAGCTGAGTAGTTATGACTTTTGAAATACATCTGCGAATTTCCTACAAAAGCGACTGGATAAAATTATTTATACAAGCCATAAGTCGGTCATATGCTTTTAATAGATACATCTGGAAAACTACTCCAAATCATATGTAAAGTGAATGCAAAAGAAGTGTTTTTTTTTAAGCGTTCGGACGCAAAATAAACTTTATAGTAAAAAAAAACATACATACCTTTTAAATTTCATTAAAATTTTTTTCCCCTAAACACAGTTTCTGATGCTCTTCCCGGGCGCAAAAAATTTGTATCCCAAGTTATAAGGATTTCCGAATTTAAGTTTATCAAATACTGAAACGTCCAAAAAAAAAAAATTCCTCAAGATAATTGTATGGAAAACTTCAAGTTAGTATTCCAAATTTAGATATGATCGGTCTATCCGTTTAGGACAAAGGCCGGTAGATATTTTCCTGGGAGTCGAAGTATGTTCGGCCATCTCACGTACACAGTTCGTAATTACACGCACACAGCACGAACGTCAACCAGCAGAGCGGAAAAGAATCAAATTTTATTCAGTTTTATGCATAGTACAACTGTACAAGTAAGATATGAATCAGCTGTTCGACTTACAGCTGTGCTCACCTGATCGGCTTCCCCTTATTGGAAGCCACTCAACGAAGGGTGTCATTCGTTAGGACCGAAATAAAAGTAGTAGTAGCTTGTGACAAATGTTTAATAATTTCATAAATAATAGAAACTATTTACCGAAAATTATTTATTATAGCAACTAATTTGATCTGGAAATGTTTGTACAAAGATTTTACTTGTTTAGCGAAAATTTTTTCATATTTTCAAAAACTTTCTAAAGCTTTTAGCACTACGCAGAAAAGCAATCCTGGTTGATATTTCCATGACAACTCTCTTGTTCTTATTTGTTTACATAAAACGCAACTTGCTAATTGTATAAATTTCTGTGAATATTTTTAATAAACAAGCATTTTTGTTACTTACAGCATATATTAGTAAAGTACCCCACCATTTAAATGTGTTTTTTCATAGATGCCTGTGCTTATTTTCTTTTTGTACTTTGTGTGTGCGTGGCGTGCATATAAGGGAGTGTTCACATACTGCTACAAAGTTGCTTATATGGCGTTTCCACCAAACATACACAGCATCCTTTGGGTTTGGAATAATTGTCAATTGTTTCTGATGCGTGTTCCTCCTCGTTGCTCGGGCGTGATAGATCGCGTAGCTTTGTTATGAATAATCATAGCAATTAAATAATTATTATTATTACCTTGCATTAAACTCGAGGAAAAGCGACAACAAAGACGACGTATTGCACCCTCGTTGTTAATATTGAGATTTATCACCACATTTTCCATTAAATAATGAATAAACAGACATATTTGTATAAAAATTTTTTGTTTATTTAAATAAATAAATAAAGAAAATAAGTGAGTCCCATAACTCAAACATAAAAAAGTTACTATAATTGGACACTGTGCACTAAATCATTATTCTCACACATTCTTAATAGTAATTTAACTACCTGCTCGCGTTCTTGTAGGAAAATAACGAAAATATCTGTTGAAACAAGCGATTACCGCATAAGTGGTTATTGCTGTAATGACAGTTTTGGTTTTTTAGGTAGAGTTAAAGTGTTGTTGGCATGAAACATAATCGAAAACAAAAATATAAATTATAAAAAAGTAAAAAAAAAAACCAAGTGTTTGGTAAATTAAAAAGAATTTTTTTTTATATAATAAAAAAGCATTTTAAAATAAAAGGAAAACGGCGTTGTAAATTAAACAAAAAAACATTGCGTTGTAAAATAAAATGTATATAAGATCAAAAATAAAAAGCAGGAATCTTTACCAATAAACACACATTTTTTATAATACCCGTTTTGGTCCGTTAGGGCTACAATTTTTTCTGAAAACAAATATTTAAAAAATATTAAGTATACATGTAGAACATTTCTTAAATAGCTTTTTGCTTTAATTTACACCATATAAACTTAAATGGTTAAATAACAA